>BLKM01004458.1:445379-820852 GCA_013340265.1 Coptotermes formosanus
TGTATGTATGCATGTATGTATGTATGTATGTATGTATGTATGTATGTACGTACGTATCTATGTGCGTGCGTGTGTAAGTATGTATGTATGTATGTACTTACGTATCAATGTGCGTGCGTGCGTGTGTGTGTATGTATGTATGTATGTATGTATGTATGTATGTATGTATGTATCTATGTGCGTGCGTGCGTATGTATGTATGTATGTATGTATGTACGTCCGTACGTACGTATCTATGTGCGTGCGTGCGTGTGTATGTATGTATGTATGTATGTACGTACGTACGTACGTACGTACGTATCTATGTGCGTGCGTGAGTGCGTGTGTATGTATGTATGTATGTGTGTGTGTGTGTATGTATGTATGCATGTATGTATGTATGTATGTATGTATGTATGTATGTATGTACGTACGTATCTATATGCGTGCGTGCGTGTGTATGTATGTATGTATGTATGTATGTATGTATGTATGTATGTATGTGTGTGTGTGTGTCTGTATCTATACATCACAATCACAATAATAATTTGGTGCTGCTGCTGCTACTGCTGCAGATATTAATAACGACTAATGTACCACACGCTGCCTTGTTAGAGCAAATATTCTCCCTGAAGATGGCCGAATAATTGAGGCCGAAACATGTCTAGTTGTGCAGTAGTTGGTTTCATTAATAAATTTATGAAGACAGGCAATGTGCGTATAAACATAACACTGAAGCGCGTTCGTGTAACCACTGTTGCCGTGGAAAAGCTGTAAGTACAGTATTACATATTCTGAGTGTGTGTTTGTAGACTTAGTTATCCAGCATGCAATGCGCCTGTGCCGTATTATTTGTCACATGTGGCCTGTCCGGTTCTACCACAGTTTTCCACTTTACCTCATAAACGGCACGATTTTCGGAAGGAAAGTTTATTGAACATAAAATGTGAAAAAGTTGCTGAACATAAAATGTGTGTTTCTCTACAGATTTTCTCTGAAGCGTTTCTCATTCTAAGAGTAATTCGGAAAGATATAATAAATGCATGCAGGTCCTCATACAAAGTGCCCGTTATTCTTGTCACATTTTAATAGAACGTAAATTTTCTCGACAGAGTTTAGAAAACTCTTGAGGCCCTTAAACACGAAGCGTGTCTGTTTTATATAAGGACTCAGTGCGTACCGCGCTGTAAACACTCTCCACGTCAGTTATAAAAGCTAATCTCTTAATGTCGTGTAAGGCAAAAGTTACTGTTTGTTGTGAGATACACACAGAACCAATAAATGCAATGTGAGCACCACGAAGAATTTTTTAATGTTAAACCTGGTGGTACGTAAGGTTACCGCTAGGCTTTAAAAGGTTAAGCACCAAGGGTGCTATGTGCACATTTTTTGCTTCAGTATTCAAAAATCAGTAATGATCTTCCAAACATACACGCAGGTTACCGAAGTGCCATCCTGTTTAACTGTACCATATAATCCTGTGACAACAGTGTGTGACATGCAAAACATCATATTTTTCCATAGTCACTGAGTGTAAAACTGTTGCCAATGTGCTTGGGGAGACTGAAATAAGAACTAAAACTTCAATCAAGTTTCAAAACGGGTTCCCTTCAAATAAGAAGCAGTAAATCTAGTGATCTGCATCTACACTACACATGTATGTACACAGGAAAAGCGTCTTTTGTGCACAACAATATGACACAATCCAAGCCACGCTTAGAAGAGTGTTCAGCGTACACAAGAGAGCAGGAAGGCCAGGAGGTACCAGTCGTATTAACGCTGTTCCTGTCGCGTTGTCTCAGAAATCGTCTGCAATGCTTGAGGCAAGTCGATAAAAACTCGGGAGACGTGAGGTCTCACTCCTTTCATCTTCAGCCTGTAAAACACTACTGTGAAGATGGCAACAATAGCTTTCTCCGAAACACTGGCAAAAATTATAGCAGACTACACGGTGCAACATTTAAGAAGCAAATATACTTTATTATTCGATGAAAGTTCCTGCTTTAGGATACCCAGGCATTCGATCCCGATGCTGTGCTGTGGCTAACCTAACAGGCTTGTCCAGTTTGAAGACAGAAAGTATGGTGGGTGCCTTGTATGGAAACTTCATTTCCACACAGCTCTTTATGTTTCATCGAATGACTGCACGTTGAGTGAGTTCCTAATAAAAACAGACCATAAAATAAAGTTAAAGGCAACATACACCGCATCGCTCGAAAGGTCTAACAAAAGTATGCTTTACACGTCTACGGAGTAATTAAAAAGGAGGTTTCTTTAAAACTGGTTATTAGAGTCTATAGGCGTCTGCAATATCCACGAAAACTCCCGTTTTGGCACGAACATGCAGGTAAATGCCATCCTCATCCTTCAACGGTTACACACGTCTGCATCTTCGATGAACCTGTTTAGTCTAGACCATGGGTCACCAACCTGTGGGCCGCGGCCACATTCGTAAATTATACACACACTATAAAAATTAAACAATAATGCAGTTGTCTTTAGTTAGAATAAATCCACGCGACCCAACCACTTGGAAGTACAGCGTGACCTTGACGAAGAGCACCGAGAGAGGGCAGTGCTTTTGTGTTTAAGATTTTTATCAAGATAATATTTCCTCTTATTAAGGCAGTTAGCGTAATATAATAATGTTGCATTTTTGTAATAGAACTCCACACTATGTATAATTTTTCAATTTAGGCGGATAGGTGTACCATATACTGTGTGACTTGTACACATGCGGCCCGCGAGCCAGTTCATAGTAACAGCTGTGGTCCTTTGCGAAAAAAGGCTGGAGACCCATGGTCTAGACTGTACAGGCGCACCATATTGTAAAGTAATAAAGACGTTTATTTTACGTTTTGCTTTCGGAACCGCCTTTTATTATTGATCCTTTAGGGCCGAAAGTAATCTGAGCTGTCTACTGTGCAGAGATTTACCGGTTAGTTCCTTAACAGTTCTTTGAGACAGATCCGAATGGTAAAACTGCTTTTATACAAGACAGTAACCCAGATGGGTTAACCTGCACCCTAGCCGATATAGACGGTTACTTTAGCCTGTTATTCTTATATTAGTGTCGTGTGTGTAACGAGCAAGTTAGCTCACGTGCTAACGTCTCAGCTGACCAGTTATAACATCGATTATCTCGACTGTCCGCGAACTTTTCGGTCACTCCCGGGGAATCGCGCTTCGATTTCCAGTAGGAAAAGCGGCCTCATTGTTTTCTCCAAAACTGCCACACTCGTTCTAGGGCTTATGCAATCTGCTACGCAATGAGTACTGGGGACTCTTTCGCCGGGGGCAAAGCGGCCGGGCGTCAAACTGACCACTTAACGTCCATCTAGGGCCGAGACTAAGAATGCGTGCAGCTATCCTTTACGTCCCCCTTCGCCTTCTTGGCTCGCACAGAAACCACTTCAGCTTTACCTCGTTGTAAAATATTACTTTGGATCAAAATTCGGTTAGTAAACCTGAACATCTTTAAGACAGTGACTGAATGAGATGCTTGAATACAAATGGGGCACCATGCGCAACTCAGACTGACAGTGTTATGTTTGCTTTTTGATGACAAGCTACGCCTGCAAGGTTAGAAGATGTAAATGACATCGGAAGAATGGGAAGAGAAAAGGATACACCAGAATGGAGAGAGGAAGAAAGGTAGTACATAGAAAGGCGGAGAGGCAACAAGAAATAAAGAAAAAGGAGGACGGAAGAAAAGATGGAGATGACGAGTGGAACGTAAATGATAAACAAGTGGAGACGGAAAATGTGTTATAAAGCAAACAACTGGTTTGCGTGGGCTCCGTGATGCTGCAACCAGCAATACAGAGCGAAAGCCCACCACGGTGTAACTAAACGGGCAAGAGCGGAGATTTTTGCGACTAAGGGATTTATCTACAGAAGTTATTTGCTGACGACATGACAACACCTATGTATTATAGCAACACATTGGAAGGACGGAGGCGACAGAATTATGATGCATGGGAGAACGCGATTGGTCACTTTCCCACGAGCAGGCGCAGAAAATCTGCACATTTACCGCTACAGCGACAACAAACCGGGTTCGCCACGCGTGTAACGACGCTGCGAGCATCAGTGTCGCAAGGCGGGGCAAGGTAGCTGTGCGCGCGTCCCGTCGGAAAAACTAACTTTCAGAAACACAGAATTTACTACAGTGGTACCAACGTCACCCAGACATCATGGCCGCCGTGATAAAATGGCAGTTAAGGTGGCAACGAATGATCAAAGTTGCGTATGCTAATGAAGAAAAGACGTTTTTTCAAGTCTTCATTAAATCAGACCAGCAAAGGAATTCTGACGCACGAGAAAGACTGAGAGTTACAAAAATACTGGAACTGACTGTGCATGTAGACCAACAAAAACTACGGAAGTTATTTGGAAAAGAATGTAGAGCAATCGCCTCCACGATTGGCAACGTTTACCGGCAGATGGGAGAAAGACTCGAGATGATTAGAACAAGGGAAAGAGCTGTCTTGGGATTCATATGAACAGGCGTCGACACAATCCTGAACTCTCATGATTATGAGATGATGATGATGATGATGACAATGATGATAATGTACTATTATTTCTGTATTCGTGATCCTCTTTCTTTAGTACTTTTTCTTACAATATGTGCGTGTGAATCAAATTATTTTAGTTCTATTTAGTAGTTCTCCGATATTTGAGTGCGAAGGTTGGAAACTGCTAACACAGAATTTCGTGTTGGGCTCTTAGCCACTCGACATTATGCCTGTTTTCTCAATATCTAACATCCCTTGCTTTGCTGATAGAGCAGTGTGCAGTGCGCCTAATCATTACACCTGGTGATCAACGTCACTGTCTACTTCCAGACCGCAAGGTGACGGCATAATTATTACAGCCGATATGGAACAAGTGAAAACACCCTGAAGTCCAGCTTGGATTCGAATTTTACTAATTCTGGTTTTATTTCTCTATGAGTCAGGATAAGGAGATGGGCGAGGCATGTATCACGTATGGGGGAAAGGAGAGGTGCATGCAGGATTTTGGTAGGGAGACCTGAGGGAAGGAGACCACGTGTGCGACACAGGTGTAGATGGGAGGATAATATCAAAATGGATCTGCGAGAAGTGGAACGGGGCGGCATGGACTGGATTCACCTAGCTTAGGACAAGGACAGGTGGCGGGCTCTTGTAAATACGGTAATAACCTTCGGGTTCCATAAAATGCGGGGAATTTCTTGACTAGCTGAGGACCTGTTAGCTTCTCAAGAAGGACACTGCTCGATGGAGTTAGTTAGTTAGTTAGTTAGTTAGTTAGTTAGTTAGTTAGTTAGGAGTCGGGACAGCTCAGTAGGCGTACCGACCAGACACGGGCAGGACGACAACGGAACCGCGGTCAGTTCCTGACAGACGAAAGGCGTTCTTCTTCTTGACAGTGTCCAGACCGTCGCTGGGACTCACCCAGCCGTCTGTTGAATGGTACCGAGGTCTCTTTCACTAAGGGTAAAGCAGCCGGGGCGTGAAGCTCACCATTTACCTTTATATAATGCTGAGGATAGGAATGCGTGGAGCTATAACTGCTCCCTCCTACATGCCTGCACAGCAAGATGCTGAACTGAGCACAAATTTACCTTGACGGTGGTTTGATTTCTGTCATATTTGAGACTCGCAAGTGGCCAATGTAGTTCGTAGACTTCGAATTAATTAATTAATTTTAAACATTAACAAATCTTAAAATTTCATCTTCCAATATTTCCACATGGCACAACACCCCTAGTGGCCCATGGCCCTCTCATTAGCTGGGCTTCACGATCATACACAGACACACCACACTCTGTACGACTCCTCAGAACGAGTGATCAGCCCAACGCAGAGACCTCTACCTGACAACACAACAATCATAAAATACAGACATCCACGCCTCCGGCGGGATTCGAACCCACAATCCCAGCAAGCGAGCGGCCGCAGACCCACGCCTTAGACTGCGCGCCCAGCGGGATCGGCACCCTGCCAATTGGTTTCTTAAAGTAAATGCGTTATTTCTTATTTCCAATTTCGGTGCTGAACACCGACACTGACAAAGCCTGATGTTTCAGTTACCCTAACAATGCACGCAGCAATGGCCTACCTGTGTAATTTTTCGGCGGCCCACTCAGTTAATCTCGCTTATGCAATGAAATACAGAGTGACTGTAAATTAAATACGTGGTTCACACAACGATACTCTACGAGTATATTAAAATGCTGAAGTCGTAGCAATCTAGCATTATTTTTAGGAGATACAGTCGTTTAATATTATGTGTTTACAATCACGGTTGGCCAACATTTTCCTGGTCGGTGGATTGTGCATCGGAGGACCAGCGGAATGGACTTCTCGAATCCCCAGTCTGATTCCATGGCATTTCGTTTTGTGCTGTTGGGCTAAAGAGGAAGTCTACTAATCAAAACCAAGAACCCTTGGTGAAACAAAGCAACAAGCGAGGTGCTTTTGCTACCGTTCCTAAGGATTTCCTAAGGAAAAGTGTTAAGCCTGTGCCCTCCAAGTGCAGTGTTGGGACCTATGTTTGAACCTGGCACTAAATGGTAGTGTATGGGCTTTAAAATGGTGCAA
Organism: Coptotermes formosanus; assembly: GCA_013340265.1. Lineage (NCBI taxonomy): Eukaryota > Metazoa > Arthropoda > Insecta > Blattodea > Rhinotermitidae > Coptotermes > Coptotermes formosanus. The sequence goes on from BLKM01004458.1 coordinate 451,949, forward strand.
GAATTCTAGCATTACGTTTTCGACATACAACCATTCAACATCACGGCTGCACCAGTTTTCCAAAAATCTAGGAGCCATCTCAAAATTCTAGGCGCCAGAAGAGTAACACGAAGCAAGTTCCCTACTGGGGACCCACTAATATTAGGCGCCACCGTACAAAACTTAGTCGCCAGGGCGTCCTAGTTTCCGGGATCTCTGCATTCTCGCTTTACAGTCACCCTGTAGCGTGATAAACTGTGTCTAATTTCGCTACTCCAGACATTCTGGGCTAATTCGTATAGGTCTGATTGTTACGTAAAGTAACAAATAATAGCTGGTCTAAATGAAATACATGAAAATTCTGTCTCTCTGTTTCTTTTTAGGCGAAACACACCAAAATTACACAATATGCAACACAATGTACGACAGAGATGGTCAACTGTTTGCTGTTGCATCTTTTTCGTCACAACTGTAACTTTAAAACGCACGATTCACAAATCTGTCTTGTACCGTGTGTTGTGTATATTTGGTGTGAACTTGGCCTTCTGTAACTCAGGAATCAAAGCCACCTATTGATTTGTCTGAACATCTGAATTCCTTAGCATGATGTCATTCATTCATAAATAATAAATGGAGTCCAACGGATGTATCACAGATAGCTAATATGGCCATGATGTCATATGAATACGTTTAAATAGCAGTGAAGGTTGTCGCATTGTCAGCTGATGATTTGTTTTGCGAAGTGCTAGGAATACGTTTAGAAGGGAAAATCAGTCTGAGTCAGTGACAAAAGGATCGTATGTCAGAGCAGCCAAATTTGGCCGTGTGAGCAAGAACCACGAAAAGATACGGCGTAACGGGATAACGTGCCCTTCGGGGGGCCAGTTGCAGCCTGTGCAACCGACTGACGGCGGATTGTACAATTCCGGGCTCACCTTTGCGGCCCCTGACGATGGGAAAATGTAGTGGAAATGTGTGGGAGGATTCGAGGAAGGAACACGTCTTATCGCTGCAGCGAGAAAGATTTGACGTCGTGTGGTAAGTGCACTGTTTGGTAACTTTTGTAGCAAGATCCGGTGTGACAAGCAGAAAACAGCAGCCGCACCACGCCAGTGACTGGTGAGTGAATATTGTTTCCACTGCTTAGTAGCGTGAATGTTGCTGCCCGTTGGAACAGGGCGTGTTTCGAAATTCCTTCCGGAGACGCAGGGTCGAGTCATGAACCCTACAGTAGACCTACCGCACGCGGGGAAAATCGTTTAGAATTCCTTCTTCGTCTACTACCACGCATTATATACAATGAGTGCCCAGCCCGCGGTCCGCGGCTACATTTGTAATATATATATATATATATATTGTAAAATTTGCGCACTATTTTAGGCACGTAGGTATTCCACTTATAAGTTTTACGAGTGTGGTCCGCGAACCAGTCCGCAATAACAGTTATACCACTTTGCCGAAATGGTTGGACCTCCCTGCATTGTACGGCGATCGCGGATTGTACAGCAATGCGAGTTAAACTTGAAATAGCGAAGAAACTGATGTCTGGTAATTTTCGATTGCCTCGGAGGAATTTCGGCTATGTCCTTTGTCAAGGTCAACCACTGTCGGTTCGAAGTCCAAATCTGGTCTCCCTATATTCTGTATCTTCTGCGAGGAAGAAATCTGATTGCGTATAGAACTGGGCATTAGTCTTGCGTCAGGAATTATGCAATGCGCAGCACACTGTCATCACGGCGTCTGTCTTTCGAAACTTTAGACTAGTATATGCTTTAACAATTCAACATATGGTATTTTAAAAAAACCCCAACAACATGTTTTCAGTAAATGTTCCAAGTTCATGATAGTCTGTAATTGAAGATATCTTTCATTCCTTAGTGCCTAGAGATTATGTGATTTCAGAAAATCCGCCAGCGGCGAAAACGCCTCGTCACCAACGACCACATATTGCAAATTTTGTAGCGTTCTGAGTCGTACACATTCTGTGGGATGTTTAAGAGCTTGCGTTCTAATTTTTCATAGAAACCAGCACATCCAATTTCACCTCCATCAGAAATACCTCCATTTGTTCCCGCACTAAGTTAATTCGTAATTCCTGTTACCGGTTCACAGAGCTACAGGGCTGTGAAAGCATGTATACCTGCAGTAACAAGATCCTGTTTCAGACGGTGGTTGCATAGCAAGGTGCATTCCGTCGACGGCCCCGAGGCATGCCGCGAAATTGCATCTTAATTCCAATTTTTGGGCAACGTGCAGCCACTCTTCTGCGGAGGAAAACTAAATAATAATAATAATAATAATAATAATAATAATATTATTATTATTATTATTATTAATTACTGGACATGTTTTCATTACATTTCCTGAATCCAGAAGAGAATGTGAAACCGTAAGTTTACAAGGCTCACCATTAATGGATGTTATGTGGGTCTTATCCGGTGTCAATTTTAACGAAAGCAATTTGGCATCCCTGGGAAGTGATGTTGCCACTCCCGTCAAACGATCAAGGAAAGGCTCACAATATTCCGCACAAAAGGAAGGTAATCGCGATAGCATGTTATCAACGGTGAACAGGTGTCTGAAATATGTGAAACAAGAGGCCAAATCTGACATAACTTCGAGGAACCTAGCGGCCCAACTGTCTGAAAGATACAAAACAAGAAGCCAAATCTGACGTAACTTCGAGGAACCTGGCGGCCCAACTGTCTGAAAGATACAAAACAACAGGCCAAATCTGACATAACTTCGAGGAACCTAGCGGCCCAACTGTCTGAAAGATACAAAACAAGAAGCCAAATCTGACGTAACTTCGAGGAACCTAGCGGCCCAACTGTCTGAAAGATACAAAACAACAGGCCAAATCTGACATAACTTCGAGGAACCTGGCGGCCCAACTGTCTGAAAGATACAAAACAAGAGGACAAATCTGACATAACTGGGGAGAAGATAGCGGCAAAGTGTCTAAAAGATACGAAACAAAAAGACGGATCTGAGGTAACTTGGAGGAACGTAGCGGCAAAACGGAGATCATGGCCAGATCACGAAAGCATTAACGCCAAAAGCTTACCAATGCCGTGCAGTTTGAAGCTGAGCTTTGCAAGTGGCACGCTTACTGACCGTCAGTATGCCACCTCACCAGTTCTGTTCCCCAACAGCAACGCAACAAGGGAGTGCGCCTACTACAACTCCTTTGAGTATGACGTGAATTTAGACGTCTTCGTATAGGAATACTGACGCATGATTGTATTATTTCTACTTTCTACGCGCGTTCTCATAGTCGCGAAAAACGCGAATTACCTCCGTTACGTCCGTCTGTGTGTCCGTCCCTCTGTGCGGCTGCCACTGGACGGATTGCCGTGAAATTTTATACTGGGAACGACCTATAAATCTGCCTCGAAAATTCAGATTTCGTTGAAATCAGGCAAAAATATGGGACACTACATGTAGACTAAAACGTGTTATGGTTTCCGGCGACATTAAATGGGGTCCCGTATAGAGGACGCAAGTACTCTACAGGTTCAATTCGGAGTGAAACGGTATCAGGCTGTTAGTACAGCCGAGGAGGCATAAACATTGTGTGTGTGTGTGTGTGTGTGTGTGAGAGAGAGAAAGAGAGCAGAGGGGGAGACACAGAGTGAGAGAAAGAGAGAGAGTGAGAGTGTGTGTGTGTGTGTGTGCGCGCGCGCGTGTGTGACAGAGAGAGAGAGAGATGAGAACATTTCAAAGCTTCGGAGTGGTTTCATAATTTTTGATTCATTCCCAAGAGCGCAGTTAGACTTGTACAAAAACTGAGTGTGCATGGGGCCCTTTAGAGGGACGATCTTTTCATTGTACAGGACAGCGCGACACACAAAACGCGAACAGACTCCACGCACTGAGGAATTCAAATTTCTGATCCACGTTTTCGTCAATTCCTTGACCGTTTGCATCTTAAACCGACAAATTTGCCATCGGCTAAACAGCGCCGGAGTCGATGAAGTCTATCACCAGGACAAGAACATCCCGCCCTTTATGGAACTATACGATTCACTACGGTCAGATCTGCGCTCTTCTGTAATATTACGCGGGGTCGTGTGGTAATTGTTTACCGACGTTTCGGGACATCGTATCGGTCCCATCTTCAAGGGTCAAAAGTCCAAGACGAAAAAGAAAAAAAGAAAACAATTACCACACGACGCCGCGTAATATCTCAGAAGAGCGCTGATCTCATCACCATCGCGGCGGAAGCCTGAACTCAAGATTCACTGCAGCGTTCACAAAACCCTGCAGCTGTACTGGTCCATATATAAACACCTGTAACAATAGGATAATGAATACTCTTCAATGGCACGACCGTCCAGGTTTAACTGATATACTTTTCCCCGTATTTTATAAGCTTACTTTATTCGATATCATCCTGGTTTTCAACGTAAATAACTCCATGTAACAGAGCCCTTCTTAAGAAGCTAATAGTTCCTCACCTAGCCAAGAGATTCCCAAAATTTTATGGAACCTGAAAATTCGTTCCTGTGTTCACAGTAGCTCGCCACTTGTCCCTGTCCCGAGCCACATCTATCCAGCCTCCGCTCCGCCCTCCAATCCGAGGGCGGACGCTGTTACATGTGGATTTGTGTGAATGAGGAGTTTCATTAGTGATCAGAAGTGTATTGTCATTAAAATAACACCGTTATTTCAAATTTTGTAACAATGGCGTATAAAGTCATGTAATTTGTAAACCACTAAGAACAGAGGACAGCTACAACAGAGTTACAACTTTGAATGTCATTGTTGTGATTAGCGACCCGTAAACCACCTTATTTCGCACGTTATCCAAGAAAGTTAACAATTTCTTATGCTTTGTTGTGCGGCAGAAACAAAAAAATACAAATTACAGAGGCAATATCGCAAGGAGGTGATGGGGCTGGCATGTTAATTGAAAGTGCGTTTCTTATTCATGAAGCGCATTAATTATTATACATCTACTGTTGCAGTAAGGAAGCAATGATATTCTGTCACCAGAATGTCCAATCTCGAGATGTGACGCAATGCCGGCGGCACAAACATCTACTTAAGGGTGATGATGTGTGTGTTGATAGATGCCTGTGGAATGTGAACTGAAAGACCTGCGAAAGACTATCACTGTAGACAGTAACACCTGAGTCATGCTTAGGAGGCAGGGTAATGATTCCTGCCCCTGGGGCCGTATTGGAAAACGCAAAAGAGGACTGGGTCACTGCCGACTTTGAAGCTGAAGGTCAAAGCTGAGAAAGGAACTCCAAGAGGCATAATCGGAACCGCCACAGACGTAAAGGTTAAGGAATGTTTGGTGAATAAACAGTTTGCATTCCGGAAGTGCTGATGACGTCAATACAAACCGGTGATTAAACCTGAAGTTACATGTTTATCAGTAGAAAGAAATTCCTGTTATGGCAAAGCGATAATTACGCTTATACAAGTCGGTGTTAAGGTTTCAAGCACGAAGTCTAATAATCTCACATACTGGATGTTCATTTACAGGGTATCGTTATGAATTTAGCTGCTCCCGCGTGTAGGACACGGGTTAAATTTCAATTTTATAGTCTAAATCGCTGAGAAAAATGTCTCGACTCTTTAATCAGCAAACTGCGCCCATACAACGAGACGCGCCTCTCTTTCAAACAGCTTCAGTTTCAAATTGTGAAACGTGGCTTCTTTTAGATCCACGAGTACAGTGTTGTTAAGCAGGGCCACACTCAGTCCTACTGTGGCGAGCCACACAGTCTTAGAAGTTTAGGTTCAGAATATTAGGCACTCCTCATAAGGTACGTATTTTCAGTGTATCGTTTCCTGCTTTATCGTGAAACTGTCTTATTAATTAAATAATTAAATAAAATGTTAATATTAATAAATAATTAAATTGAATAATTAATTAAATAATAATAATAATAATAAAGCATTACATGCACCGTAAATTGTAACCACAGAATAGCTGCAAACATTATATGCCCTAAAACCACGATTTATTTCACGTATATAATTGTAAATCTTTTCTTGCCTGTGGCGCAACAGCCCAAATCGGGCCTAGGCCGCCTCCTTTTGGAGGTTTCTAGATCACACTCAGACACACCACACTCGGTAGGACTGCCCTGGACGAGTGATCAGTCTGTTGCAGAGACCTCTACCTGACAACACACAACAGACATCCATGCCCCCGGTGGGATTCGCACCCACGATCCCAGCAAGCGCTCGGCCGAAGGCCACGCCTTAGACCGCGCGACCACTTGGATCGGCATATAATTGTAAATACCCTGCATAAATGTGATAAATAATAATAATAATAATGTAGTCTTTGGACTAACGGCTGTGAGAGTCCCGCTGACCCAGTCACTCAATCAATAACACATGGAGAAAATTCTGCGGAAAACAATCACCAAGCCGCTACGTGAGGCGCGTCAGAATACCCCGTGCAGGGCTCAGAGCATGCGAACCGGGGGTGACCGCTAGCTGAAACGGAGGGGGGGGGGGGCCGTGGTCGGGTCTCAGCCCGAAGATCCTACAGCCGACTCTACTGGTCCTTCTAGAATACAACGTCTTGACGTGTATCCGCGACCGCGGCCAGTGCTTCTCAGGGGACCGATCCGCTATTACCCGAGACCAACCCAACGTACAGGCAGCGCAGACGCATGAAATGGGCACACGAAATTAACATTGTTATCATGCGGGCGTATTACAGAATTACCAAAACAGAAACTGACTGTACGGCATGTAGAGACCAGCTGTACAGAAAACTCACGGAGAAGCACCTGGGAACCAACGTAAGAACACAAAGAATATCTGGCCAGCCCAGGGTTAGTGTAGTACGTTAACAGCTTGTTACCTCCAGCAGTACAGGAAGGAGTAAGGTCTGCAGGTGCAAGCAGCTTACACAGACAATGATAGTGACAGGGACAGCGACAGAATGCAGCAATTCAACGGGAACCAACAGAAACCCTAAGATATACGGGTATCGCCCAAAACAATGCAGTTACTAGAGACGATGAACTGGAAGCACTAATATGCAGTATACAACGTATTTCAAACAGCCACACTGCACTATAGAATGACAGGTCCAACCCAAGAGACCTGCCATACCAAGACAGAAACCATCTACGAAAATCGCCAGAATAATGAACGTTAATAATAATAATAATAATAATAATAATAATAATAATATGCTAATTGACATAGCAATCCCGGGAGACAGAAATGTGATAAAGAAAGAAGCTGAGAAGATTTTAGAATATAAACACCTCATAATAGAAATCCAGGGCATGTGGAATGTAAAAACAAAGGTGACGCCAGTTATAATAGGAGCAACTGGAACCATTTCAAAATCCTTCAGAAAATACTTGAGCAGCGTACCGGGAAAGCACGATATCAAGGAACTACAGAAAACAGCTATATTGGGCACAGCACACATACTGCGGAAAGTGCTAATGTAGAAGCACAAAGGAGTTTAATATTGAAGACAGCGTTATATGCACCATTAACAGTACGCGCGGAATAGCTGCGACACTGTATACCCTAGAAACATGGTTTGTTTCAGGTATATAAGCGTGAATACCCTGCATAAAGGAGATGATGATGATGATGATAATAATAATAATAATAATTTACCAGCTCATTTAACGCAAATTGAGGCATTTGAAGAACTTCTCACGCGCATCCGCTGTGCTGCCGCAACTGCAGCCAAGTGTACACGTTTCAAAGATCTATCCAAGAAATGAAAATGATAAGAAGAAACAAGTTTAAAACAACTGCGTGGTGAAGGTTGGAAATGAAAGTACAACGCCGTAGGCATGACTTTGCACTGGTTACTGAATATTCCAAAGGAAACCCATCCAATAAAATTAAAAAATCAGCCAAAAGAATATTTATTGAATATAAAGCGCACTGTACCGACGGGGAAAGTAACAGTATATGTACATCTGAATTCTTAGATACACTGCAACAAAAACCGAATAAAACGTTCTCGGGCTACGATCCGCGTCAGCTGGCCGAATGACGAGTAAACCAACGTTTCAAGGACCATCTCTGTCCTCGTCAACAGGGAACATCCCTGATGATAAGGGCAGACTTCGACAGTTTACAAGGAATTATAAGAACTATAATGACAGAAGCCCGCATATACCATAAAAAATTTAGTTCTGGAAGTTTTCTATTACCAAAAACCGAAGGCGGTGTAGGAATTACCGATATGTACAGCCTCCCCAACAGCAAAGTTCAATAACTAAGAACTTACTTTACCAACATGCAAAATACTTTCCACCCGCATGGAATAATATGTGACACAGATGTCAGTTACGCACCTCGTTACATACATGATCCTCTGCCTCAACATGAAAATATTAGAAAGACGCAAGAAAAAATAACAATGTGGAAAAGCTAAAGCTACACGGCGGACTGACCTATGACCTCGAAGCAGCAGCTGTGGGATAAAACAGCAACGAACGCATGGACAGTACTGATTTGTGTTGGCCGTGCAGGATCAGATCGTTAGCAATTATTTCGTAGTCCTTACCTCTTCTACCTACTGACAGTAGGTGTCGAGGTTGTTTATTTTCACTTGATCACACTCAGACACACACCACAGTCGGTAGGACTCCTCTGGACGAGGGATCGGCCCGTCGCAGAGACCTCTACCTGACAACACAAACACTCACAAGAGACAAACATCCATGCCCACGGTGGGATTCGAACCCACGATCCCAGCAAGCGCTTGGCCGCAGACCTACGCCTTAGACCGCGCGGCCACTGGGACCGGTAATTATAAGACGTATATTTTGAAGGATCCGAAAACTACTAATGAACGCTATGCGAAGCAAATGCCGAGTGAAATAAGAAACCAATATATATGGGGTGCACATGATGCATGAGCACAAAGCGATTACACCCATTGGCACAATCAAGTAGCCAACACTGTCCATCAAGAATTGGCTACCAAATGTGGGCTGTCAAAAGGACCGCCAACGCCATATCATAAATATGAGCCACAATCCGTGCTAGAGTCTCAAATTATACACTGCACTATGACAGGTCCATAATAACTGATCCAGCTATCCACAGCAGACTGGACATAGTTATACTGGCAAAACCGCCAACGAAGCATACCTAATAAGATGTAGCAACTCCCAACACTCACAACCTGTACAGCAGCGTCACTGGGAAGTTCTGAAGTGTACCGGCTTGAAAGAAGAGCTTATAAGAACATGGCAACTGAAAACCGCCCGTATAGTACCATTAGTAGTAACAACAACGGGTATTATACCGAACGAATCACGAGAAAGTTTAACACTGCTTAATCTTCGCCCTGATCTGTATATTCCAATGCAGAAAGCAGTAACACGTACTGCATGCCGTGCAGTTAGAAAGTTTTGGGCAGAACAGAGAATAAGAAGTGCTTGTCAGTGAGACCCGTACTCTCTTGTGAGAAGCAACTAAGCTACTGTGAAGTAAGGAATGTGGTTGATGATGAAGATGATGATTACGACGACGACGATGATGATTCAATTTATAAAGGAAAACACCAGGGTTCTCCTTCAAGAAGCCTGATGTACGAATCGCGGGCAGTACGTTCTGCTTCCTCAGATACCATGTAACCTTCATTTCAATTCTGTCGGAAGCAATGACGGCCCATATCGCCATAATTAGTGACGTAATGTGACGTTTACAAGCCAACTCAGCTGATACTATGGAGTGTAGAAGCGAAAATGTTACATTTACAATTTTTGAACAGGAGTTTTACAGAAGCCCCTATACTGTTACAGACCAACGACTTTAGTCACAAACACATTTTCTTCTGTTTTCGATCGGTAAGCAGAAAAGCCAACAGTACGATAAGATGAGCGGGCCCCAATACACACCATCCATATAAAAGACTTGAATTCACAGTCTCTGCCGTGATTGGAAGGCACAGTAGACTATGTCTCGGGAACAGGCAGGCTGGAGTTACAGTTACAGAAAGCGGAGTCAAGTGATTAATGTTTGTGAGATGTATATCACGTACATCTACACATAAAACTGGAAGCTTGACTGATTGGAGCAACGCATACTTGCACCTTCAGGTCGTGTTTTGTAACCGGCAAGACCTGGGTTTAATTGTTGCCACCCGTGGTCAGTTTCCAGATACCGGCTGTGTATCAGTTGCGTCCCAGGCTGCTGAGGGTCACGGTATTAGTTGCGTCCGGTGGTTGACATTCTGCTGTAACAGCTGTATACCAGGCTGGTGAGGACAAACCGAACAACTCTAGTGTCGAATCGTGCCCAGGGTACCTTGCATCGATGTCCGGTTGCTGCTCTATTGTCTCTTCCTAGTCGTCCGTGACGTGTGTGCGTGGCACGTGGACAGCTTCCCTCGTTTATTGTCCACTTTTATATTTGGTCTTAATAATGCTCTGACATAACCATGAGGAAAGCGAACGGGATACATGCGCGGCTGGGGTTTGTGTAGTCCTTGCTGGGCCGATAGATGTCGGGACAGTCCAAGTGTTGTACGATTAGTTACAGTAATGTTGGTAGAGGGCAGCAACATGTCAGTGGCGCTTACAAATTAGTTGCGTCACAGTTCAGAGAACGCCATATTGTCTCATATTTCAATAAAGTTTTACACTGCACAAAAGCACAAGCTGCAAAATAATATGAATGTCACTATATGAAGTCGAATCCGCTGATTTAGACTTTGTGTATGGGATAAATGATAATAAATTTTACCGAAATGAGATTGTGCAGATGTTAACTTTACCCCTTACCCAGTGGCGCGGAATTGAATCCCGGAAGGAGGGGGTCCTCACGCATAACCCCGTAAAAACCTCACGACTCGCAAATTAATTTCATATATTTTATGTACTAGACAAGATTATATACCTGTTACTTATGTGGTGTGACAATAGAATAGGGAAATCTCTGCCGACTGAACTTCATGCTTACTACAATACAGCACAACTGCACATGGCGTTGCCTCAGATTGCTTAGTTTTTTAAGAAATTCCCTGCAGTCTGTTGAACCCGAGGTTTCATTGCCGTGTGTACAAAATTCCGCCACTTCTCCCTGTCCTACCTCAAATTAACCCAGCCCACAACTTCCCGTCCTGTTCCTTCAACATCAGTTTTAATATCCTTCCATCTACGCCTATGTTTGCAAGTAGTCAATCACTCAGGACCCACCAAAATCCCGCATACATTTCTTTAACACGCGTGCTGCGTGCTACTGGATAAAATTCATATGCAGATCAAAACCCGACAGTACTGACCCGCCCGTCTTACTGTTCAAATACTGACGCTTCAAATACTGACACTCATTTCTTGACCCCACCTAAGACTGTTTTACGTTATAAAAACACGTTTTTATAATTATTAAAATTTGTCTTTCTCTTGTGGGAACAACAGAGACTCGGGCGGGGGGGGGGGGGGGGGGGGCTCGAGAACGAGTTATTCAGAATGTCTGGACCCAAGATGCTGGAAGTAATATAGGAACGGACGAAATTTCATAGCGCAGTTTACGTTTAAAACACCTCGACACATACCAGTAACAAGAACATATGAAGGAGAAGGTGATGGGTGGGCAGTGTGGAACGCATGAGAAAAGACGTGAAAATCATGCAAGGTTTTGGTGGTGCCTTGAAGATAAAGACTATTCTGAAGACACAGGTTTAAAATGTATACATTTTTCTTGAGGGAATTGAGGGAGGGCGTGGAGTGGTTTCATCTTGCTCAAGGTAGGAGAAGTGGCGTGGTTCTATGACGACTGCTAAACTTTCGAGTTCAATAAAATATAAGAATTTCTTGAATAGTTACGCAACCATTAAAACTTTAAAGAGGAATTTGGTTGTTGGGGCTTGGTTCAGTGCTGATTTCAGTTTCAACAGTAATCACCGTCGCCTGCAAGTTATACTGTCATGTAATGCACATTGCTGTTAATGGAAAGTAGTGACACAGAACTGCCAACAGAAGGCAGTGGAGTATTTGTGTAGATTACAGACCAACAAAATACTTTACAGGAAAGTGGCAGGGTTGTAATCCTCAGTGTAATTTTTTTACATGTTGTACACCGCACATGTTACAAATCATTAAGACAAAGCAACAAATATGTACACTATTCACAATGGTGTAGTATATTGAATTATTTGAAATATTTTTTGATAGTGTGTAGCTTCACCTTGATGCTCTTCTAGTTATTAGTTAATTTTGCCGGTTGGGCAAAAAACTTAAGACTTTGGTTACATATCAAATAGCTCATAGTTTAGATGCATATGGCAACTGTAGCATATGATAATTCCCTGACGATGGTGGCTTGACCACCGAAACATGGAGGGGTAACATTAATTCAGTGTAATACACCATTGTGAATAGTGTGCATATTTGGTTGGTTTGTCTTAATAATACCTCAGAGCAAATGTCGAGTTTCACAGCCCCGTGTGGCCAGTGTTTTGTGTTGCTGTGACTACCCGATGAAATGCTTTGTTCTGTCTATGAATGAATGTACGTGTGAAAATGAAAAGCGGGCTGCTTCACCCTAGGAACTAAGGGACAAATTGAGTGCATTCAGTATTTGTGACTGTAGATGCCTTTCCATCTAAATGTACAAGAACTAATTTAATTCACTGCGAGACTTTTTTTTTTCAAAGTTATGAAATTTTAAATGCAATTTAAAAATCCATCATAACATAAAAGTGATTATGCAGAACTTTGTTTTAGAAAGGCATCTACCTTAAAGTAAGTGTAAGTGGACTGGATTTAGTGTCACGCCACTTCATCGCTTTAAGAATAAGCCACAGATTGTAAGCGTGAACTAATCCTTGGTGTGTGTTTAGGGCTGCACAATAAGCCTAAGGCTGAGGTGCATCTGGGGCATAAGCTGACGGGCCCTAAAGAAGTAGTAGAAGTAGTAGAATCCTTGGTGTGTGCGAATCAGTTCTGTGCGAAAGAGGCCACAACTTACACATCGGGCTAGCCTCGAAAATGTGGAGGCTCATAATCGTTCGAAAGAATCGCGATGAAACGGAATTTACATTGTCGGCATTGTTGTTAATTTCAACTTAAGTTTCACTTATACAGAAAATTGAAAATAGAGTTATAAGACACATTGACAAATTGTTCGTAGAGTAGTTTGTAAACAGTTGATACTCAGTTTCTGATTAAACGAGCGTATTCTTGCAAAGAGGTTGCATGTAGATCGGAAAATTGGCAATCCAAGAGCGGTATCTCTTTTGACGGTCATATTGATGTGTCTCTCCGCGACCTCTCCAAATGCTGCTTCCGTACGCTGCTGGCTGAACCAGAGTAGTGTCAAGTTTCCTGCAGCCTGCCGGAGCACGACCCTACGAGTGCAGCAGACTGGCACAGTACTTACATGAACTGCCTGCCTAACCTCGGCGAAGCCTAACAAAGACGTAACACTGGCTTTGGTGGCGGGGAGTGTACACAGCAACATAAAAAGCAATGAACACATCTTACATATGTAGTGACTCCTCTGAAATTCAGGGTACCAACTTAACGCTTATGTACTACAAAACCCTACCACTCTGCATCAGTCCAACCACCGCCCGATACAATGTGGTTCGTTCACATCTAAATGATTCAGCCAGCGACCCGTAGACTGTAAAGCAACGGGGGACAAAAAAACATCACCTACTTTAACTGCGACGCCTTGAATGTGGTGTTGATGCTGCAGTTACAGATGCTGATGCTGAAGCTTGCAGTTTTGTTTCTTAAAGATCACTAATTGCACTAATTTTCACAACACTACCACTTTTCATCACTGATATATTCACTTACACCACTGAAATATGTCTGCATTCTGCATGTTCGCACACGCACTTCACATGATTCCCGCACGCAGAACCCAATATGTATCAAGGTGTCACCCTACAACCCAACAAGCGGCCATTTATTCCTGGCATCCACGTACTGGGGCGGCAGGCGGTGGTGGAGTTGGTTGAGGCACTGCGCTACAAGCCGGAAGGTCGCGGGTTAGATTCCCGATGGTGTCAATGGAATTTTTCATTGACATAATCCTTCCGGCCTCTAACAGAAATGAGTACTATGAATATTCCATTTGGGGTGGGAGGGGGGGGGGTAAGGGTGGCCGATGCGTGGGGCTGACAACCTCACCACCTTCAGGCGCCGATTTTCTTGAAATATTGAACCCTCACGCCCTGTCCAGGCCCGTACAGGGATTGTTTTACCTTTGCTATAGATGGCATTATCGTATACTAAGCGCTAGTCTTATTACAACATTTCATTCTACCTTGACAGTACATTAATTTGGTACTTTCCCTGAGGTATTATAATTATTTGTCGCATGTATCCGTGCAGAAACAACAGACCTGAAGTATTTCAGGCCTGATTACACGCGCTGTCACAGTCCCTACTGTACTCACACTGCTGTCCCCTGTTGAACACAAAACACACCACGTCACAGCGCTGACTGCCTGCGGGCCGACCACCACCAACTAACCCTTCTTTTCTGCCGCGTGATATCATATCGAGAATGTTCTGTACTATTATTTTTATAACTTAAATCTTCCCTCTCTTTAAGTATTTCCTCTTTTCATTTTTCACTGCAGATTTTATTGTGTAATTTTATTAGAATTATGAGTTTATTTTATTCATTTAATTACTAATATTTACTATTTTCAATCAAGCTCTACTTTCTTTTGCGTAGGAATTAAATGCGCAATAAGTCTTACAGGGTGAACAAAAAAGTTTTACTCCATACGGTTCTGAATCTTTTTAGCACACTTAATTAGGGCTTGTTTTACTCAATTATTACTTATTTTATTTACTTATTTATACGCAGGTGCATTTGTACACCCGTTTGCCCATCATTCTGTTTACTTGTTTATTATTTTAAATTCGTTTAGTGTATGTTGTTGTCTTGTTGTTGTGTTGTTTAGCGAAACTCTTATCGGTTTATACTGTTTTTGAGTAATGCCATTTCTTGTGTAACCAATAACACGAAAGCAAAAGAGACTGTTTCCAAGAAGCGCCACTACGTTCATCACAACTTAGCGTACACCATATCAGATATTTACTTTTCTTGGCAGTCGCTGTCAATCAACTGAGTTCGGGGAGGAGATATATCTTTATAGCCAATGTTGTAACACCACCACCAACAATAATTGCTTCATTTTACTAATTACTGCTTCCAAGTTTCAAATATAGGTTTATTATAAAATGTAAACTAATTTCCAAAATACGGCCAGTTACTACAGTAATGTGACAGTAACAGTTATTTGCTCTTTGAATTGCGAATTTAATTTCATATCACCATTCTTACACTCAGCTTCTTGTGATACACTTGGCACAATCTCGCGGTACACCGGTTGAGAACCACTACTATTTACATCACTAGCCCTGGCTTAATTATTATGCTATGTTTTACACCACACATATCACTACGTAACGCATTGCTTCGGGGGGAATATGGATTAGTACTGCTTGTATTTAGCCGGTCCCAGTGGCCGCGTGGTCTAAGGTGAAGGTCTGTGGCCGAGCGCTTGCGGGGATCGTGGGTTCGAATCCAAGGGGGGTCATGGATGTTTGTCTTGTACAGTATTTGTGTTGTCAAGTAGAGGTCTCTGAGACGGGCCGATCCCTCGCGTAGAGGAGTCCTACTGACTGTGGTGTGTGCTTGAGTGTGATCAAATGAAATCACAACAACCCTCGACACACACTGTGAACAAGTAGGTAGAAGAGGGAAGGACTAAGAAAGAAAGAGAGAAAGAAAGAAGAATACTTGTGTTTACCACGTTCGGCCTATTTCTTTTTGCTGACAAGTAACGTAACATCACTTTCCAAACTCTGTTAACGTAAGGCGCTAACTTCATTGTCATCGCCAACTTAAAAGTGTTTTTATGTGCATTAAGACTCCCCCCCCCCCCCCCGCTTCCTAATGTGAGTAGCATTGAAGGTATTGAAGGTATTAGGCCTAAGTCTGGCGGTTAGATAAAGGCAAGTTGCTAAAGAGGTTTACATAATCCAGTAAGATTATTGATTATCATTGATGCAGACCGTAACACTTCAGCTGTTATTAAATGGGGAAAACCAAAATGACGGCGGCTTGCTTTATTCAAAGGTAACTGTATTCTAAGATGTGACACCGTGAAGTCTGGAAGATTTTTATTTCATGGCGTGACAGCGGCCTAGTGAACGACGGCCTCCTCATTTTCGAGACTTCACGATCACACTCAGACACACCACATTCGGTAGGGCTCCTCTGGACGATTGATCAGCCCGACGCAGAGACCTATATCTAACAACATACGGCATTCACAAGAGACAGACATCCATGCCCCCGGCGGATTCGAACCCGCAATCCCAGCAAGCGAGCGGCAGCAGACCCACGCCTTAAACCGCGCGGCCACCGGGATCCGCAAAGCTTGGTAGATAGGTGCAAATAATTCGAAGGAACGCACTGCTTTCATCCTCAACGTAGAAGAGCACACGTTGCGGGGATGAAGAACCAGAGTCAGGGCTGCTGGGTATGCGACAGGAAACCGTGGGTCAGGAATTGACGTTTGTGCAGAGGGCAGATATGAGTAAACGGAGCAGGAATCAAGAAGTGTGGTGGTGAGATAAACTGACCAGCAATAGAATAAATTTTATAAAAATAAAATAATCTCGTATTTAATTAATTTCATTTAACTTTGTTATTGTATTTATTGTTAATTTGTAGGCCTATCCTATTTCTCACCATTCTCGATATGGGACCTGTTTATTCTAAGGCAGGATTATATATGTCCATTATGTCCTTATGCTTTTCATATTTATGCCGTCTTCCATTTAATTGCCATTAACCTTTTAAACATTAGCGGTAACTTTATGTAACACCAGGTTTAACATTCAAAAATTCTACGTGGTGCCCACATTGTGTTTATGTGTTTTGTATGGATCTCAGAACAAACAGCGACTTTTGCCTTATATGACATTAACAGATTGGTGTTTATAACAGAGATGGAGAGTGTTTACTGCGCGGTACATGCTGAATCCTTATATAAAAACGAACACAGTTCGTCTTTAAAGTGTTAATGGTGAATACTTGATATCTACAATTAAAAATAGCAACAATATTCTGAGTAGGTTCCCATATAAATCATTATAGGCTTATTTTAAGAGTAACACGACTTAATTACAAACGTAACAGGCAATGCTTCTAACTGAAAAGTGGTTTACAGCCTTCTGGTGTTCGTTAGAATCAGAAGACAGAACGACAGTTTATAGTGAGAGTACACACATTGTTAAACAGGCTAACGCTAAGCATAAAATGATCTTAAATCAGGCAGACGATGAATTTTTGATGCAAATGTAAATTCAGAAAGCCTACATAAATGCATAAGTCCCCAGACTTGACATGATTGTGCTCCCACCCCTCGTACCTTCTTAGCTTTCTGTGTGCGAGTGTCCTTCATAAGTTCTTCGTGCTTAATATCACTACTTCTAGGATTTTATCAGTTAATAAGGTTTGCATCCCAGTGGCCGCGCAGTCTAAGGCGTAGGTTTGCGGCCGAGCGCTTGCTTGGATCGTGGGTTCGAATCCCACCGGGGGCATGGATGTTTGTCTCGTGTGAGTGTTTGTGTTGTCAGGTAGAGGTCTCTGCGACGGGCCGATCCCTCATCCAGAGGAGTCCTACCGACTGTGGTGTGTGTGTGTCTGAGTGTGATCAAGTGAAAATAAACAACCTCGACACCTGCTGTGAACAAGCAGGTAGAAGACGGAAGGACTACGAAACGAAACGAATGAGGTTTGCCCACATTTTATGAATATTGTTTAATTCAGTCACTTGTTTGATTAATCGTAATGGCGCCCAAATAAACCCACCTCGTATGAATGAGTCACACATACCTTGCCTACACAAATACAGGTACTTACGGTTAGTAGCGATTTATGTCGAAACATGGATGGGGTGAGTACTTCATAGCCATTCTTGTAACGCCATAATCAGCAGGAACTGATGTTGCATTTTTACACGGAACTCACTACACATGATAAAGCGACAAGATCCATAAGGGATCGAAATTAAATTAGGTGTTTGTGTAAAAGGACAAAGTACAGCATAGCAAAATACAAATTTTCAACCTATTTAAAGAAAACGCCTAATAAGAATTACTGTTTTATTATTCTAATATGTTATACTTTTAAAAATACTATTTTGATCACAATCTGTGAAACTCACGTGGTTCACATTAGCTGCAGAATACTGTAATATAGCAGGAATTACTTTTATACTCTATTATAGTTCAGTAAGTTTTAAATCTTTGTACAGAGCTTCCTTAGGATGGCATAAGTGACGCCGAAACATGTACGAGCGATATAGGACTGTACTTGTACAGATCAAAGGTAAATTTTTAGTTGTCATGAAAGAGAAATTGGATACTATCGCATTTGTTAGCAATTTCTCATTCCAAGCCTCAAATGTAAGCACATTGTTATTATTTAAACATTCATTAAAATACGTATTATATTTAATTACTGATAATAACGTGATATTAAACAATAAAGAATTTTCATATTTAATTTTATAAAACATTCTTCTACTTAAAGCCCCGCCTCCCACTGGTTAACAAACACTGAAGTAGAATATCAGTTTCGCTTTGTCTCTCAATGCATATATACTCTTGAGCTTATCAAGGCGTCTTACGAACAGCTCATATAGACCAACGAAGCGATAAGCTTTTTAACCGTATGGCAATATGGAACTTACTCGGCAAAGACGAGGCTGTGTGCCAGTTGTGAGGAGGACATGAGATCTGATGGCTGGCACTGATCGCTTAGATGTTGAGGATATTGTGAGACGTTTACTGCAAGGTAATTTGCTTACATATATCGACAGAGAATGGAAAATACAGTGTTTACTGCTTCACTTTAACATTTAAGTACTTATCTTGTAATGTATTCTTATCTTTCCTCGTTTATTTTGTTGCATCTTTAAAAACGAAATTATTCAAGTAGCTCAAAGGACAGCAAGTGATGTGTTCAACAATAAACGCCTAGGTTATATTAGACGAAGATTCACGTTGTGTGGCCTTTGGGTTGTGACATCCAGCAGTCTGATACGTTGGTGTATCTCGAAACAGACCAGTGGTTGTGTACACTGTGAGGCCGGTGCAGTCTCGGATGTCTGATAAAGAGGACTGCGACGTCGCTTTCTGTGAATGATAGGTTTCGTTTTTTGCCACGCAACCAATTTGTTTCACTGAGAAATGCCACGGTTTGGTGGAACGTACTGACTCCATCTTCTGAACTGAAGATAAACGCCGTATACTCATCCGAAAAGTTTGTAAACACCAACTGTGAAGATGGACGCAGTACGCACACCCTAATCATCTGCCAAATTATACGGTACCGTAAGCAAGCAAATCACAATACGAAGAAACACGTACCGTGGCCTGTCTAATGTTAGGATTTGCAGTGGGCAGTAAACTTAAGCTTGAAAAATCGCCTGTACAGCAAGCTTGAATTTACTCCAGTAGAAGGTTTTCAATAATTAGTAGTTCTTGGCACTTACAGCATCTAATAAATTATGCCATAAAGCGTTGTGCTTTTGAATTCTAACCTTACAGAATGTTCTTCGGCCGACCCTAGTAGCTGCGCCGTTTGTGGGTTTGCGGTCGCTCTCTTGCTGGGACTGCGGGTTCGAATCCCGCTGGTGCCATCTGTCTGTTCTGAGTGTAGTGTTTTGTCACGTAGAGGTCTCTGCAACGGGCCGATCCCTCGTCCAGAGGAGTCCTACCGAGTGTGGTGTGTCATTGTGTGTGATAAAGTGCAGCAGTAACCCGCTACACATACAATTAGTAGGTAGAAAGAGGTCAGAGTAAGAAAGAAAGAACGTTTGTAATAAACTGATCAGAAAAAACGGATATAAACTCTGCTGAAAATTGTTTCGTCTAAATAGCGTCTGTGTTAAATATTTAGTCCTTTGCAGTGTGTCATATGACTAACGTAAACAAGCGACAAGTACAACACACATGTACAGGGAATACTTCTACATTTAAAATCCTACGCCACGCACTCGGCGACGATCGGGCGCAGCTTTACCCACACGCCGCCACTCACTACTTCGCGCATTCGGTTCTAACCAGTCACTGAATGCTTAGTCATAGTCCAGCTGCATGTGTTGGTTTAACAGACGTAGATCTTGTTTGTGCTTCGTGAATGTCAGTACAGGGTAGCATAGAGGCTTATTGGGACATAAATTACTGTTTTGTCATGACTATGCAGTGCAGTGTAATGCAAAGTTTCTCATTTTGTGGAAACCTAAGTAAAGGCGCGTTTAGATGGTGCCTCTTTTCGTGCATCGGCGCATGCAACACCGCATGCAACAGCGCATGCGCCGTTGCGTGCTTCAAGGCGCAAGAGACGCGCGGCTCGTGCATCATGCATCCTCCTGTTCACACGTTATTGAGAGGCACGTTGGTTGTATGAGGTAAAATGTCTTCAAAAGCACTAAAGTCTGTGCCTATCATTGTAATTGGACATAAAAGAAGAAGACCTTAAAGAAAGTATAGCTATACCTCTGCTCCCCCTCTGGGCCTTCATGGCCTGTTCTAGGGTGAATTTTACCTTTGCCTTTACCTGAACCTTAACCTTTACCTTCAATATTTTTCTCCGAGCTCCTGGAGAGCAGTTGTCGTAATTTTTCGACTTTTATAATGTTTATCTGATGAACGCCATAGCATCGGATATTTTCTGCATTTTTCAACAATATCTAATTTTTTTTCCGTATTCCAGTCCATCATGTCCATTCTGTAACATAAAAACATTTAAATAAAAAGTTTGATACTTATTTTAAAATCAGTAAATAAACCTTTATTGAAAATTCATACCGACAGACCAAAATTAAATTTATGCAACAAGAACAAGAAATTAAAGCACAAAACCGCGTGTTGCACAATGTGACGCATGGACATGCCCAGTCAATGTGCAGAGCACATGCAAACTACCTGCGCATGGCCGTGCACACAAGTTTGACGCATGCGGCGCTGCATGCTCCAGTTTGCCTGTAGCCGCATGCCCCAAGTTACACGAAAAGAGGCACCGTCTAAACGCACCTTAAGGAGTAACTCATGTCGTAGCAAATGTAGAGGTCGGTCTCCTGAGGTTTCAGTTTATTTCAAGTCAAAAACGTACTGACTGAAGAATAAACTCGAAAACAGGTTCGTTGTTAAAGGCGAAACTGCAGCGATCGCTGCGTGCTCTTTCGGAAGAAGCTTTACGCGATACTGGAGTGCGTTCAGAAATGTGTCAACGAAAGTCTTTAAGACGCTTATCCCAAAAAATCGGTGTGTCAGTTTAACCTACACACGCGGTTACACAATTGATTTGTTTGAAAACATTCGTAATTAAATTTGTGCGAAAACTCCAATTCCTCTTGCGAAATTACGGATTTGTAACTGGTTCTGTGAAAGAGCATGTAGTGGTGAAGTCGATCTTTGCTAACTTGTTTTACAGATAACATGAATTAAACGTCTAAGTAGACCTAAATGGTCAGAGTAGCAGATAGCCTAGTGGTCGATAGATTTCCACACACACACACACACACACACACACACACACACACACACAGAAGAAAAACTTAAGGAAATCAAGTGCACAGTGTGGTCAACTTTCAGTCACGAAATTCAAACAGTTTTCAATAATTCGTTCACGAGGTGTTACGCATGTCTGAGATTTCAGGGTCATCTGTACCAGCTTGACCTAACCTGCGGTGGGGTATGTTCTGTAATCCACATTGTTAATGTAGATTCCATGAGGGGGTTCCGCTTTCAGGTGGGCACTGTGTAGTGTAACATGTTAGGGCTGTGATTGGGGGAAGAATGTGAAATATAGACCAAAGTTTTGTTGTGAAATCTCAGAGAACCTCGGAAAATTTATGCGTAGATTTGAGGGTAATATTAAAATATTTTCACGACGTCAGATATGAGGATGTGGACTGAATTCACGTAACGTAGGATAAGAACCTGTGATGGGTTCTTAACTCTGAAGATTAGGCCAGCTCACTAATGACTGCATCACCGAGTCTCAAGTGGCAGAGCAATGATATGGATTGCTTATATCAAATACAGACCAGGCTTCATTGTTCGAAGTTACGTTCAGGTAAACTTGCCCCTGTCCAGGCCGTGAAGGCAAGCAGGGGGACTACAGGTATAGCTGTACCCATTTTTCCTGTGTTCACACTTTCTGTAAAACTTAGAATACCAAATCTGCCAATAAAACTTTGAAACTGGAAGTAGAACGATGAAACGTAGATTGACAATACATTAAGGGTAACTGAAACATGTACCTCAACCATACATTTTACGAACAACTAAACAAGCGTATAATTTTAAAGCGTAATATGTGCTCGAATATACCACCTGCTGCTCTAACACTAACAACTTTGCCTTTTGTCCACAAAATATAGGCTTATTTGCAGCTTTCTGATGGTGTTCGGAACAGTACAATTATTGCTGTAAACAGCATTAAGTGAATTTAATGTGTTCCATGTCCGTGCACTATATTATACAAAAACACTAATCACCAACAAATGCACAAAGAGAGTTTTATCATCAATTGTAACACACTCCTACATGTTTCGACCCTGCTGGGTCATCTTCAGGGAGAATTTTTGTTATCGTTACACTAAGGTTGCACTTTATAGTTGAGTGAGAATGTGCTGTTGACTGTGTACTGCGTTGTTTTTGGAGGCGTGAACTGCAAGCCGGGACCGCAGAGAGTTCACGCCTCCAGTACACAGTCAACAGCACATTCTCACTCAACTATAAAGTGCAACCTTAGTGTAATGATAACAAAAAGTTCTCCCTGAAGATAAGCCAGCAGGGTCGAAACATGTAGGAGTGTGTTACAATTGATGATAAAACTCTCTTTGTGCATTTGCTGGTGATTAGTGTTTTTTTAGCATTAAGTGAATTATCTTTGTCTTACAGACAACGCGTTTTTTGTCCTGTAAGAATGAAAGGAATTCCAGGTTTCCATCAGCGAAGAAAACTCAAACACATGGAAAATTCCACATGTCTACAACAGTATCTATCCTTCATTCGTCATGTATCTGTCGGAATTTACTTTCAGTTAAAAGTACATCAAATTGATCATTGGGTGTTTAAGTATACAGCAAAGTACCGAAGTATCTGGAATGTATTTTTCTGTCACTACATCACTCAATTTTGATAAGAATCACAGCATTACTGATAAAGTCAACTTAGGGCTTTGCTGTCAAGTATGAGCTTACGGTAAGTTACAGTAAATATGACATTATCTGTCTCAGCGTGGACATGGCCGTTGACACGATGCCGACTAACGTGATAAGATATTGTTAACAGTGCTTTCCTTTGGTCTGGACAAAGTTCTGCTCTGACCGACCCTCGTACCGTGGAGGAGCAGATAATTCCCGCATACGGAAACTAATTTCGAGGTACCATCCTACAAACCATCATGCAGCAATTTATTCTTGGCACTCACGTGGCACAGTTGGTTGAGGCACTGCGCTACAAACCTGAAGGTCGCGGGTTCGATTCCCGATGGGCTAATTGGATTTTTTTATTGACTTAATTCTTCCGGCCGCACTATGACCCTGGGTTCGACCCAGCCTTTAACAGAAATGAGTACAGGAATATTTCCTGGGAGGTAAAGGCGGCCGGTATGGAAGGCTTGCAAACTTACCACCTTCACGTGCCGATTGTGTGGAGATCTGGGAGCCTCAACCTCTTGGAACCCTAAGGGCCCGTACAGGGGCAGCTTTTGCCCAGGCAAGAATTGCGAGCGCAAAAATTCCATGTAACGGATGTTTAAAAACACAGTCCTTAGTCACAGTTAGAAAAACCAAGCGCTGTACAGTATAGGGAAATAACGGCGGCTTCTTCCGAGAGCCGCACGAAACATATGAACAGTTTGTGGACCAAATACACAGCTTTTAATTTTACAGCAGGTGTTTTATCCAGCAAACACCGTGTTTTAAACGTTGAACTTAAACGACGGCCTCTTCCTTCAATATGCTTTTAAATTAATGAATTATACTCGATTCAGTTGTACCAGCCACCCGATCATCACTTTCGGTTGGTTTTGATGACACTTTCCTCCGTCTCAAGTGGTACATATTGCTGATACGTGTGAAGTTATTTTCTACAATCCGATCCCTCCTCCACTCTCTTCGGCAACTTCAACTGCTTAGGCCATCTCATCTGTTCCGAAAGAGAGTTAGTTGAAAATGCACATTTTTTTTTCTGCGGCACAACAGCCCATCTCGGAGCCAGGCCGCCTCATTGTTGAGGTTTCTAGATCACAAACAATTAGAAACACACCTGGTAGGACTCCTGTAACAGAATGATCAGCTCGTCGCACAGGCCGCTAACTACACAACAAACAAAAGATAGTAACATCTGTGCCCTCAGCTGGAATCGAACCCGCGACTTCAGCAATCGAACGGCCGCAGACTTACACCTTAGACCGAACGGCCACGAGGATCGGCTGAAAGTGTACATACTTCACCATTCAATATGAATCTTCATGTTCTCCTAGATTACGTGGTTCAATTATCGTTTCAAACTGAAATGTAAATAAAAATGTCGCCTGTCGTGTAATGTGCATATTGCAGTACGAACAAAGAAGGCCGGCGCAGAAGTTCAGCTGAAGGAGGAAGAAATCCTGGGATTATGCCATGTATCCAGGGAGATACTGCAGTCCCAGCCCATGCTTCTGGAGCTGGAAGCGCCGGTCAGAATATGCGGTAAGTCTTGTATTTAAATGTTCTCTGTGGTTAAATCAAATGACTGAGGTACTTGACTCGAGACTGATGCTGATCCATTTGAAAATTATGTGGACAGTATTCTGGCAAGTATTGGTCTTGTAATCATGACTTGTGTAATGGAATGATGACAGGTGACATCCACGGCCAGTACTACGATTTGTTGCGACTCTTCGACATCGTGGATGCCGGCGACTGCAGGGGTTCCAACTGTGACCGCGGCTTCCCTCCTGCCTATAACTACCTGTTCCTCGGAGACTATGTAGATCGTGGCAAGAATTCGCTTGAAACCATCTGCCTGCTGCTTGCTTATAAGATCCTCTATCCCGAGAACTTCTTCCTCTTGAGGGGAAATCACGAAGCGGCCAGCATCAACAGAGTTTATGGTTTCTATGATGAGTGTAAGAAAATATATACGTCATAAGGAATCTCTCGCAAAAGGCAGTGTGGCCAACCGCACTATCTGGTTTTACGTATTAACAGTTTCAAATTTTGTGCACTAAGAGAATCAGCGGCTTCTGCACAGGCAATCAATATTTCCTCACAGGAAGTACGTAAAGTTATCGGAATTAGTTTCCTAGCGTCAAGATTACCATTACGGTGCATTTTTGTAACTTCTTTACACTCTATGTCTGTCAAGTCGTAACGTATTTCTTCTCAACTCCAGTTTTCACTGAGACTCTGCTCTTGTCAATCGCCCTGTTCCCCAGGAGGTAACCCCGGCCGTTAGTGAGAGATTGCTGTGCATAACGTAATGCGTCAAAGGTTCTTCGTCGGGTGCAAAGATCGGAAACTGCTTCTTCTATCAATTAACATAAACACAAGAACACAAAATTGTGTAAACACGGTGGGCCTCCGTGTGTCACTGCAACTAAGAAAATGTATTAACTCTTCTTGTTAAGTGAAAACTCGCTGATAATGTCTTAGGGGTGACGTGTAATTGAATTTTTCGTATGCTGAATGTCCTTGTATCATGAGTTAAAGAAAAGATTAATTTGGAAATTGGTTCCATGCAGTGGCAGGACAAAGCAGAATTTGTAATTTTTTGCTTTATCTGATGATGAAAAGAGAACAACATTTAGAAACGTTGTGTATTTTGACGTAAAACAAGAGGGTGGGAAATGTCCAGTACAGGGTGTACATGTGTCACTTCAATGACACTCCACCCTTCTAAACTTTAGACTCAACACTGTTCTAAATCAAGAGCTACGCCTTTTATTCAGCCTGACGTAAGTAGATAATGATTATTTTAGAAATATCTTTTGGGCATGTTCAAGGCTTTAAACTTGGAATAATGTTATAATAACAATAATCACCAACCAATGCGCTAGTATATAATTTTTATTTAACATTTTGTTGTTGGTTGGTAAAAATGATATACTAGTGCATTGGTTGGTGATTATTGTTATTATATGAAGAAAATGCACGGTGAATACAACGTAAAAAAATTGGAATAATGTTGTTTAATAAGGTGAAACCTAATTAGGGGCATCCTTCAAACCAAACTGATGATTTATTCAAAAGCTGAAGCCATCCTGCTTGCGAATGTAGTGTGTTTTAACAATGTAATTAATTAAACCGACAGGTAAGCGCCGATACAGTGTGAAGCTATGGAAGACCTTCACGGACTGCTTCAACTGCTTGCCCGTTGCGGCCACTATTGACGGAAAGATCTTCTGCTGCCATGGAGGCCTGAGCCCGGATCTCCAAAACATAGACAGCATTAACAAACTGCTGCGACCGACAGACGTTCCCGGCAGGGGGCTTCTTTGTGACTTGCTGTGGTCAGATCCCGATAAGGTAGGCCTACCTTCCTTTACTAGGATTTGGAAAGACCTTACGTTCATGAGTCTGTTCTTCTGTGAGCAAGTAACTTAAGCAAAATTATGCTTTATATAGACCTACACATATAAAGATGTGCTTAAATAATTAAATGTTTACAGTAGAGGAGGCAAGACAGAGGTGCATAACCTTTCTTTCTTAAACACTCGCACAGTCATTTTAACAGGCTAAGCTTAAATATCACTATTACGGAAGATAAATACTTTTTCCAGCTTGTCGTTTCGCAAAATGTACGTTGATAACAAATAACTCCACAGACTACAGTCCTGTTTAAAATTTTATACAGTAGAGCGTCTATTATCCGAATTAATTGGGACCGAGGAAGTTCGGTTAATAATTTTTTTTCGGATAATCAAACATGCATGAGAATACCCAATTTGTACCAAATAAATGCTTTAACCTGCTTAGTAATACGTCAGCATAGTAACCAGTAACTGGGAAGTACAATACATGGTAACCTTTCTTTTACCGGCGGTGTTTCGGATAATTCACCTTTCGGATAATTGACGGTTCGGATGATTAACGTTCGGATAATCGACGCTGTACTGTAGTTGTTTAGCTGGCCAAGAATGTTACCACCTTCTAAACCCGTCACTGGAGGCTACCCGAGCCATTTAAGTGTAGTTTTCTCACCTTGCTTCTTAGATTTTCCTTCCGCCCCTTCGTCCTTAGTATCCACATCTGTCCATTACACATGTTATACTTTCTCCACGCACTCACACTCCTTGATTTTGGTAACCTAATGTAATGTGGAGAAGAGAACAAAGTGTGAAGATACTTTTCGTAGTTTACATTTTATCTTATCACTTCCTCTTTCTTACGTCCGAAGCTTATCATCAGCATCTTGTTTGTATGAGTAACCAAGTTCACTGCCATAGAAAACAATAGATAAAATTATGGTTGACTGCAGTGATATCTACTTTTTTCGAAAGCAAACTGAAAGGCAATTCTCAATCGAATGGTAGCAAGCATTTTCAGAATTTGATACGCTTTTAATATCTACGTGAATGTAATTTTATTAACTTTCCTAACAATATGAATATTACATCACATTTTCGAAACATTTATAACATTTCTTTAGCCTATATCATGACGAGATATGAACTTGTAATTTCTCTGCTTTTACTTCAAGACCAACCTCCTTACTAGCATCCAATGATGCATGTGCATTATCTCTGTGGCATTTGTATATTCGCTAAATAAATCGGCATCAGAAACATAGAACAGAGGGTGATGTGTTCCATTCTCTTTCTGTCCTTGCTAATTTTCTTATAATTTTCTGATGGCTAGTCTAAAGCAAAGTGTGAAAGCAAAGGCGATAAGAGAAAACCGTCTTGCTTCAGAGCATTCTTAACAGGTAGTCCATTGACGAATATACCGATTTTGCTATAGAATTCTTCCTTTTACTAGGCTTAATCATTTCATGCCTATGCCAGTTTCAACGAGAATGTTGTACACAATATTAGCGCAGTTCATTTTGTTACTTCTTCACTTAATTCCAGCGAAGAGACAGGCCAGGAATATGACCGCCTATTGTAAGGCGTATGCACACATGTCTCACCAGTTATGAAGCTGTAAGTTGTTCTGTATCTGGCCTTCTAATTAACAGTCGAAATCATGCAGTCTGCCCTGATTCAAGGTCTAGTTTGTGACCTTCTAAGGTCGAACTGTGCAATATAAGCTCGTCTAACCAGTAAGACCGGATGAAGTCCCATAGCTCATTTTTGTTCTGTTTCTTCGCAGCCTCTTTCCAATGTTGTGATATGAACTTGCTGTTATTCTTCACCAGGATACTAAATGCTGGGGGTAACAATGTCCTGATATGAAGTTGTTCTTATTGCCGGCCAGGATACAGAACTCTGGGGCAGCAATGACCGAGGCGTGTCCTGTACATTTGGGGAGCAGGCTGTGACCAGTTTCTTGCAGCAGCAAGACTTCGATCTCATCTGTAGGGCTCATCAAGTAAGGGGTATTTTTATTTCGAAATAATAGCTTTTTTTCCTTCTCTGCCATTTCCTGACGTTTGAATATGAAGTAGGTGGGAATGTATTGGCTTCGATGTGGAACTACGTTGTGAATGACACGAGAGGAATATCAGAAAGTTTTAAAACTTTATCTTGCATTTTGTTATTATTATTTTTTTTTTGGTACATTAACACGCAAAGAGAGTTCAATGTACAGGCAACACTAATTTACACCACTTGCTCCGCAACAACGAAGTTGTAAGTTGACACGCAGTAGATAAGACCGTAGGTGCACACACCGTTGGCGCCAGGTGCGGTGGTGCTTAATATTTATGGGGCCTCACTATGGAACTTTCTTCACGTCAGCTTCCTGGCACCTACAATTTTGAGGTGGTTCCTAGATTTTTTCAATAAATTTTAAACCCCTGGATAAGTTGCATTTCCTTGATTTTACTTCAGAATTCAGCACAACTACTTGTTAATCCATACCGGATACTGACTCAAAGTAGGCTGCGACCACTTCCTTTGATGCCATTTCCAGTTATTCCTTCATTAATCATCCTATAAGTTGGCGGCATATATTCTGAGCTTCTGACAGTATTATTAAGTAAACGACAAATACACACAATAAGTGAACCACTCTTTTCCATTTATCCATCTGCACGTTACCCATCAAAACTGCATTCAACGCCTGGCATTAACGGCAACTTCTCCGACACATCTGTCAAGTGTGCAGTACAGACTTATATCCGTAGGCGTACATACTGCAGTGTACTACGACTGACGTATTGACAGTCATGAGTATCCGAACTGCGTGCGCATCGACAGGAAACAAGACATCGCAGACAAGCAAATGAGACGATTATATTGCAGCCCATCCGCTCAAAATCAACCAACCAACCAACCAATCAATCAATCAATCAATCAATCAATCAGTGGAATATTTAACTATCATGAAAAAGTACTTGGATTGAAAAACGCAGAGACGTGGCTGCAATTAATATGTATGTGCTGTGAATGAAACACCGGTGTAGTACTTTTGTCACCCATAGACATACCACTGGAACGGGTAAGACGTTTGTAAGATAAACCTAACGGTGTAGAGACTGCATTTAGTCAGTTTGACTCCAGTAGTGTCAGTCTTGACATTTCGGAGGTTAATTAAAATGTGAATCGTCATCAGCAGATATAGAAGCCGTTGAAATAGTTCAGCCGCTAGCAGCACTGGACTGGGGGAGCGTGTTCGAAGATTCTGCTACGAAATCGTGGAAAGCGATATGTGTATGTCAATCAGTACAACAGTTTGGATTATAGAATTGTATTCTAGGAAACCAAGACACTTGCAAGTGACAGAAACATGCAAGACCAAATACATATTAATAAATATCCAGAAGTCGAAGAATAAAAGAGACTTGCTGTCACACAGGATCTCCAAACGGCTCATGATACCAGCCGTCTGCTTCATTCTTTATTTGAGTGATCAAACGTACTGTTTGGAGGATGAAGTTCCTTCTCTTGCCTACAAGTCAAAATACTGCGTTTCAAATACGAACATGTGCTCCGTACTTGGCGGCACGAGACGCTCCCTTTGGGAGAACGAATTGATGATTTTTGCTGAAATGGCTTATTGAAATATTTTAACGCAATCGGAAACGTTAATTTCTTGTTAGATACATGTAGAACACTAGTATTTAAAAATCTAAAAAAGGAACTTTTTAGTATAGGCATCATTATCGAAAAAATTGTACAAAATTTGTACTGTTGAGCCTCGTAGGGACTACACCTTACTTTTCAATTGAGAATCACACAGTTTCATTATCAACTGACTTTCTTAACCGTCACACTACAAAGTAATAAAGGTCACACGAATAACCAGTCCCGAGTTGTTTCGAAGGGACAGGTTCATATTCAATGGTTAAAAACCATCGCAAACTGCTGCAGTCTCAAACTGTTAGAATTATAATATAGTGCAGCATTGTAATAAACGTCGACTGCAATGGCTTGCATATGGACGTGGCCACTGGATATGTGCATGAGAGGGGTGGTGAGGATATTGGAGCACTAGGACACCAGGTTATGACGGTATCTGCAATATTAGAACAGCAAGAGATGACGTTGTTTATGCTTTGTTAAGGTGGTGGAGGATGGGTACGAGTTCTTCGCGAAACGCCAGCTGGTAACCATATTCTCGGCGCCCAACTACTGTGGTGAATTCGACAACGCAGCTGCCATGTTGTCAGTAAACGAACAGCTGATGTGCCATTTCCACGTCATTCAGGTATTTCAGACTTTCTGTCTCCTGGTCGAGTAGTCTGGCTTTCAATTCATGTATTGTTTTAGTTTTATTACTAGGTATAAATAATACTTACTTTAATTTCATTCAAATTTCAGCCTATTAAAAAGAAGATACGGTACACATACAGCGCAAGGGCTCTTGAAATAGATAATATAGTTAGGCAAAACGTCCATAACTCTGATCCAGAGAATGACAGAGATCAGAATGATGGTCGTTTACAAAAGCAAACGCCAAGAAACGTAAACCAAATGCTACAAGAACAAAAACACCTACAAAAAGAAAAGAAACAAGAGGAAGAACAAAATCGGAAACACGAAGAGCAGAAAAATAACAAACAAAAAAAACATCATCATGAAAAACCAGATTTTCATCATAAACAGACAAAAGGACACAAAGATTTGCAAAAAGAAGAGAAGAAGCACGTGAAAAAGGATCAGCAGAAACAAGAAATGAAAGAACACATCCAGGAACAAGAAAACATGAATAAGGGGAAACATCTTAAAGAGCGGAAACAAAAACAGGAAATTTTTACAGATCAAAAAATACACCAGGAACAAATGCCACAAACATTTTTAAAGCACTCAACAGAAGAAAGAAAGAGCAGCAGCCCGCATATTCGCATGGAAGAAGAAAAAGAAGATGAGAATAAGACACCTTGTGTCATATCCTGAGGCCGACATACATCCGCTTTCCGCCAGAACATTCAGTGCCCTTGACGGGTTCTCGTAGAGCAATGGGCGTTATCACTGCACAGGGGCGGGGCGACGTTCCTGAAAGCGGGTGAAGTTTCGTAAGAAGAAAATGGAGGGACAAGTATGAAACTTAATGGATTTGATGATATTATCTGATGATAGACGCACAGTAAGCTTCCCTAACTTCTTCCTTTTTGACCACACTGAGGCAAACAAAAAGGCTTAATGTGGAAGTCAGTTTAGTTTCAAAGCATTAAACCGAAAAAGTCTGTGTAGCTGTAAGTTCTAGACTTGTAGTTTTATTGTACTTGGTTCGAACCTCAGCCGGACTACTGATTATTTTTCGAGGATTTCAGGAGTCCCTCCACGCGACTGAAGTGATATACTGTGCCTACAATAAGCGTCGCAACATCAAGACGTGTATGGAACTGAAGGTGTCTTCATGTAATGGTTCCCTCAGTGCCTAATTAGGCACAACATCACAAAGATGTATAGGCGACTAAAGGTAACGCTCTTCATGTAAAGGTTCTGTCTATACCTAATTAGGCATAACATAATGAAAACATATATGGAACTGGAAGTAACATTCTTCATAATAGTTCTCCAAGTGCCTAATTAGGCATGTTATGAAGGCGTACATGGAACTGAAGGTAGCATTTTTCATAACTGTTCTCCAGGTGCCTAGTTAAGCACGACACCATGGATATGTACAGGGAAATGTAGGTAACAATCTTCACATAACGATTCCCTCCGTGCCAAATTAGGCACAACATTATGAAGACATACATAGAACTGAGGTTAACAGTCTTTATGTAACGGTTCCCTCTGTGCCTAATTCAACCAAAGATCATGAAGACATGTCGGGGAGTGAAGGCAAGGCTTCACGTCTTCTTAATTTCGGTATAAGGTGGAAGTGAATGGTTGGCGCCACTCTCTGGCCACTCCAACTTCAAGGAAAACACTCCCGGGATCTTTGGGATGAAAAACTTGTTGCGTCTCCGAGCCCGGCTGGACGCTTTGGCCAAGAGAAGAAGTGTTGCTCCTACCGGGAATTGAACCCCGGTCCATGTTGAAATAGTATCTTTAAGTAAGTCACAATGACTCCTTCAAACTCCACGACCACGTGATCACTAATGACCATCTATTAATCTGATTCGAAGTAAGAAGTATTTAATTTTGAACCAGCAAAACTAAATTCAGCAATTTAGCCGATTTTATTCTCTTATTAAAATAATTCTGACAGGGCATTAGAAAGGTTTGCTTTTATGAAACATGTCCTCTTCATTTAAGATGACGTGTGGTAGAAATTTATATGAGTGTTTCACTCAGCAGTTTTAGTTGGAACGAATTTGATATGTCACTAAGCTTTGTTGCTGGGATCGTGGGTTCGAATCCCACCGGGGGCATGGATGTTTGTCTCTTGTGAGTGTTTGTGTTGTCAGGTAGAGGTCTCTGCGAAGGGCCGATCCCTCGTCCAGAGAAGTCTTACCGACTGGGGTGTGTGTCTGAGTGTGATCAAGTGAAAATAAACAACCTCGACACTACTGTGAGTAGGTAGAAGAGGTAACGACTACGAAACGAAACTCAGCTTTGCCCTCTACAGTACAAATATTATACCCATAAGTGGCCATGCAATACGAAATTCAGTTCTTGAAATGCATTTTGTAACACCATGATATTGCCATCAGTACAGAAACACTTCTTCTTAGCCAGTTTACGGCCAAAACTTTCCGTATACGATTGTTCTTGGGTATTCCCCAAACGTAATTAAAGAAAGTAATGAATGGAAAGTGAAAATGGTCAAGCCGAACACGTCATAAAAATGATCCGCATTCTAATGTGGCCCTCCGTATATCCGGTTAATTCATAAGCGACTCTGGACAAAGAAGGGAAAGAACAGCTCTGTGACTGACGTCACAATCGGACTTTCTCTGGCGGAGATCAGTGGCGTGCACGACACGCAAAATCAGCAAGTGAAACCACAGTGCATGATCGGTGTTCAGCCCCACTCAAGGCAAACTTGCTTTAATTACTTCCCTGTCTTCCTGTATGAAAATTCTGAGATGCCAGTGCAGCAGTTTGTTACCGCGCTCTGGCGAATTTTTCATTTAAACGTTTCATGAACAGTTAACTTATTGGTAAATCATCCAATTCGGTAGTTCCACCATAGGTAATCCAAACAAGGAGGATGAGAGGGGCGAGGCATGTAGCAAACACAATAGAAGAGAAATTAATTTAAAATATTTGGTCGGGAGCCGATTCTGGTGGGATTTCGGGTTCGAATCTTGCTGGGGACATGGATATCTGTCTCGTGTGAGTGTTGTGTGTTGTGTAAGATGAGTGTGATCTCGAAACCTCAACAATGAGGAGACCTAGGTCCACTAGGACTGTCCATCCACGAAATAAATGGTCAGAAATGCTGAAAAGGAAACTCTATTTACGAGGCCTAGGCATACAAAGGGTACAATATTTACATGAATCTTAAGAAAACAGTTTGTCAGGGTATGGATTGAATTCAGCTTGAGTGATATTGTGATTACGATAATAAGCCTTCAGTTCCCACTATAAAATAATATTTTTTAACATATTATCGACTGAGAGATTCTCTGTTCCGTGGATTAAGCTTGTTAAACCACTGACAAAGCTTCGTCCAATAAACTCGGGATCAACAAACCTCTCGCATCAATTTATACTCACGATTGGCACAATTAGCTCAGTTTGTTCACTGCACTTTGAGTGACATCGTACATGAATTTTTATGTGCTAGGTAATGGTAAGTATGCTCTTCGCTGAATTAGTCAAACACCACGATAGAAATAACACACACACACACATACACACACATACACACACATACATACACATACATACATACATACATACATACATACATACATACATACATACATACATACACATACATACACACATATACACATATACACACGTACACACACACACAGAGTAGGGAGGGTCCATAGCTCAGCAATTTTTTAACCTTTGGTGCAAGGCGGGATATGATTGTGCTCATCGGAGTTAGTTAGTTTGTTGGTTGGCTAGTTAGTTGGTTGGTTCACTGCAGTCTTTTGTAGGAGTCTATATAGCATAGACGTGCAACTGGAACTATTGTCAAACAGACCACAAAAATCAAATTACAGTCGAACTCGGTTATAACGTCATGAACGGGACTGAATATTTTGTGTCGTTATAAACGAGTGTTGTTATAACCGAGGAATATAATGCTACGGTTAACAGTGAGGAATTAGTTGGTACCACATAATATCTGACGCTATAAACGAGGTGTCATATAAACCGATGTCATCATAACTGGATTCAACTCTATACGCAGAAACACCAAGATTATTAATATTACGGTCTTCTTGTATGTGACGCCGTTTAGGGTAAGCAGGTTACCAACTGCCTGCAAGGAACCTGCTACACCCACAGTTTATCCTGAAGATAGAGGCAGTAGGTTATTCAGGAACATTGGTACTTGTCTACCAAAGTACACTGCGTCACATTTCAGGAAAATTTTACCTTAATATTCACCATTGTGATAACCTTAAATCTCATGATTACGTCACAGTTTGAAATTCGTGCTGTGGCTGCACGCCACTGACTGCTGGGCATTACCGTGTAATATAGGAGTCATGTCTGTGGGGGAAAGGTGACGGTTGACGGGTGTTGATGGCACACATTGCGGGTCCGTTCTAGGCCAACGCAAAGAGTATAGGCCTACCTATTTCAGAACAATATCTAAAGCAATAGAAATTAAGGATTAATAAAATTGCTACAGTTCTGCACTTAGGCAGCGCATTGCCGCAAATGTGTACAGTGCGCCCTCGGTACCAGTCGAATTCGCATCTCGTCTTTTGTCATATCCGTCATTCAGTATTTAACACCATAATCCCCCCCCCCCTCCGCCATGTCACCACCTGCCTCATACATGATCCGTGTCACTTCCTATCTAATCCTTGCTCTCTGTCTCTCAGTAGTGTTGTTGTACCAGGAGCCAGGGGCGCACCCAAGGGGGGGCTGCCGGGCTGCAGCCCCCCAAACCACCCAAAACCGAAATTTAAAAAAGTACAAATTTTGTAGGTATGATAGCAAGAGGTTTGCGTGATTTACTCTTCAGCTGAAATCAGCCACTGAAATCGGCTGATGATTAGTACATTAGAATTTTTAAAAATAAGCTAATAAAATTAAAAATAAACAAGAAGATAGAACACTGTGATTGAGTCGTGGAATATGTAGTTGTATTTCTATGTACATAAATGCAGTTGCAAACAGTGTTATGTTATGCTTACGAAATGATTTTTATAACGTAATTTTTAAAATCAAACATAAATTATATACAGCCTTAGGGCCAGCCCCCTCCAGAGAAAAACTCTGGGAGCGCACCTGCCAGGAGCCCTTCCAACGAGAGGTTCAAACACCAGTTCTTCGCCCACTCTGTGTGTTATTATGCATTGTTTTATTCAGAAGACGGGTGGTTCAGCCTGCACATTGTATGTTCAGATCAGTAAAATTCTTATTAAACTTACGGTTCATAGTGTTTAATTACTAGATAATGAGTTCAGTACTCATGTTTATCACTAGTTTACTGCGAATTATTGTTACAACATGCTAGCCTATTGCTTTGTATCACTCGTTTCCTTATTCGTCGCCTTTTTAATAAACCGGTTAACGACCGATATCGTGGGCTTACTGCATACCAAGAATGAAAAAAAATTAAGATGTTAAAGTAACTCGAAGAAGAAAATTATTTTTGGAAGAAACTGAGGTAAAATAGAAACTAAGGAGTTTCCGTGATTATCTAGTGTAGGTAACTTAACATTTAATGAGCTACAGTCTACTCAGCGAGCAGGGATGAACAAATACACACTACGAAATAATTCAAGGATGCCCGCGTCTCCAGTGATAATAAGACTGTTTATCAAATTTTACTTTTCGACTAGGTATAGTCTAGGAAGACTAATAACGTAAAGGAAAATTTTCCCTGTGCAAGCACTTAATGCATATGTGGGGAGCATACGTGTAGCTATACTCAGTTTCACGCCAAGGCTACTTTACCCCCGGAGAAAGAGCTCTCGGTATCCACTGTGTACGAGGCTTGGTGGTTCACAGACCTTGTCTCTAAATTACGGACAATGGGAAGTTTCTTGCCACTCGCTGGAGTCAAACGACTCTTTCTTGGTCGCCCATCCCATGGCCTGATTACTACCCGGCTACGCTATCTCGGTTGTGGGGAAACTCCTGCAATATAAAATAAGTAGACGTATGTATAACAGGGCCTATGATGTAGATTAACGTTTTATGATCTGTAGAAATCCTATAGTTACTATTTTCACTTACCATCGGTAGACGCTTACCTAAATTTGAGTATGGTAATTTAGACTGGAAGACACCCCATGCTGTTTGAAGACATGTACTTTGAGAACACAATTTCGAGCTCAGGATATCATAGCTGAATAATTCATTATAATATTATCACCACTTAATTTGTTTTGTGTCACAGTGCTGTAGGTCCAAGGAGTGCCAATTATTTATAAGCAACTATGTAACAATTCTGAATAACAGAATTTTTCTGGTGAAGGTCTTTAGACTTTAGTCTCTCCAGATTTATTCATCTTCACCGCAAGTAAAAAAAAAAGAAACTATGCTCTCTTGCTTAAAGATGATCGTGTTTTTCGGGCTAGGTTGAACGGGTTGAGCCGGCAGCCCGTATACCGGAATGGCGTTGCGAGGTAGAGAAAGCCCCCAGAATCGTGCAGCCAACAGCTGAGTGTAAAGGGAAATAGAGGGGGGGAAGGGGTGGGCGAAGAGAAGCCTTCTTCTGGCTACGATCCGCGAGTACGACCACAACATCGACTGCAGTCTGAGCAAGAATGTGAAACGAAGAGGCAGGTGTGGAAAGTACCGGTAGCTGCACGCTTCGCTCTACATAACGCGTGTTAAAAATTTTACAACAGATTGTACGTGCCATTTCTTTCTAATCGTTTACAACTCTTGAAAAGCTACAGAAAATTTTCGGCTGAAAGGTTATTGTGGGTTTAAAAACAAATGAACAAATACAACGCGTGTAACATGCAGTGTGTGATTATATCCAACATGCCTTCGAAAGCAGTTACAGAACGTTAACCGTAAGTATTAGTGACGTGATAGTGTGACAGCACAATAGAAATGAACCCATTTCTACATCATAAAGTTATACAATGGCTGTTGTAGTTGCATGTCTTCTTAGCAGGTTGAAGAGACTGTGAACACTTAACGCTGATTTATCGAAAGAAATCATTGGCGTGGTTTAAATCATCATCGTCGTAATCAAGGTTTTGGTCTTAAGACCTATTCCCTTAAAGCACAAGAAGGTAAATTAAAACTTTAAAATAGCTGGAGTGAAATTTTGGCGAACTACAGAAAGTGAGATATGTAAGCAATAAATGTCGTGTCGCGAACTTACTTGTAGGCCGAAAGGTGAAGAAGAAAACGGAAGTTGAAACAATGCAATGAAAAGACGAAAAAATACTTTTCCCGCAACTACAATTTTTGGAATGCTTTGTTGTACGTTCAGCTGTTTAGGACACCTTAACAATGACACGTAAACACACAAGCAGACGAATGTATTCGTCACTTACGACGAAGTGTCGTTTCGTTTTTCCCACTGTGAACTTGTGAAGTGTGGTGATGAGTGAAGAGTTGACCCGAACTTCCAAGATGGCGACATGTTCTGTGATGGATGTGTTCGGTTATGCTGTCTGCCGCTGGACGTTAATGAAGGCGCTAGTGGGCTTGTTGCTTCTGACGTCTGTTGCAAGTAAGTAATTGAGCTGTTGAGGTCTTCAACCTTTCCTTTTGACTGAGGTACTACTACAGACATGCATGCAAGTAAATAAATAAAGGGGACTGCTTCATGAATGACCTTTTTAACTTGTGGGTGTTAATATATGTTGTGGAGGCCCAGCCGTGAGTGCTAGGTTTGGAGAGCAATGCTAAGCAACCAGGCCCCGCGTCGCAGCGTGGCGGTTGTTGCCATCGACCAGGAACATCACTCCTCTCCCATGTTAAACTCTGACGGAAGTAGAATCAGCGCGATGTTTGCAGTTGGCACTAATTTACATGCATTTCAAAGGTATTTGAGCAGGGACGTGGGACGGTTAAATATGTATGTGTCTGGGGTTGGGGGCATGGGCTGAGCGGAACTTCACTGTCATTAGCAGCGATGAACTGTGTGATCACCGTTCTTGTCAACTCTAGTGTCCTTCAATTTCTGGACTAAAGCAACCACTGCTCCATCATATATGTATAATCCGTAAACCTAACCGTAAAAAACACAATTCACCCCTTGGCACTTTGACCTGTGCGAGGAATGACTGTTATACCAAAGTAAATCTCACTCAGTGTACCGTCCTGATTGTACAACAGAAACTCCGACTGCTTGCAGGACCCGTACAACTTTACGGGGGGGGTACCGTAGGCCGTAACTCAAGATGTGCAATGTCTGCATCGCGCAGGTTATTATAAGGGGAAAAAAGGGATAATCTTTCGCAAATTAGCGTCACTACGCCCCATTTTATGAAAATTTCACCCTAACTAATCAAAACTTATCAATAATTGTAGGCCATGTTCTTATAAGAATATGACAACTCACGGCGTGAAGAGGACACTGCATGTCCCTAAAGCAGGCGCCAGATCCGTGTCCTGAAAGTGGGGACAACGAGGAATAGTATATTGATTTCTGCATGATTGATTTTCTTTTGATTGCAGTTCTTTGCTGAAGAAAGTACTTTCTATCATAATGGACAGGTGTTCAAATTGATGTCAGAGTGTATATAACATATCGGTTTGAAATTTGTAGTCACATAAAAAGTGGACCTAATCATCCAAGTTGCACTCACAGCACACCACACACCAACCGTAACATCATGTAGTGGCACTCCATGGATTAACATGGAATCTTCCGCAGACCAACCTCTTATTTTGAGAGTTTATGTGTCTACTAGGATGGAAACAAAATTCATGACCAAAAAAAAAGGAGTGTGAAGTTTTTTCTTCAGCATACACCTCATGAAGATGCCATTTCACAAAATCTCTTTTCTTCAGGAACTGTGTCTGGCGTATATATCAAACACAAACACGTGATATTTCAAAGGAATCCCCATTGCGGCTGATGGCTGACGACGCTGGCATAGGCAGGTGGCTACGTGAGCGAAGTTCTACACGATAAACCGACTAACAGGATAGGACAAACATTTGCTACATAACATAATAAGAACCGTGCATGACCATGTAGTAGGGCTATTAACCCTTTAAAGACGAAGCGTATCTGTTTTATATAAGGACTCAGTGCGTACCGCGCTGTAAACACTTTCCACTTCGGTTATAAAAACCAGTCTCTTAACGTTTTATAAGGCAAAAGTTGCTGTTTGTTCTGAGATCTGTACAAAACACATAAACGCAATGTGGGCACCACGTAGAATTTTTTATTTTAAACCTGGTCGTATGGAGAGTTACCGCTAGGCTTAGAAGGTTAAAAATAACACGTGTTTGGGAGTGACAAAAGATATCTTCAGACTGACAGAAAAAATAATTATAGATGTATGTGTGTCGGTCTGACTGATAGTTTAGTCTCTATTAGGTACCTCCAGAGACAAAACAGAGGCTTACAGTAGACCTGAGGCATACAACTGTCCTGATAAACAGAAGCAATTTCAGTATTCACTACTCTCATGTTCGAGGTTGTTATTCCGGGTGCATTCCGAAGTGTGGCTCTCCTGTTTAAGGTGTTGGCAGGCTTTCTTTGCCTCTCTAAAAGAAATACCTTTTCCAAACAGGTCACAAACCGGGGGCAGTCTCTTCTCATAATATATCTCTCTCACCATTACAGTAATTTCCCACCACCCATAGTCATCATCATTATGATCATTATTCACGGATTGCTGTTGGTTTAGTTCGAAGCACGGTCACTGAATAACTAGTGTTTCTTTACTGTGTGCAAATTAAAAGCTATACACATGTACTCCAATGTTTTATAACATACAATTTCAAAGTGAATAACTCAGGAATTTAAATTCCCCATTGGCTCTATTGTCAGTTTGCTGAAGATATAAATTTATTGTCCAAAGAGTTAGCATTTATTATTTATTTAATGATGCTGTCAGTAATTCGAACCTAACAGCGTCGCACTTTTTATTATCTGTGGCGAAACAGCCAAACTTGGGCCTAGGCTGCCACATTGTTTAGGTTTCTAGATCCCACACAATTAGATACACACACACACACACACACACACACACACACACACACACACACATACACACACACACACATACACAGACACACACACACACACACACGCAGACACCCAACAAGACTCCCCTGAGCGAGTGATCAGCTCTTCGCAGCACACAACAAACACAAGAGACGAACATCCATGCCTTCAGCGGGATTCGAACCCGCGATCTCAGCAACCAAGAGGCTGCAGACCTACGCCTTAGACCACAAGGCCGCTGGGATTGGCGACGCGTGTTAGGAGAGTGACTAGTGACTGAGACGGGATAAGGAAGGAAGCAGCCGTTGCGTAACTTCAAGAACAGCTGCAGTTACTTGGAGGAGCTGAGGAGAACCATGAAAACAGGACAGTCTGTCACATCCAATTTTCGAACCCAGGATTACTGAATACACATCAGGAACTTCAGGTTTACGGCTTGTTTCCGTTCGGTTACAGCCTGTAAAATACCACGTCTATTGCACTGTGGAAAAGCGTAGGACGTATAGCCGACAGAGCTGGAAGGGGTTGCAGAT
Source organism: Coptotermes formosanus (assembly GCA_013340265.1). Classification (NCBI taxonomy): domain Eukaryota; kingdom Metazoa; phylum Arthropoda; class Insecta; order Blattodea; family Rhinotermitidae; genus Coptotermes; species Coptotermes formosanus. Next base: position 493,256 of record BLKM01004458.1, read on the forward strand.
GTTACGTGCAGCGGAGTCAGTGAAAAGCTAACAGTCTCTCCGCTAGTCAACAAATACCTCGCGTTATGTTTCATAGTCCATTAGCTCCATAAGCGGCTTAAAATAGTGTGAAATAGAAAAGTCTCATTTTAGGTAGGCTGCATCTTACAATTTAACGACTATTTCAGTCAGTATGTCCCGCAACTCTCTCATGTTACTGATAAAGAGTTTTAGTTATTGTGGCCACCGTCTTTCGGGATTCGAAATACTTTAATGCAGGAAGGTAACTGCACGCCAAATAAAGCAAAAAATAAATCACAGAAAAAAACGCCTACGCCTGTAAAATGTGTGTTTATGTAATGGATCTTTCAACCACGTTGAAGGTAGACCTACATTAAGTGTTACGATGGTCACTTGTTTCGAAGCACTCAACGTTTTAAACCACCTGACAGGTTGTGGTGTAACACGAAGTGTTTAAATGCACCGGCCGTCGCTTTCACGTACCAGCATTGTTCCAAAAGCGTGGAAGATTACACCAGACAGGAATCCAAAGGGAAGAAGGTCACTTGCGAAACGTCGACAGCTGCAATACCAATAGCGAGCGCTATATATAAAGCTGGAACTGAAAGCCTACACCGGTCATTGAACTGTGGGTAACAGTACGACACTGCCGGAGAGGACGTCGCAGTGCGTTACGTTCCATTCAGTAAAGGGGACGAAGAAGGAAGAAAATATATCCTGGCCTTACCAATTACAAAAAAAAGTGTTGTAATAAAAGCATAGGCGTGAATTTTATATGTTGTACACCGTGCATATAAGGAGGCCACAGAATTTATTAGTGGGTGAGAAAAACTTTGAAGATGTCGCTAATTTTATTTATTTGGGAGCTGTAATAAATAATAGAAATCATATGAGCCAAAGTGTAGGAGACAGGATGCAAGCCGGGAACCAGGCATACTGTGTTAAGTTATATCTCTTCAAAAACACACTCATTATCAGAAATACGAAGTTTAAGATTTACACGGCAATAGTATGCCCTGTCGTAATAACATATGGAACAGAAACATGGTCGCTGACAGTGGCAGACGAGAATGCCCTTAGATCCTTTGAAAGAAGAATACTAAGAAAAATTTTCGGACCTGTATGGGACAGAGGTGAATGGAGAATATGCCATCATGCAGAATTAAGTGAACCGATCAACGGACATGACATTGTATGGTTCGTGAAAGCACAGAGGATAAGATGGCTAGGGCATGTCGGAGGAACGGATGCCTAAAAGAATGTTGAAGGGGAGATTATTCTCCAGAAGAAGGAAGGGACGGCCACGTACAAGATGATTGGACAGTGGTGACGGACCTTGTGGTGATGCGGGTTAGAGGCTGGAGACAGAGTAGGCTGGAGGGGCGGTTGTGAAGGAAGCCAAAGTCCACCAAGGGCTGTGGTCCTGCTGCTGCTGCTGCTGCTGCTGCTGATGATGATGATGATACCGTGCATGTTTTTACATTGTTAAGATAGACCAAGAAATACACGCAATTTTTATAATTATATATTTGTGTCAATATCGCCCCTACATATTTCGGCGGTCAAGCCACAATTAGGGGGCATCGAAGGTCACAGGCTCCTTTCTGCATCTAAAGTCATATAATATTACATTTAAGAACAATCCAGTGTCCCAGTCTGTGATAGTACACATGCACCCAGATCATTATGATTAAAATAACGATAGTTCGCAGTGTGAGCTGGATTGTATAATTGCAAAAATGTGTGTATTTGTTGGTCTATCTTAACAGCATAGGCGTAACTTTGGGGCTGGGGAGAGGGGCAAGTGCCCCCACCCAATATTTTTTTCTACCTAATAATACATTATTTGGCTACTGAGTCGAAGTGGGCCAAGTAAAAAAATTGGAGAGTGGGGCAAGGGGTGTATGTACATTAACGACTGTTTCAAAACAACCTTCCCCCTCTCTCTTTCTACGTTGACTCCTTCTTCCTAACACGGATGGTCGATTTTGCCGCCACAGTGTTATTAGGCAAGTTACGCCCATGAATAGAAGTACCAAATCTGAAGGAACCATTTAAAGAGCGGTGGTAACGAACAACCTGCTGTGACATCAAGAAAATGCATATTTTGCCACACAGTGCATTTATATGTTTTGTGAAATTCTGAGAACAAAAGAAGGTCGCTTCCTTACACGGCGTCACCTTTTCTAGCGGAGACTGCTGCGTTTGCCTTGAGGCAGGATCCCAGCTTTTGTTTATTTCTTTTCATGAAATTCGTGTTCAAAGCGTTGACACAGTACCTCTATGTGTTTCTTACGATTCAAGTGACTCTTACAACAAATACCGCTTATTTCCCTCAAGAGCATTGACTTATTCGTGACAACGAACGTGAGATGTGTTCTCTATGAGGTAGGAAGTGAACGTACATGCAAGTCAGACAAAAACGAGTCTTCAGAGGGTTCTATTTGTGTTACCTGGAATTAAACACATTCGGTTATTTGCACAAGTGTAGCCCCGGACAGAGCACACTGCTCTGGTCACCTGTCAATGAACTGCATGTGTGCTGCCACTGCCTATCGTCCGCCATTGCTGGCGGCGGTCTCTTTCTTTGTTCCACCTTTAAGGAACAGTTAGAGAAACGTATGTGAGCTGTTTGGCAATTTCTTGTCTTGTTGTCTACAGATACAGCAGTCAGTTCTCATCACATGCGTAAGAGCCTGGACTGATTCTCAGGTCGTATGAAGCGACAGAGCGACGTGTTCCCTATGAATACAGGTTACAAAGTTATTTACCGTAAATTTGTAAGTGCGAAAACTGTAGTTATTCCAAAACACTTCTGTATTGGCCAGACCTAAATGAATCTGACCATATTTTATAATAAATTTTGATTACTGTTTTCCGTGTTCTTGGTATTTCTTTTGTGCTGCAGCTTTCGGGAAGTAGAATAAGAGTAGAATAAAATTACACAAATGTTTAGCAGGAAAAGAGTTAGAAAGAATTTGAGAGACGTTATGGTCCACTTCATATTAGCCTGCTATGCTGACAGTATCGTGGACAGACACATTAAAGTAGAGTATATTAATTTTGTGGCCTTCTGGGTTATGACACTTGTTTGCAGGTGGCTACCAATATTGGACAGGAACCTGCCGCCTCGAGCAGGGCAGAAGCTGAAGGCGGCAGGTTCCTTCGAAAGTAGTTAGGCACCTACAAAACTACACGGTGTCATAAATCAGTCGCTTTAATCCCGCGAAAAAGACCCAGTAACCATTGTACAGGAGCCTGGGTGGCCCCAGTGCCGGTCTGGATGGGTGTGGAAAACCTCGCCCACACAGGGTTTCGAACCCCGAAACGTCCAGCACGTAGGAAGTCGCTATACCGCATATGCAATTCGGGCCCACTTTATTTTGTTTGACTTTATCAAAAGTTGAACTCATCGCCATCTAGTTGTAAATTCTACTATTTGTAACACAGTAAAATTGCTAAAAAAGTATAAAAATTATTAAGTTTCCCCCAACATCCATAGCAGTTCTCAAGTGGCCCGGAAAAAGAAATTAATGTTAGAAACCAGCCCTCTCTTCTAAACTAATAGAACCCGAGTACAAGCCAAACTTTTTACCGCTTGAGCCCACCTGCTCTGTGTAGTACTGTAATGACAGGTACACAGGAGATGCCTGCCGTCAGGGCTTCTTACAACTGCTGTACGTACTAGCTCACTACAGCAAACTAGCACCTCCACCGTATGCTTTCACACGTCATACCTTATGCTTGGCACATTGACCGTGCTCGAATCTGTGGACAGTGACAGTCTTATGTGTGCCATAAGATTGCTTCGGGGTCTTTTAAATTGCCATAGGTAATCTTTACAATGTATATCTGTTGTGGAAAGGCACGTATCTAGCTTTAAGCATAAGTACACATAGTCATGAAAAATATGATGCTTTTCGTCATTTCGCTGCCCAGCAGGGAGGCAAGTTACAGGTGCATGGGCTAGTGTCGCACATGGTAGTTGTACGTATGTCGTGACCTTATTTACTTCCATAGGACACCTACTCCATACTCCGAAATTTCACTTAGGAACACAGCAGGCAGTATCTGACGTCCTGTCCTTCAAAATATTTATTACTTTATTTACAATCCTTCTTGCAATTTCTTCCTTATCTACATATTTGTTTCTTCTTGTCCTGTCTCATCTTATCTACCTACTCAGTGTAGATGTAGAAGGCAATTGTTTCACCCAATCACAATCACTGACATATACACACTCGGCAGGACTCCCCTGTACGACACACAACATTCGTATCCATGCCCCCGGCGAGATTCGAAACCGCAGTCTCACAAAGGAGAGCGGCTGCAGACCTACGCCTTAGACCGCGCAGATACCGGGATCGGCTTTTATAGGCCTATACATTGTCGTCTGAAAATAACGTTTATGATTTGTGATGTTTTTAACTGTATATAACAACAAACAGAAATTCAAATGAACTGTGCGTTAACCTTTCAAAGCCTAGCGGTAACTTTACGTACGACCAGGTTTAACATTAAAAAATTCTACGTGGTGCCCACATTGGGTTTGTGTGTTTTGTACGGATCTCAGAACAAACAGCAACTTTTACCATATAAAACATTAAGAGACTGGTTTTTATAACCGAAGTGGAGAGTGTTTACAGCGCGGTACGCACTGAGTCCTTATACAAAACAGATACGCTTCGTCTTTAAAGGGTTAATGTTACATAATAATATACAGTGTGTCCTAAAAGTTCCAGTACTCAGACGTAATAAATTAATCAATTTTGAGTACTGGGATTTTTAGGACACTGTAGTTAATAGGCAATGCAAAGATCTAACTTTTTCAAACACAGAAGTTTGCTTTGCAGTGACAGGGTGCTGAAAACCATACTTGGTTCTAGGGCGGAGCTAGTGACAAGATGCTGAAGAAAAAATGCGCACTGGGGAGATTTATAATTAGTACTCCACCAAACATGAGGTGATCGTATGAAAGGAGCGTAAGTTAGGCAAGTCATGTAGCACATATGGAATGAGAGAGATGCTTAAAAATTTTGTTCGGAAAATCCGAAAGTGAGTGCACAGTACGGAGAATAATATAAAAAGAAATAGGGCGTGTGGGTATGTATTGCTTTCATCTAGCTCAGAACAGTTTACAGTTGCGGGCTGTTGTGCATACGCTAATGAACTTTCGAGTTCCGTGAAGGGCGAGAAAATTCCCCCATAAATGGACAACTGTGAGCTTCTCAAGAATGGCTCTATACTTTCGCGTTAAAACAGGTTACCACTTGTCCTTTCCTCTTACGTTTAGCTACACACGAAGGCTAGCCAACCAACCAACGAAACAACCAACCCACTAATCAGTAACTAACTGAGTGGCTAGTACAGGGTCTCGTCTGTGTTCTTCACAACCAGTTGCCCCAAATATTCCATATTTATAGGGAAAACAAGCGAGTACAAGCGTCAGCACATAAATCAAATTATTTACGTTATTTCTGTTCTGAGTTAATTACATCCATTTCACTTAACCCTCGCCCACCCTGTTGAGATTTATTTTAATATTACACTTTTGTATGTGTCTCTGTCTTTTTATTTGCTCCTACTGTTTCATTAACAGGGCAAATTCCAACGACTTTTCTGACAGACTGGGTAAGAATTATAGGCCTATCAGCAACTTTAGTATGGTATTGTAGACAATTTAATCAGAACCATAAGGAAACGTAAAATTTGAGGTATTCCAGGGCCCACTATGCCAGCCTTACGCAAACCTCTAGACTTCCCCTACACGTGAGCAAAAACCTCCTGGCACTGCGGACCCACTGACTTATCCGTACCTTAAAATGTCATAATTTTACAAGGAGCTGTAGAATTTCATTTGGAAATTAAATTAAAACTCATTTTCAATCACATTTTATTATTTATAAAATAATTTTGCGTGCAAAAGGCGTGACGTAGTCACGAATGCCATGCGATACTGACTAAAGCGGAACAATATTACATACACGCATACATAATACATAATACACATATACACACACACTAATGTAAAATAAAAATTCAGTTCCTACGTCACATAGTTCACTGTGTGGAAAAATTAGAGACCAGTGGGCGAATGTTGTATAGGAAAACAATGGCTGCCTATCTTAATAATTATACGAAGCACTTAAATAAAATAAAGGTACAAAATTAAGAGATATTAATGCTAAATATGGCGGTACGTAGAGACCACTAAGTTTTTAAAGGTTAATAGGAAGGATAGCTGGCCACAATATTTCCGTGTTCCACAAGATGAAAATCTCTGCCTTAATCCATCCGTGAGAATGTGAACCCATACCTGCCTCAGTGCCTCTTTGTCTTGACATGAGCGGATGTTGTGCAGCGTCGGCAGAGAAACCTTGCCCACAGCAAAATGACACCGACGTCTTTCTCCTGTCTATTCTTTCCACAGAAGTGTAACTGGTCGACAATGAGGAGAAACCCGCAAAGCTTCTTTGCAGTTTTAGGAAAAGCACGTCCAATTGCGCAACAGATGTAGAGACCTGTTGCAGCTAATGCCCTGGAGCAGAACCATCTCTTAGTGCATAAGAGTTTCTCCGCTAGTCAATAATAGTACAACAATTTTCTTATCTTGCCGGGATGTCCCAGTTTCGATTCCCCATGGTGTCCTTGGAATTTTTCATTGACATAATCCTTCCGGCCGCACTATGGCCCTGGTGTCAACTCAGCCTCTAACAGAAATGAGTACTAGGAATATTTCCTGGGGCGTAAAAGCGGCCGGTGCCTAGGGCTGACCTCACCACATTCATTTGCCGACTGTCTAGAAATTCTGGGACGCTCAATCTCTTGGAATCCTTAGGGCCTGTCCAGGCCTGTCATGTAATGCGAAAAGCTTCCTTACTTTATTCATAAAATGTGAAGCCTCAGTACAGTCTGTGTAGTGACCAGGCTGGGGGGTGGACCTGAGACGAGACTTTCTTCCCTTTTCCAAATCGTCCAGACCCACTCTGGGGCCTAACCACGCTGCTACTCAATTGCTGCTGGGTCCTCTTTCCGGGTGGTTGTAATTATAGACCTATAGGGACCAAATACACGATGATTAATTAATAGGCCTAATGAAGGGTAATAAATTTGGAAAGAAGCGGTCGTGTCTAATTTGAGATATCATCCCTGCATTGTTCTCAAGGAACCAAAGAAAATCTCGATGTTCAGCCAAGATATCCAGTTTCTGGGTCAGATTGGATCCGGGACATCTGAGTACGAAGCAGGAACGCTACGCACTCCTCCGTCTCGCACGAGAAGGAAAAGTTCACAGTGAATAGTCTGTGTGCGTCAGTAGGCAGAGTGGAAGGCTGAACCTCTCTGCACTTGTGGTGTACCGTTGCGAACTCTCACGTCAGCATGCAAGCTCTAAGCCACGTATGAAATATTTAGGTCTGGCAGAGATTCTCGTGTTCTGCAATGGCTCAGTGACCAAGCCCCTAGGCGGAGGCGTCACAAACACAAGAACTGTTTGCTCGATGCCCAGTGCGGCATTGTTCCTATTACTGACATAAGGAAGTGAACAGCTGCCAGAGCCAACATCTGGGTTATGCCAAATCGAATCTATTCTGGGAAAGAGTAATTTTGTATGTGACATCATAACCATTCATTTTATTATCTTATTTGTACTTTATTTTACAACGCTGTGATTAACGCAGAGTATATTTATCTGTTTTTCTTTCCACTGGCCCAACGGTCCATGCAGGGCCTTGGCCTCCTTCAGGATCAATTTCCAGGTGTCTATCCCTGGCTATTTTTCTCCACTCTCTAACACCCATTTTCTTCAGATCATTTTCAACATTGTCCAGGCACCTCTTTCTCGGATTTCCAACGCAATTTTTCCTTGTGGGATGTTCTTTCTTTCACTTTCTTCACAGTCCTTCCTTCCGGCATTCTTTCCACATGTCCTAACCACCATAATCTTCCTCTTCTCATTTCTCAGATAACATATGTTTCTCCACACATATCCGTCAACTCTTGATTGGTGCAGATCTTCCATACGCCATTTTCTTTTAGTGGGCCAAATATTTTTCTCAGTATTTTCCTTTGCCATATTGCTAAGGTGTTTTCGTCACTTAACGTAGAGTGCAGAGCGTCCTATAAATAATAAATAGGCAAGGATGAGAAACATAGTAGTCGGAGCCTAATTTAAAGGGACGGATGGGCAAGGTAGTACTAAAAACGATGGAAAGGTGGCAGTCGGAGCCTGATTGAAAGGGCCATTCCAGACGGGCGAAGGAAGCCTCTCAGGATTTTTGGTGATTCGACCGAGATTCGAAGCAGGCACCTTCATGAGTCAGAAGCCTTTCTCTAAATATCAGCGACAAGAGTTGATTCATTGAGCCGTTACTTTGTCGGATCCTGTCCGCCGTCTTAAGTAAACGAAAGTGGCTTAACATGAGAACCTGTAGACAAGAGAAGAGCCATATCCCGAAACGTCGTTTTTGTTAAGTATACCTCATACGATGTAAACGTCCAAAAAAAATCTTAGATACTGTTTCTTCAAACTGCTTAATTAGAGTACAATTAACGCTGCAGTTCTTATAAGTAACTTTAATTCAGTGGTAATATTTCAACCCACCAGTCAGCTCTCAGAAACAGAGAGAAAAATGAGACATGTCTACATTACAAAAGTCAGCGTGGGCTGACATTTCTCCTGCTGTTGTGAGTATAAAGACTTTGTGAAAGGATACCTTCACACTGACATCGCGTTCTGCTCTACATCATCTAATCTTCTAATGTTTAATTTTCAAGAACGAAAGAGAAATGAACGCACATCAGGATGGCTGCGCGTTAAACAGCGCTGCCCTAATCACTGAGTTTATTTTTCACTTGTAACCCCACGTACTACTATAATCAATACACTGGAGAGATTTGGAACCATATAGCAGTTAGTTCTTTCTAAGTGACATTAGGCATTATTTAAACATGCTAACTAAATAGAAGGTAAACCCCAGGAGAGAATGTGGGTTAATTTTTTCACACTTTTGCAAGAACAATAGCCTACGTTGTTCACTTTAACTGTCAGGGCGATGGGTAAATGCGAGACGTTTGTTAGAGCTTGATTTAGCGGCGGTGGCTCAGTTTCCGGGTTGCATTCCCGGCTGATGTCATGTGGAGTTCACACATTCCCCCACAGTCGCAACGTAGTTACATTCCTGTCAACGGCGTGACATTTCAAATTAACACGAAATTTCAGACTAAGGGCGCAGGTCAACACGGTTGCGGTAACATGAAGCAAACCCCGCTTTTCAAATTAATTTTGATTTCAAACTCTAAGCAGACATTTTTCGTGAAGTCACAGTTTTAAGGGAAATGTACCGAACATTTCCCACACACGCCTTTAAAAAATCATTGTTAAGCTATTGTCAGCAGAAGCGGAGGAACAAGCTGTGCGTCATACTAGAGCGTAAGAACATAATGACACGAACGAACAAAAGCGTATTTTCTTTTAATAATTGTTCCTTCAGATTGTGTTATTAGTAGTATGAAATCCCGTAAGCCCTGCATGTAAGGCAAAAAGGTAAAGCAATCCCTATAGAGACCTGGACAGGCCCTGAGCCCTCCAGGAAGTTGAGGCTCCCAGATTTCAACACAATCGGCACATGAAGATGGTAGGGTTGTCAGCCTTATGCACCGGCCACCTTTACCCCCCAGGAAATACTCCTGGTACTCATTTCTGTTAGAGGCTGAGTCGACCCCAGGGCCATAGTGTCGCCGGAAGGATTAGGTAAATGAAAAATCCGAAAGACCCCAGCAAGAAACGAACCCGGGACCTTCCGGCTTGTAGCACAGTGCCTGCATATAAAGTGTAGGAAACAAGAAGGAACTGTGCATGTTACAACTTTCTAACTGCCATATTTGTGAAAAGTTTACCCCATTTAATCATAACCAGTTTATATGTTTAAGAATTGTTTTGTGCTGTGTAATATCAATATAAAAGTACTTTTGCAACGCCATGCAGGCGTAGGCGGATTGCGGGCGTATCTGCTCGTTCTTAGCTTGGTTAAGTACTAAATCGGGGTGAGTGGTCGGTTTCAAAGTCGAGCCCCTTTGTTCCGCAAGAGAAAACCCCCAGAGTACCAACTGCATAGGAGTCAAAGAAGCTAACAGCTAAGGCTCTACATAAAAAATTTTTTTCTTTGGTTACGGACGTGCAGTTACGTGAGGAATTTTAATAAGCAAACTGGAATCTCATTGGTGCCGTGGGAATTCATACCTTCCTTGTTTGTACCACATAAACCGCAGCGCAACGCCGCCCGTATCTCACTCGTGACGTACACGTTGCGCATTATCACAAGGGGCGTGACCAAGACGACTGTAACCTCATTTTCTCTAACTGCACTACACCGGTAACCCTTCATCTGTGGCATTTACAAATAAATACATTAATAGATAGCCGCATATAAAATTGGTACAGATGAGACGTGTTTCCAAAATTTTAGTCGCAAAACACATAAGGAAGACGTCACTAGGAAGACTCAGGTGCAGATGGGAAGATAATATTAAAATGACTTTTAAATTCTTGAATGGAACGTAGTTTATGTGTAATATTGATAACTTATTATAAACTCATAATTAATATTGTCATGATCATCATTATTATCATAGTCATTCATCTCATTCCACTATTGAAAATTATGGTGCCGACAGTCATGGTTGAGAACTTTGCAACTCACTTCTTATTATTCTGGAAGTTCCTCCTTCGATTTACGGCCTGGAGGTCGTCGCCGAGAATGAAGGCTGTTGACGTTTTATTCAGCTCCTCCACCCAAATGCTGGGTTAATTAAATATCCGACGATAATTTAAGTGGGAAATTTGATACTCCTAAAATTAAGCTACGGTTCACTCAGATCCTTTGATCAACTAACCACATTATAGCCGTTTAGCGACATGCAGTGCAGGTTACCGATCTGCCGCGGTCTGCCAGTAATAAATTGCTGAAGTCAGTCGTGCACGTCAAGCGCCTGTTTTTGTTGCTGTTCGTCGATCGATCTGAAAAAAAAAGTCTCGGCCTAATTCTTGGTACATGTGAAACACGATATGACTGAGGTCGTAACAGAATGGTGATTTTGCGCTAAGGGCAAGAATTTTGAAAAGTACGATCTTTCAAATGTACCCATCTGTACTGCGATGGTAATGATTACATACGGGGTTTGAAAGGAAATCTTTTCTGTTTTTATTCAAAGAAGGTGCTAGCCCAAAACATGAGACCCTGGGACACAAAGAAGGGGTGAAAAATGTGGCATAACATTAGAGATTTTAGACAGGAATAGAGGCAAACCCGGCACGTCGTGTATAGGAGCTTTGCCTCAGACACTGGAAAATGCTCACGCGGAATAAGCGTGTGACGAATTAGTCACTGCTGCCACAAAATATTTAGAGGAATGGAGTGGGGGTTGTGGGTTGGATTAATCTGGCTGAGGACAAGGGCCAATGTTGATGCATGCATGAAAAGAGTAATGAAATTTCGGATTCAATAAAACGTGGAGAATATCTTCATTACCTGAGAAACTATTAAGTTCTAAAGAAGCACTTTATTTCATCTAGCTGCTATGACGAAAACACGCTCCCAGGAAAGGTGTCCACGAACAGGGCTGCCGAGAGAGGGTTCGGGTAACCCGCGGAAGGGCTAAAACATTTTTATACTAAATTTTATATATTGTACCCCGTGCATATTTCTTTACTGTTCAGACAAACCACCAAATGCACACACGTTGATAAGTATATAGTTGTTTTGATATCATCCCTACATGCTTCGGTGGTCAAGCCACCATCATCAGGGCGCACCAAAGGTCACAAGTACCGTTTTGCATCCATTAGTCATATAATATTACATTTAAGAACATTCCAATGTCTCAGTTTGTGATAATTCACTCCCTCTCGAATTATTACAGTTAAAATAATATGACAGTGAATTATCACAAATTGAGACATTAGAGTACTCTTAAATATAGTATTGTATGCCTAATGGATGCAAAATGGTGCTTGTGACCATTGGTGCCCCCTGATGATGTTGGCTTAACCACCGCAGCATGTAGGGATGATGTCATAACAAATATGTGCTTATAAAAGTGTGTGCATTTGGTGGTTTGTCTTAACATTTTTATACTAAATTGGAAAACTGACTCTCAGTTGCAGAGTGACTTGGGGTTGGTCTGGAAGGGTTAATTTGTACAGTTGACAAATAGTGACTGTACCGAGAAATGCAGAAAAATATGCAAGATACTCAGCCCACGGGCGTCCCGCCGGACCGCCGGGCCCCCGTAATTTATCCGCTCCCACCCCCCGTCGCCACTATCCATGAGGCAGACCACTGGTGAGGTCTCAACGGTATTCCCGGGATTCCTGTTTCTGATTTCCTGCGGTTAATTACCCCTGCTGAGTGAGAATTTTTGTGGATTTTTCGTGGATTTGTACTGATTACTGGACTATCGCCAATTGCCGAAGAAAAATTCCTGCGACATTTCGAGGGATATTTGGGACTTTCTGCTGCGTTCTAACATGTTTATGTATTTGTTCAACAATTTCTCGCGTAACCTCTAACGATTTTCCTCGGAACCTTGTTTGGGAAACACTGAGCTAGACGTTAAATGAGGGAGAAATATTGTCTTCACACCCATGACGATTTACCGTATGGGAAACAGCATTCCGTGACAGTTGGATGGAAATCCTGGTGGGCCCCAAGTTGGTGTGGACGTCATGATAAAAGTGAAGTACGTACCACGCCGGGAATTGAACAGTGGCCTTCCCAACTTGTATTCAGTCAGCCATCTCACATACAGAGTGTAATATTTCCATGAGACCTACTTCATTGCCACGCTGTAAGTTGCTGCACCAGTACGTATTCACGTCTGGTAATTGCACACTAGAAGCACAGACCCACAAACTTGACGCTCCCTTGAGCACTGCTTTCCCTGCCAATAAGAGCAGAACTGCGTATGAACAACAAACGCGACACGAATTACCTTACGTCGATTTCTGCCAGGATCGCGGTTTCAGACAATCATAGTTATAACGATTTGTGTGCCTGTCTTTTTTTTAATTCTTTTGTTAAGCGTGTTTGACAACGAAATCATTTTTAAGACGTGAGGTTTGAACAGAGGTGAAGGTTCAGCTTATGTCTTCCGGGCTGTCATCGAGCGAGATGTAATGTATAAAACGGCTCTGTGTTAATGTGAGATAGCAATACAGGGCAACATATAGCTGTGGAGCGTTTCGCTTGAATCATCAGCATTGGAGAGAAAGCTGGGTCACTGCAGAATGTATGGCAGGCAACAGACACTTCGAGAAAATATCAACCAGTGCAGTTCGGATGCAAAAACGGCCAGGGTGTGATAACCAGTAACACCAACTTTAGTGATTAAAGACTCGTATAACAGCAGGAAAACTTACAAAATTTTCACACTTAGACTAGCGTGTACAGCTACGTAGTCTGCTATCACAAACCAGCATAATAAGCAGGGAAACATGTCAGGAACATGCCATAACTTTGAATTAATTAAATTTTACAAAAATGCTTATATATTTGTGTATAAGTAACGCTACGCTGTAAGAATCGTTTAACATAGTGAAACAACGCGTGACTTCAGGTTTCCACGGCAGCGTAAATGAAATCTTCGCTCTTCTGGGATGTTACACAGCGTAGACTGGTAGTCAGTTACTGACGTTTCGGGACAACCTATCAGTCCCATCGATAACTAACTACCAACCTACGCACGTAACGTTTCAGAAGAGCGAAGATTTTGTGGCGAAACAAATAATGCACATTCGTGCCTATGCACTTCAACATCTATAGACAATCTTTCAACCAGCAGAAAGCGAAAATTATAATTGAAAATAACATGACATGATATAAAGTAGTATATAACGTAAGTACGCTCGCATTGCAACATAATTATCAAGTACGTGATATCACCAAATGGTCGAAATATTTAGCTTTCGGATCTTTGCTTTCGAACTCTTCTGAGGTGGTCATAACCTTTAATCACAACCTCAACGGTGGTGGAAATATGTGGAAAAATAGTGGGATAGCGGTACAATGAAATGTTCGGTATTCAAAACAAAGAATCCCCACTGCACTTTATATGCCTTGCAAACTTATCTGTTGACCGACAGTTCCCTGTGATGTTGCTTGTGAGGTCGGTACATAAAAACTGTGCATTCTGAAGGAGGAATTGGTCCACACATTTATTTTTCTAATTTCGCGTTTCATGCCCTCTGCATCTGAAACAGCGTCCTTCAATAAGTACATAGTCGCTCATCACAACCAACAGTAGATTTCCATTTTAGTTCTTAATTCTTTTACTTAAGAAATGCGTAAACTCAACCTTCAGACCTGTAACTTTACAGAAGTGTATTGTGTTAACACAACGATTGCTCTTGAATGACTGTTTCGTGTTATCAGAAATACAACTCTACTTTTCGTTACTTGCCCCCAGAGAACACTTCCACACATTCTGAAATTACACATCTTGAAGTTCGTAAGTTATTTCTGTAAGAAAGGAAATAGCTCGAGGCCTGCCGCACCGTTACCACAACTGTCCATACATGGATTCCACCTACCAAACTGTCCAAACATGGATTCCACCTATCTCCAGGCACTTGCACGACGGTCTTTAACCTATATGACCGGCAAGGAACAACACAATGGGAAGTAACGGCTAAAGATCCACTCATTTTAGGCGCGTTCGCAAAGAAGCAGGAAAACCGACTCTTAGCTTTGTCGTTCCTGCCTGCCTGTCTGTCCACATGGAATAACTTGACTTTTATCCAGAACGATTTTCATGAAATGTGATATTTGTGATTTACATTTAAATTTGTTGATAAATTATGGTTTGGGTGAAAGTCGGTCAGAAATACCAGGCACTTCGCATAAGCGTAGAGCAGACAATGTTCAACAGTAAAAGTGCTAGGTTTAAGGGGAAATTTGTTCTACATTAAGCTATTAAAGGATTAAAATTACTAATAATTAATTATTAGTAACAATTAATATCGCAATATTTCACTTTTTATAACTTACATTAGTTTTGCGGAAGGAAGAGAGTAAATGAGCATCCTTCCCTGTTCCTTCATCACAAGACATTTTTAAGAAACCCACGGAATGTAGGGAACAGAGTACTTCTGGCCTCACTTACCTTGCACTTAACTTTTAGAATTATGACTGAAGTACACTTGCCCTAATCATTATTATTATTACTCTAGAATATGCTTGAAAATAAAAGACCAAGGAGGTTGGTGGGGCTAAATATTCCGTATTTTTCTCACTCCTCTTGCTGTGAAGTTTCCATTGTGACACCTTCCCATGCCGTATGCAAGGATTCTGGTAAAATCTGCATATTGTTGCCGAATGTAAGTAGAGAGAAGTACAATAAATAAGGCAGAAACAGCGAGACGGATGAAGCAGTTTACGATCTGAACATAACTGCCATACAACTCAAAAAGAAAGTAGCGAGGGTCTGGGAGGTATTCGCTGCTAATAGGAAGTGCAGGCATAACAGGACATTAACAGAGCGGAGGCTCCAGAAAGGTTATGCCATTCGGACATCCCTAAATTTATTCTGTGCACACGGCGTCGCTGTGAGTGATGCAGGTGTTATTAACATTACAAAGGCTGTTGGAATTCTAACAGCAGCTGCATTTGCCGACTTGTTACCTCTAGTACAGGTGACTGGGTAGCCTCACAGCTGCATTTGCCGACTTGTTACCT
Source organism: Coptotermes formosanus (assembly GCA_013340265.1). NCBI lineage: Eukaryota > Metazoa > Arthropoda > Insecta > Blattodea > Rhinotermitidae > Coptotermes > Coptotermes formosanus. The sequence continues at coordinate 508,987 of BLKM01004458.1, forward strand.
CTAGTACAGGTGACTGGGTAGCCTCACAGCTGCATTTGCCGACTTGTTACCTCTACTACAGGTGAGTGGGTAGCCTCACAGCTGCATTTGCTGACTTGTTACCTCTAGTACAGGTGACTGGGTAGCCTCACAGCTGCATTTGCTGACTTGTTACCTCTAGCACAGGTGACTGGGTAGCCTCACAGCTGCATTTGCTGACTTGTTACCTCTAGTACAGGCGAGTGGGTAGCCTCACAGCTGCATTTGCTGACTTGTTACCTCTAGTACAGGTGAGTGGGTAGCCCCACAGCTGTATTTGCTGACTTGTTACCTCTAGTACAGGCGAGTGGGTAGCCTCATGATCGGGAGCCACTGTCACAGGGTAAAGAGCTCACAGTGTTTATTCGATAGCTGATGATGATGATGATGATAGATGTGGCATTACCGGTGGATGCCAAGCCAATGGGCAGGGATGTCGCGCGAAAGGAAGCAGAAAAGAAACTAAAACACAAGAGTTTATGTATAGAGCTATAACGGATGTGGAGGAAGATATATGAACATACCAGTAATAATTGGAGCCAGCGGAATGGTAACAAAAGTTTTAAAGAAAAATTTGGAAGCCATATCAGAAAAAATTCAATAGACGCGCTACATAAAGAGCTGTACTTGGAAGGTCACACATGACAGGGAAAGCATTGCAGTCTGAAACTTGAAAGAAAACAGTAATATTCAGCAACACGCATTGTATACTTCCGCGATGCGTCTACGGATTAGTAAATTTTCGAACCGGAAAGTGAAGCTAGCCACTTCTTTAGCCTCTCTCTTGCGATGCAGTGGCAAGAACACGACCTACAGCTTCGTACAGTACAATCCTATCCCAGGCTGCCAACAAGATCTGCAAGACATCGAAAAGACTGCCTGAGCCTGTCGATCAAGTCACGCTCCTTCGAAAAACCTCTATAACTGTTTAGCAGTCCACATGACGCTACACCCCAGTGGACTTGAACCATTACCGACACCACCATTTCCAACCTATGCAGACAAACACAACAACATTCCCTGTTTCTTGATTTTATTGCTGTCTTACGACATGTTTCGGCCTACAAGGCGACCGTCATCGGGTAAGAATACACAGCTATAAAGGAAAAGCAATTTTAAGGCGGGGGCCTCCTCTTTTACATTAAAATGGAAATTATTTTTTCATTTAATTTCCATTTTAATGTAAAAAGAGACGCCTCCGCCATAACACTTGTTTTCCTTTATAGCTGTGTATTCTTACCCGATGACGGTCGCCTTGTGCGGCTGAAAAAATTCGTAAGACAGCAACAAAATCAAGAAACAGGGAATGTTGTCGTGTTTGTCTGCTTAGATTGGAAATAGTGGTAAATACACGCACAACAGGATGGGTAATCCAAAAATTGCATTATCAACATCTTCGTGAGAACCTTGAAATTTCGTAATATTTCGTTTCCTTGGTAAAAAAGACAGAGCATATAGTGGGCCAGAAAAACCAGAATGCGGAATACGTGCAGTAGAACGGGTAACTGTTAAAGGCAGAACCTTTAGCAGGGTCAGTACTGAAAAAGTTACAATTGAATCATGTTTTGTGAAAACATCCTTTGCTTTGCTTTTGTTGCATTCTACTGCGTATGCAACGCAATAAAGAAGTAAAGAAACTTATACTCACAGTGAGAGAACTAAAATTTGTGGCAAACATAACGGTACCCACGTAGTTTCGACAAAATAACGTGGCAATAAAACTGGCGGGCAATTTGTCGCTACTTCCACACAAAGACAGACCCTCCCGAAACTTTCACACTTCTGAACAAAAGGTTACAAGCCAAGTAATTCTTTAAAATATCAGGTATAAATCTGGGTAAGCATTTTAACGGCCATAGGCCGTCTGTTGCGAATTTCTACACAGGGGGAATGAAGAAAAATGTCCCTGTCAAAATACGACACAACTAAGGCTGCTGGGGGTGTAGTTTGTAGCTCATACATTTTGATATAGCCACACTGATAAAGGTACATTTGACGATTCAGGTATTCTGGGTTGTTACGCTGGGTTGCAGGGTTCGTAATTGCCGATGATAGAATTTATGAAGACAGTCGGCTGCATTAAGACTGCGGAATTAAGGAAGGTTAGGGGAACTTTTATATAGCAGGCAGATTGCAGCACTTTATAGGGACAAGTGGAAGACAGCCACAATGAGTAGCATAATAAATAAATAAAAATGAAAAATGTGAATAATGTCTGAGGGTTTGCGCAGTGTAAAAACGGTATCATCGTGCACAGTTTCCTGTATTGTATACTTTGGAAGTTCCTAATTTTATACAGATAATCACAACTTCTTTTTCTTAGTATTTATTACTGTATTGCCACATGTTTCGGCCTACAAGCGGCCATCATCAGGCACATGAATATTTACGTTCCTGATGATGGCCGCTTGTAGGCCGAAACATGTAGCAATACAGTAATAAATACTAAGAAAAATAAGTTGTGATTATCTGTATAAAAGTAGAAACAGTATTATGTGAAAACACAACGGGATTGAAAATATAAAAAAAAAATACTTCAGAAGGCTGTAATACTGACGCAATTAATAAATATTCTGTACTACCATAAAAAATCTCGTTTCCCGCCTTCATCATCTGATCCTTCAAGAACGTCTGGAATCAATAACCTGCTACTTAGTGTATCAACGCAGAAGACCTGAACCATCAAATTCACCACTGTGGAAAACTCACCTTAAAAAGCTACAGTTGTTGCGGTGCTTAATTAAACATTACAACATGAAGGAGCAAGGGGGGAGTGACGCCCTTGTGGTCCAGGGCCTCCTCATTACCGAGGGTTCACTTGCAAGCTTGAGACACACCACACTCTGTAGGACTCCTCTGGACGAGTGATCAGCCCGACGAACAGAACACTGCCTGACAACATACAGCTCTCACAACAGACAGACATAATGCCCCCGGCAGGTTTCGAATTTTCAGTCCCAGCAAGCGAGCGGCCGCAAACCCTCGCCTTAGACCGCGCGGCCCTGGGGTCGGCTCATAAAGGTTTACACGTTATTGAAATGGTTGCAGATGTCTGTACCAGGATGATTTTATTTTCATTAACCGGTTTAGCCTAGTGGTTCCTATATGTACCACCAGTTCTAACATTCAAAAATTCTACATTCTGCCCACAGAGGATTTATACATTTTGTATATGTCTCAGAAAAAAAATATCGAATTTTTGTCTATACAGCACTCAATTATTGGTTTTTGTAACCGAGGGAACAAGTGTTTACTGAGTGATACGAAGTGGGTCTATAAATAAAATGGATTACATTTCGTCCTTAAGGGGTTAAATTTACAGAATGCGATCCAGTAACATTTCATATTACTGGGGATCCAGTAATCGTTCTGTTGTGATTCAAGAGAGTTACGCATTGAAAATCACGCAAGCAATGGTAATGAAACCGAAAAGTGAACATAAAAATATCAGTGGCGAACTGTACGACAGAATTCCGGTCTAGTGGTTTCTGGGCATGTTCTGAAGCCGATGAGTGAAAGAGAGACTTGCCCTTTCAAACATGAGCGGTTATGGGCGGAGATGAAGATTCTTGTGGCCTTTGAAAGAATTCCTGCATCTGACCGACCGTGCTGCCTGAACACAAGTACCGTTACGCTTCTCTCACACACACGCATTAAGTCCCGTTACGTCAACGGTTATAGCTCAATAGTACTAGTCACTCCAATAACATTCCCCGCGTCTACTATCTGTCCTACAGACATTAACCAAGCGACAGCAGTGTAGTGAGTGCACTCGGTATCGGAGGTCGGTTTTCTGTTCTTGCCATGGACTAGGACGCTGGTGCCCACCACACTGCCTATCCAATATATACCGGTGGCAAGTGAAGCGGTTGGACGAAGAAGCTAGCAAATTCGGCCGAGGATTAGAATTGATGGAAATGTACCTCCATTACAGCGCACTTCACGCGTCTAGGAATCAAACGCTGAATTCCGATTACCCCACGAAACTTGACGAGCATATGGTCAGGCCACGCAATTTCAGCCGGCTGGATGTCACTATACCTCCATTCTTGTCGTCCGGTGCACTTATTTTTATTTTCGTAATATCGGCGATGGTTGGGAAGGAACCCGCATATTTTGAATACTCCGGAACGGTGGGCACTGTATTAGGCTAGAATTGAAAAGTTTCGACTTCGGGCCTACCGTTTGCAACCACTTGTACCATTAGATAGAGAAGATTAGATAGATAGATAGACGGATGGATGGATGGATGGATGGATGGATGGATGGATGGTTGGTTGGTTGGACGAATGGATGGATGGATAGATAGGTAGATAGATAGATGGGTAGATAGGTAGATAGATAGATAGGTAGGTAGATAGATAGATAGATAGATAGATAGATAGATAGATAGATAGATAGATAGATAGATAGACGGATGGATGGATGGATGGATGGATGGATGGTTGGTTGGTTGGACGAATGGATGGATGGATAGATAGGTAGATAGATAGATGGGTAGATAGGTAGATAGATAGATAGGTAGGTAGATAGATAGATAGATAGATAGATGGATAGATAGATAGATAGATAGATAGATAGATAGATAGATAGATAGACAGACAGAAAAAATATATATAGATAAATAGATTTATTAGTTGAGACAAGTACACGCAATATTACAGTAAATTACAGTAGATGCTTCTTCGCCTGCTGACACCGGGTTTTTCTGCAGTGCGCGGCCAATTCAACTTTCATAGCTAGAAACAAACATCACTACTTACTTAACACTGATCTACCAGTAGTTACGACCGTCACTGTACTTCCTCTTCTCATCATGATTTTTGTGTGTGTTGCTCCCACTTACATCCAACCTCGTAAAACTATCCCTAATTGCACTTGTAATATCAACGGTAACAAGTAGAAACTGTGTAACAATAATTAAAACCAGTCATTAGAGAGGCGGGAGTACAGTCAACTATCAAAACTTCTTGCCCATCAAGAATGCCTCGCAACATTGACACTGTCCAAACATAATAAATAAGTACATAAATAAAAACAAATATGTATTGCTTAAAACTTTCAAATATCTTGAATTAAAGCGCCGTCTCCGTTTTTTGGGATGTGGCGTCTCCTCAGCTGGTGATTGGTTCTCGACGTTTCGAGGGAGCGTAGCGGTCTCATCAAGGGTCAAACGTCTAAACTTCGGGCAACAAACACACCCTCAAGAGGCGCCGCATCCCAGAAGAACGGAGACCTCAGCAGCACTGGTGTGAAAATATAAGAACTCGGATTCCATTAAGGAAAGCGTGACATTAACATATTGCCAGAAATATGGCCCCACCGACATCCTATGTGCGTTGCCAGTCTGCTCTATCTACTGGCAACTGGGGACATTACGTGACCCAAGACGCTCGGTGACTGAGAAAATTCACCCTGGGCAATTCACATACCCACTGACTGCAATTTAAATCCTCATTAATCTTTTCTCTATTTGACACAATGCAAATCCACCTGTCCAAAAATCCTTCATTTTTATCTTGCTTAACTGGATATAACATTTCAGAATAAATAACCCTGAATACTTTCTTCTCCCTTATTAATATGCAGTTCGAATTTCCACATTTCTTCTGCAGATTTAATTCTTCAGTCGCGCCAAACTTCACACCTGTCATTAAGAACAGGTTATATTTCACTCATATAAGCTACTTCCAATGGCGGCAAATCTACTCGCGTTTTCTGCTTCTCTATTTCGCCCTCCCGGGTCTTATTCCAACTACACTTGTTCTGCGTGAAGGCAAAAGTACATTCATTGGTTACTAAATCGAACACAGACTTTGCATTGGAACCAGCAGAACCATAATTTCGGAGATCAAAATCTCGAAAGCTTTAGCGCAAGCAGGTGCCTGGATATTTGTTTATTCTGTAAAACAGGACGAGGCAGGTATCTGGATATTTGTCCTGTAAAACAGGACAAGGCAGGTACTTGAATAATTAAAACTTTATGCCAGGCACACCGTTGTGATATTGGACAATGTACAGTGAATAAGATACCGTCACCACAACGCATATAGATGTCTTTTTATTGTAATTCAGCTACTTGTTTCGACTGCTTTTAAATTAATTAAATTGATAATTTTATCCTTTACGTTTTGTATATGAAAGGCTTGATAATGACTGTAAAAAGGAGTCGAAACATGTAGCCTGAATTACGATAAAAATACATCTACATAAGTTGTGGTGACGGTATCTCATTTATTGAATTTGGATATTTATTCTGTAAAACAGGGTAAGACAGGTACCTGGATATTTATTCTGTAATACAGCACAAGGCAGGAATCTGGATATTTATTCTGTAAAACAGGGTAAGGCAGCTACCTGGATATTTATTCTGTAAAACACGGCAAGGCAGCTACCTGGATATTTATTCTGTCAAACAGGGTAAGGCAGCTACCTCGATATTTATTCTGTAAAACAGGGCAAGGCAGCTACCTGGATATTTATTCTGTCAAACAGGGCAATCAAATTATTACTTCAATGGTTCGCTACGGTAAAAAAATCTAATGACAGACAACATGTGAAGGCAGCAAAATAGAGAGAGTTAAGCCACTGGAAGCAGTCCACAAAGACACATTATTTTTCTATTGACACTGTGATGGTTTTTCTGGGCGGTCTACAGGCATGGGTAACCACATACGACGTTCGTTATACATGCCGACTAATTTTCTAGTTTCCATTCACATATCACACAAGCTGTAGTCAGCGAAAACGTATTGCAACCATGACAACAACTACACAAGTCCACAGTTAATGTTTACTGAGGAGAGGAGACAGTGTAGGCATAACAGTCGGGCTCGTATTGTGACGTCCTTTCCAGACACGATTTTCTGGCTGAGTCCTTCTCTAGATTTGCAGTCAAAATTTGAAATGGTTCCTTGAAGCAACACCAACACTGACAGCGCGCCTAATGTATGCAGTTCTTTGACTAGTGCAGGCCGATATCAAATCTGTGGAATGTGGAACGTAATTTTATTCTGTGACATACAGTGCAACGAAGAACATGAGGAGATGCTAATTAACTCTTTGAAGAAAGAATTTCGCCTAAACACCGCGCCATCTTTACAAAGACGAGGCTAAGGGATGGAAGAATGGGAAATCATGGTTCGATTCGGGGCATGGGCAACAGATTTTTCTGATGAGATCTGCGTTCTTCTGGGATATTACACAGCGTCGAATAGTACTCCTTTACCGACGTTTCGGGACAACATTATCCTGTTCACCAAAGAGTGTTGACCTGATATGGGCCCACCATTTGGGTACAGGGGCTCTTTCCTCTGAAATTTAGCGGTCAGGACCTGAAGCTGGTCGATCCCAGTGGCCTCGCGGTCTAAGGCGTAGAGCTGCGGCCCAGCTCTTCCTGGGATCGTGGGTTCGAATATCACCGGGGGCATGGATGTTTGTCTCTTGTGAGTGTTTGTGCGGTCAGGTAGATGTCTATGCGACGGGCCGATCCCTCGTCCAGAGGTGTCCTACCGACTGTGGTGTGTGTCTGAGTGTGATCAAGTGAAAATAAACAACCTCGACACCTACTGGGAGTAGGCAAAAGAGGTAAGGGCTACAACGACCTGAAGCTGACCATTCACCTCCATCTAGTACGGACGTTAAGAATGCATGGGTTTATATGTATGCCTTTCTGGCATGTACATCGACAACCATAACTTTACCATCCTTACAAATACTGGCCGGTTAAAGTTATTTTAGAAAGTAACCGTTTTTAATGTTGAAAATAATATGAAACTCACAAATATTCTGTATGGGCACAATGCGGAAGCCTTTTAGTGTAAAAGTAGGCGATACGTGTAGCTGTTTACCACTGCGCTTAACACGGTTAATGGTTTTGTTTACGTACAACACGTACCACACTAAAATAAATGCCTATGATTTAAGTAAGTTTATAAAATGAAGGAAAAATATAAGCTACACGAAGTTATAAATGATAAATCTGAAGCGATTGGTTTTAAAATTAGGGAAACTTGTAATTTGTATACTATGGTATCAACGTGACTGTTGCAGAACTGTAAAACAAGCAACAGAGACAACACTGAATAGCTTTTCGGCAACATATTCGTGACAGTTACATTCAAAGTACGCTTGTGTGAAGATGCAGCATGCATCAAAATGCCTTTCTGTGTGAGATACAAAACCACAAATGTTTTCACAAGTCACGAAATGTATGGTCCGCCCGTCATCTGGCACGCGTGAAGATACACGCGTAAGAAGTGTTTCGGACAAACAGTTCAAAATATGAAGAAACATGCTGTTGAATCCATCTGTGCTTTAGTTAGGGAGGGGATTATCTGTAACCTGCGAACCGCTGCCCATTCTGGAACACCTGTTTGTCTTTCTGCATTTCTGGGTGTTAATAATCAATTCATAGACACTGAAATTGCCGACTCCAGTGTCCGCGCTGTCGAAGGTGTGGGTCTGCGGCCGCTTGCTTGCTGGGATCGTGGCTTCGAATCCCGCCTGGGGCATGGATGTTTGTCTCTTGTGAGTGTTTTTGTGTCGTCAGGTAGAGGTCTAATCGACGGACTGATGCAGAGGACTCCTAGGGAATGTGGTGTGTCTGAGTGTGATCGCGAAGCCTCGTCCACGAGGAAGCCCTGGCTCCATTAGGGCTGTCGCGCCCGGGGCAGGGGGGAACACATACACACACCGATGAAATTTAGTAATTTTTAAAAAGTAAGTTTATGATTGACTGGATTCATCTGGTGCAGGATAGAATTCAGTGGAGAGCTATTGTGAAAACGGTAATGAATGTTTGGTTTCAGTAAAGAGAATCAAATTCTTGACTAGCTCAGACTATGAACATTTTCAAGACAGCGTCTGCTTCACAAAGCTGGTATGTCCACAAGACCACGTAAAGGTATGTGCTCTCTGCGTTTAATTTAGCACCACGCCGCCAAGACGTGACGAGTGGAGGTGTAGTTGTGTGCATGATTAACGCTGGCACCAGGTGGAGCTGAGTGGTTAATTTCATGCCCAGTCCGATTTGTTCCCGGAGAAAAAGTCCTTACTGCTCACCGTACTGGAGACCGGAGGGGAGCCAGTCTGGACGCCGCGGACAAAGGAAAGACCTCTACCCTGCTGGGAATCGAGCCCACAGTCCTCGGTCGCTGTGCTGACTGAAGGCCGTATAACATAACATTCAACACTCTCCTTAAAAGTATGCGCGGTTGATGAATTAGAATGCAAGACTGCAAAATATTAACGGGTACCACGAAACAGGACCTTGCTGACTAAATTGAATCCTGACGCTTACCTCCAGACATGGCTAGTAATTGTGTTAATGACTGCAAAGACAGTAAATTAATCAAGTCCTTCCTTGTTGGCCGCTTCCTTCACTGTAGAGGTCGGGACATTCACGCTGGTGTCCCGATTGCACAGAGAGAAGTGTAGGAGCTGCAGACGGTTCTGGAATGTTATTGGGTTCCCTCATGTTGTGCTGGCATGTAGCAAACTCACGAAACTGGGAGGCGTGGCAACAACGGACAAGCGGAGGTCACGGTCGGTGGAGAGTCGAGGGGCCAGGAAAAAGGCAGGAAGAAATGACGCGCTGTGAATAACAATTCTAGTCGCTGGTCAGGCTTCCTTTTGTTTTTTATCCGCGTCACAGCGTAACTGGACATCTGAAAACATTACTGCAGTGTGCGTAGACCTATTTCACAACAGAAATTTATCTCTTCCGTCCAAATGTCCAGTTTAATTAAGACAGCATATCATTACATGTACTTCGGATGTCCCGTTCACAGAAAGTTATGCAGGTTTTGTCACGTCGTCATCTTTTTCGGTCTGTCGGAAATATGAGAAAGAAGAAATGCTATTCGTCATGCTGAATCGTTTGTTAGACCGTTCTTATAGCAATGGGTATACCTCCTTACTCGCCACTCGTCAGATGACTACAACACTGGGGGACTCTGATGCATACGCGGCTTTTATTTTTGTTTCCTGTGGCGCAACAGCCCAACGTCGTCCTACACCGCCCCATTGTAGATCGCACACAGACACACACACACGGTAGGACACCTCTTAATGAGTGATCAGCTCGTCGCAGAGGCTGCTACATACACAACACATAACAAACACAAGAGACGAACACCCATACCCTCAACGGTATTCGAACCAGCGATCCCAGCAATCGAGTGGCCGCAGACCTACGCCTAGACCGCACGGCCACCGAAATCGGCCATACGTTTTTTATGTATGTACCACCTTAATTAATTACTCGATATTCATTCACTCATTCGGTTACGTACTTTTTATAACGTACGATTTAAACGTGCCTGGTTTTGAACTCCTAAATGGAAAGGAGTACCATTAATTTTGAACTTGAATCCCTGATATGTCATATTGATGAGGACAAATTAGTTACAGTTGAATTTTGCAAAGTGTTTGAAAGCGCTTTCCACCGCCGCAAAAAGCAGTGAAGACACAGTAGCCACAATTACAAGTTTGTAACATTTGTACTCGACATATGACAAGTTCTTCCTCTGTTTTAGGTTCGTACAGCCCGCCATCACACAGCAGTGCTCGTCATAGTTCTGGAATTGACGCCACACCAGTCTCTCTGGAAACGAGCGGGAGGTCGACAGTGGCCAGTGATGTCATAATGAGCGGGGAAACCGTACCAACACACACACAAACTGCAAATCAATCATCACATTTCAATAAGGACTTTACCAAGCCTGAATTAGTTCAATCTGCTTCTGTTTCTGCAGATTTTTCTGAAAATGTGGCGGTGAAAGAGAACATAGTTGAAAAAGCAGGCCCAGAATTGTCTTTATCAACACAACGACTGGCAAGGTCAATAGACTCTAAAATTTCAACGGCTCAAACATTAGAAAATTTGGCACTGACATCCAACAGAAAGGATACGTCACTTGAATCATCCGATAAAAATATTGATCATTTTTATGCTAATGAAGTGGATAACAGAGTCGGTGTGAGAGCGGGGGAATACTACAGACAGATCCAGCCAACAAAAACCATATCAGTCCAACAAGGTGACAGGGGTAAGATAGTTAAGACAGCATCGGTGGACGGGAGATTATTTGACGATGATGCACATTCGGGGGAAGAGTATGGGGCTCCGCGGGGGAGATCCCTCTCCTTGACGGAGCCCGAAAACCCGACGGTTTCTGTAGACGGAACGAAGAAAGTGAATGCATCTCAGATAGCGGGAGAGCCGACGACGAAGGAGGTTGAAACACCGAGTTTGCCCTTTGCTTCTTTCCGAAGCAACTACGATGAGCGTAAGACGAATCCGGACATACAAGACATCATCACCGGCATTGTAAAGCTCTTGAACGGTAATGTGAAAGTACAAGCTAATCCTAACGCACCACCAGGAGGTTTGATAGGAGCCGGGAGACCTCTTCGTCCATTGAGCACAAGGATCAACAACCGCGGGCCCCCAAGAATAACAGACGTGCCTCCTCTTCCACCAGACTTCGACACGTCAGGCCCTCACCCGGAACTGAGTCCTCATCCACCTCCAATAATACCTTTGCAGACTTCTTCCCGGCCACCACCACCCTATCCTTTCGATCGACCTCCTGCAATTGTCCCTTTACCGCCTCAACCGTCAGAAAATCACCATTCTCCAGATCACCCTTTCATGACTGGGGTTCCTCTGCCAGAGCAAGTTGTGCCGGTGTCGAATTCAAATAACAGCAACAGACCGCCTGGGAGTCAGGGTGTTGTTAGACCACAGAGACCGAGACTTCCACGACCCAGGCCTTCAACCAAACCAAATGCACATAACAACAGAAGACCCCAACCCATACCATCAACAGATATGGAACAGTTGTCGCCGTCGTATAAACCTGGGATACATAAAAACGCACAGGCGGAAGACGACAAAATGTCGACAAAATTGACGGAGGATCAAGGAAATCATGATGACAAAGAACACGAATTCACAACTCCTCAGGTTCCAGCAACATTGCAGGAAGAGGAAGAGTTCATCACAAACACAAACACAACAGCGTCAAAATCGCAACCGCGTCCAGGCGACAAGCCACCATTTATGAGCGAAGAAGATGTGTCTGTTACAACAGAAGACACAGGAGACGAAATTCCCAACAAAACAGAAGAAGAAGATAAACATACCAGCAGCATAGAAGGTTCTGCGCTTAACAGTTCAAGAGAAGAACCAAAAATAATAGCAACGTTGACATCATCTTCATCCACAGTGAATGAAGCAACTCAAGAAGCTTTGTCTGTTTTATCTGAATCGACAAAGGCAGAGGACGTAGTGGTGTCAGGAGGGCCAATATCTGCAGTACAATTTCTTGAGCCATCAAAAGGAATCGGAGTTGCGACGCCGGTGCTAGAATCGTCCATGCAGGAAATTCTCGCACATGACTCCACATCATCCAGTGAATGGGACGGGCTTCAAAATGCTGCCACTTTCTCGAGAACACCGACTTCAGTTCTACCATCAAGTCTGCCTTCAAGTGGCGGGGAAATCATATCAGGAGCTACAAACAGCAGCTCCGCTCAGGATAAGCTCAAACAAAAAACAGGCAAGTCTATATGTAACAATTATACCCAGGCCTAGCTACTGTATTTTGGTTCCAACTGGCGTTTAATTGTGAATCAGGGTGATTTTTCAATTACAATAATAGTACAATTTGATTCCGGACATGTTCATTCCGAAAGGCCAAGAATAGCTACAGCTTTCCCCTAGCTAAAGTAGCTGTCATCGGGCTGAATATAAAGAAAATGAAAAAGGAAAGTTTACTGCTGCAATTTATATTTTGAGAGCTTGAACTTAACAATAGGTAATACTGTATAATGTATACAAAACATGTAAAACATCTGCAGCTCAGATTTTATAAGATATAATACATGTTATACATATTACGAATATAGTATTACCTATTGTAGATTTCGAGATCTCAAACCATAAATAGCAGCAGTAAATATAACTCTTTTATTTCTTTATATTCAGCGTGACGACGGCTACTTTATCTAGCCGAAACATGTAGCTGTTTTTGACGTTTACGAATGAGGTTGTATTTAGACCGAATAGAATTATATTCTTACTGTGACACTGTAAACGTAACGGGGACAAGCCACCTTAACAGTGACTTTGAGTGCTATACTTCTTGGCCTTTTTTAGTCAAAAAAGGCAAACTGTCGGAAATCTTATGTGGAGATAGGATCATTTTGTTTATATGGAGACATTAATTCACAATTATCACTCAAATAATTGCAACACCGGAAAATATATAATTTTCTGAGATATATGTAAGGTGAAATACTTTCAGATGATTGGCACAAAACGCAGGGCATTATTATGACTGACATGTGGTTCTGTGTAACACAAGTTAGCTTATGTTAATTTATGTCTCAGCTACGTTTTAGTCCGAAATGAATTTTACTTCCATTCACAGTGTCGTTATCATTCGGTTTCTGTATTACTTTTTTCAGTTCTGTATTATTTCCAATTATGCAGTGAAGAGTCACGGCTCCGTCCCATGTTTCCAAAGTATCGTCATATACTGAACTGATCAGTTTTTATTTTCTCTGCATTTTGAGTCTAAATAATTTGAATATTGCATCTGAATTACCACATTTATCCCTTGTCTATTGCTTGTCGACTATATGGAGGTGCTACTGAAGAAAGTGGGTGCAGCTCAGTGAGTTGGTATTTGGTCTTGGCGTTCTAAAAAGTAAAGAAATGCAAGTGACTTTAAGTACGGTGCCTTAATCTTAAAATTTCGAATACACTGTAAATCTACTCGTATTTTACGAGTGGACTGCAAAAGCATATCTCGCCGTAACACGCAGGAACATGGAAGATGCATAGGCTAGAATTTTAGAATTGATATAAGTGATCACACTGTGGAATTAGTTACTTCGTGTTTTACATGATGTGCAACTCCAAACACTATGTAACACACACACACACACACACACACACACACACACACACACACACACACACAATAATAATATTTATATAGCTACTAGTACAGCCATTTGCTGTCCCTTCAGGTGACCGATTAATGCATTAACCTTCAAATTAAAGTGCTAGTGGCTTAACTAGCAATTATTCTTCTAAACTATAAATTATAAGTAAAACACTTTGAACTGTAATTACTTAAAATAACACGCCAAAATGGCTGTCTAATCCCGACACAACAACGTCAAGTAATCTGGGGATATTTAGCAACAAAGTGCTGAGAAGGATACGTGGATTTAAGATACAGGAAAGAATAGGCAGATGAAAAAAAATTACGTGATGAAGATCTTTATAACGTGTGCCTTTTAGCTAATATCACTGCGGTGAGCAAATCAAGGAGGTTATGTGTGCCGGTCACGTAGCAAACACAGAGAAAAGAAGATCTGCTCTCAAAACTGTAATCTTAAAACTTGTATGGACAGTACGAAATCACCTTCGGCGACCTTACGGACTGAATAAGCGAGTTTCTATTCGAGGTCTTCGCTCTTCTGGGATGTTACGCAGCGTTGATTGGTGGTTATTTACTGATGTTTCGGGGCAGCCTATGGGTCCCATCTTCAACGGTCAAGCAGTCTGTTTGACTGTTGAAGATGGGACCGATATGCTGTCCCGAAACGTCAGTAAATAACCATCAATCGACGCTGCGTAACATCCCAGAAGAGCGAAGACGTCATTTACTCCGCGGCGGAAGCCTCAAATCACGCCGTTTGTATTCTGCCATCACTTACAGGTGTATTTCCGTACTTCCCCTACCGTTCGCGGACAGGGATTGTTTTGGACGACACGGAATACAAACCGATGGGCATGGCCAATCGCCCCATCATTACAGCACCACCGCCATTGGCTGGTCATGTGGGCGATATTTTCGACGTTACTGTGTCAGCAATTCAAGGACCAGGAGGTGCACACACTGGCCAGCCTTTCATCTATCCAGGTGAATCTTTTATCTCATTTAAGTGCCCGAAAATAAATTTTCCGGGACACTAATTCCATCTTTCCTGAAGCAGTTGAATCCAGTCGTCACCCTTCTTCGATGTCCTTTTCATTACTGTTACACATCTGCTCCTAAGTTATCCAAATGATTTCTTTCCTTTTGGTTTTTGACTACAGAGGGCATATAGCTCTATTTAATGGGCCAAACTCAGTGGATTATCCAATTTTTCTCAGGCTGAAACAGATACAGTTTCCGAAGCATTGTGTTTCCTTTGTGTTTTAGGCCTTCTTTGTGTGTGTGTGGGGGGGGGGGGGGAGGGGGGGACGGCATGCCTTCATAAAGAAGTAAAATGAACGCCTTAAAACTTGGCCACCATGTCTGTCCATATGTATGTCTGTGACCTAGTGTCAGCGACTAAAGGGTTTGTGACATTTTCATGAAATTCGGTGCTGGATTTATTTGCATACAGCTGTCAAGCAGGCGCATGTGTGGTGCAGATAGGCGCAGTGACAATCATAATTTACTTCAGGACGTAAATGAATATCTAGCTTTAATTTCCATACTTCTTTGCCGACTTGGATGAAATTAGGCACAGTTGAGAGTTTCGTGAAAATCAGTCCAACGAAAGCCACATTTTGCTTAGGCGCATAAATTAAATTTCTCCCCTATCTTCTAAATTTTGTGACCGATTTGGATAAAATTCGGCACCGGACATGTCCACAAAACTTCACTCAGTCGTTGTGAGTTACGTGAAATTCGGATCAGTAAAAGCTGTATTTTACTGGGGGGCGCAAATTCACTGTCCGATGTTGGCGAAAATTGGTTAAGAGATCTGCATATAATGCTGTGACGCACTGGCAAGTTTCGTGAAAATTGGGAATGCCATACGCTTCTTTTGGGCATATATAAAGCTACGTCTACGACAAAACCATCACATTTATGGCATTCTGAATGTATAGAACGCCTTGGTAAAGTCTGTGTACTGTGTCAAGGTTACACCGTTTGCAGTCGTGTATACTGGGCTGAGTCTGAAAGCTGAGGGGTTCAAAGAATGACACACTATCGTCAGAACCATACAGTAACAGGTAAAAGTCACCCCAGGATATGACTGGACAGGCACAGAGAAAAGGAGGAGGTAGAGCTCCAGCCCGTTCCTAACCTGGCACTAGAAGGGGTTGGGTGGTAAACGCCACGCCCCGGCGGCTTTTTCCCCTGCAAAGACCGGATAGCCATTGTACAACAGGCTGGAACCCTACAGTAATGAAACAAAAAACCCGTGTGTCTTTTGCAGTAGAAATAGAGGGAGTACAACTGCCAGGTTCTGCTGGCAGTGATGTGTCAGTCATCACCAAGGCAGAGCAGGGCCAGGATTTCGTGTCAATTGACGGAAAGCGAACTTACATCAATCTCTTCGGCAGCAGCACAGAGCAGGGTGGCGTTGCACCGACCAGAATGCAACAGGGCGGTCATACTCTACCCCCACACAGATCTACGTCCACAATTGGAACAGGGTAAGTGTCCCATAAACGTATCAACGGCTCTGGACTCTCTTATTAAGGGGTGATATCCACTACTTCCACCCTCATAATTCCTTCAGTCTTTAGAAATGGCAGACGTAGTGTACAGTGGCGTAGATAAAGCTCCCGCAGACCCCGCGTGGCGGGAGTTCCAGTGCGTCAGGGAGACACGAAACGTACAAAATGCTAGAATTTATTGTAGGTTCTTTCGGACTGGATTCCATTCTTCTTGCAGAAGGCGACATTCTTGATCCCTGTTACAAGCTCTTGGACCAAATTTGCTCATAATTATAAGGCGAGCCCCCAGCATAGAGCTGCGAGGGGTCCCAGCCTGTTACCTATGCCACTGGCAAAGCAAATGTATAATTGACCCTATGCACACCATGAAGGCATATGAGGTGGTGATGAAGGTAGAGCACCACTCATTCTTAGCCTCAGCACTAGATGAGGTGAGTGATCAGCTTCATGTCCAGGCCACTTTACCCCCCCGAAACTCATGGAATAAGAGGCTAGATGTCATGGAACACATTTCTATTTATCAGTACATGTGCTTCAGATCTACAGATGCTGGTGTATTTTGATGAAAGTTGATATGAACTTTATGACAGTCTCAAACCTTGTAGTAAGGGGAGGTGAGTGGCCAACTCTGACTTAGTAGGTCCACTGACACTAACAGCTTGATTTAATTTTTCAGCCCTTTGGCAAAAAATATTCTTTGGTACATTCAGTACCATTATGTTAATTCATTTTCAGACACTGTCACCTAAATGCTTTGTTTTTAAGTAATATTTGTAGTGACACTAAATATTGCCCTTCTGTTCCTGCAGAAATGCCATACACGTTTCTGCTCAGAACATACGTATGTCTTGTATGTTTACACTCTCATTCTGTTCTAGAAATAGCCAGCAAACATGTTCCTGCTAAGTTTTCTATGGGTAGCTGTTCTTCCCTGTCTGTTGTTCTGTTCCAGAAACAGTCTGTATTTGCGCTCCTGCTCTGAACATTCGTAACTGTTCTATGTTCGCTTGCTATTCCAGTTACTGTACTGCCACTAGATGTGTTTCTGCTATCAATGCAGTTTGATAACCTATAAATTTTTTAGAGAACTAAGTTGTTACTCAAATACTGTGACATTGACTGTTTTTGTTTTGCCTCTATATTTGTTGTTTTTGTTCTGTACTGGTACTATAAATTTTTCTAACTACTAACTCCACACCTAAATAAATAAATAAATAAATAAATAAATGTTATCATTCCCTTGGTAAAACAGTTTAGAGAATCTCCTCCAATGATTTCAATTTACATTTATGAATACATTTAATTATTAACTACACTTTAAAAAGTCAGTACTCTAATACAATGTTACAGTAACTTTAATATTTTGAACTGGTTGACAAGTGATTGTGGAGATATGTTAAGGTTTTCTTGAACTAACCAGATTTGCAGTCCTGGAAACAGAGGAGACTGCTTCCCACCATGAAGCTGATCAGCCTTCTCCACCGCCTCAACGCCGGCCATACAACAAACGACCGACCCACCCTCCAGTCAGGTAAATACTAATTTTTATTTCTTAAGGATTTGACTGTTTCCTGAGGGTGCACTAAGTAATTACTGGCTCAAAAGTAAGTTGACAATAAAAAAATCACATCCATATAAGACAAGGAATCACTAGATTAGTTGATTGAATGTTAGCTTCTGAATGGCTCTGCTCCATGGAGTTAGCTACTTGCTTGGAAAAATCTTCCTAGACATTTTATTTGAATTCTTGTATGTGAATCTGTGGTACATCTCTGGTTTTAACATAAGACAAATTTATTCATGTCTAGTTGCCGTTTGTTACTGCTGGCCTCACATGATTTGTTTAGTATAGTGTCACCAGATTTTGGCCTACTGTCATACTGTACAACCCCAGATGATACAAAGCACAGTAACCAGAACTAACTGAAGAGCATTAAGCACTTTAAATCTTTAGACAGCAGCATAAAGTATTAGTTCTGTTGAATTCTTACAGATGATCATTGTGTATTCAGGGAACTTGTCTAATTCTACACACATTACTAGAAAAATGAATCAGGGGTGCATAAACCCTGGGGCCAGGTCACCATGACAACCGAATTTCTTATGTTGGCACCTAATGTTTGTGGGTTCTCAGTACGGAATATGCCTTATGTTACCCTTCTCGCACCTAGAATTTTTAGGTGGCTTCTAGAGTTTTGTAAGATCTGTGTACCCCTGTAATAAACATTTATATAAAGCATGAGTTAACTGACTGGGTTAACTAAAAAGCAACAAAAAGCCAAACTAATATGTCAGCTTTAGACCAATAGGGTTATTACATACAAGGTTAAATTTGCATTAATTTATCCTTGGTCACAAGATCGGGTTAGTAAGTGATGCCAGCACAGGCCTACAGTATATAGGCCTATTGCATGACACATTCTTCACTGATGTGATATGCATTACCATAGATACATTTAAAATGTAACACATCCCTACTTTCCGCACTTGCATAACATACAATGCATCCCTTTGTGTTTATGTTAATAAGAATTAGCATTTCCATAAATTTCTTTGCTTGATGGTATGGTCTCTTATCTGCCTGTTCAAATTGATGCTGTCTTCAGCTACAGCAAACTGTAAGAGCACCCTTCCTTACAGGATAGACATGTGCACTGTGGGTGATGACTCCACGTGTGACTCAGCACAGAACGAAATGTGTCGCACTGAGCTGGGAGTCTCTTCTTGTCACTGCAGACCTGGATACAGCCGCCGTAAGCACAGAGAGCCATGCAGGAGTAAGTCACACATATCTGTATTTCCTACCTTTCTTCTAGGCTAGTGTCTTCAACTTGGAACACTTCAGTAAAATTTAAATACATTTCTTAAAGCAGTGTCAGGAAACTTGAAGGGAAGAAGTTATTGAGAAGGCCTAGGCATAGATAGGATAATATTAAAATACATAACAAAAAACAAGGTATGTGGGCGTGAAGTGGATTCGTTTGGTCCAAGACAGGGACAAGTGGCTGGCTGCTTTTAATAATTTAATAAGCTGCCTGTTTCCACAAAATTCACAGAATAGCTGAAACAGTACATCATCTATTGGCTTCTTAACTTTAATTTAGAAGTGTGTTAATTTGTGGTGCCACTCTAGTTGGACCTTGTGCTTTTAGGTTCCTATTACATAAGGCACTGCTTCTGTGTTCCACAGACCTTTAGTATGGTTTAGTCGAATTTCAACAGGACTACGTCTGTCACAGCCATGGTCCATGTATGTGCTCCTGCGTTTTATTATGGGTTTCTTACACAGTGTTTCTGAAATAATCATAAACAGTGGCCATGTCTGTCTGCCTGTCCATGTATGCAAGTCAAGGACCGGTAGATGGATTTGATACAACTTTATTTGGTTGTTTTGTTACTGGATATCACCCCATTACTGTAGGTTTTATTTCCTAACATCGGCAGTTATACAGTTAGATCCTTGAAAAGGATGCAGATTTTGTTACTTCTGAAGTTAGCAACCACAGAGTGACCAATACTAACTGTAGACAGCACAGTAACAGTAGCAAAGAGTAGTAAGCAAATGCAGCCATAATAATGATGGCACCCAAAGTAACCATAGTAATTAATGTTTTTGGGTTTAAGCAATGTACATATATGGCAAGTGTTGTGGGAAGCAGCCAGTATTGTATGTGCTCATATACTATTTGTATCTGTGTTCTGTGGATAGTGTGTATGTGGTTCTATTGACAAGTTCTGTATCCAGCATACTACATTTTCATGGATTTATGGAATGTTTAAATAAATTGATATTGAAATTGAAATATATAGTGCATGCATCCAGTTAAGTGGCAAATATTCCCAAAATACAAGCTACATGTTACAATTCACGATTTGGTGTATGGTAGAAATATAAATGGAGACATCTACATGTACTGCATCGTGGACTTGCGGACGTTGCAAATGCATAGATGTTCCTGAACATATTGGTAGTGTTACACATTTAGTAACAAAACGAGACAAAATGAGTATCCAACATGAAGATGGCAACTTCCTAAATGTATTGTAAATTAAACTGAACGCTGTAAGAACTTGTTCAGTGGCACTGCAGATCGCTGTTGGACTTGAAGCACATCGCTCCAAAACAGTTCACAGATAGTGAGTGTGGAGTTTCTACTTGACCTTGACAGCGGTTTGCGCTTGGGAAAGCCGACCATTCTTTGCTTGTGACCATTAATCCATGTATTCCAGTTAAAAATACATCGGGCTGAAGTGCAGTCGCGTTTTGTGCACGTAAAATCATGCATTTACTTTTGTAGTGTTCTGTGTGGTTAGAGCTGTGCATAAATTTGACTTCAGGCTTCTTATAAAAGAAGAACTACGAACTAACGGTGATCTGTGGAAAGGTCATGCAGGGATACAGACTTATGTTTTTGACAGGATCTGTACGTTTTCGACCCGACCGTCGTCGCGAATGTTAAGGGACTGTACCCACGCTGTGCAGGTCAACTGCATTCTCTTGAGTAAAGGACATTATATTCACGCGATATTTGTGAGTCGTCATGACCTATTGGCATAAAGACTTCAGTCACATGAAGTAAAGCTCATGGACAGTTAGGCGAACCGTTCATATAACAGACTTTGTAACATGGAACTAAAAAGTCAAAACTCACAATCGTGCTCTGATAGCCAACTTTCAAAGCTATGGGTTCAAACCACGACAATTAAGGCACAGAAATATAAATACGATGCAGCCATTTCATAATTATGGACTACGAACCATGACATTCTGGAGTGCAATGTCTGAAACGTATGTAAAATTAATCTTCAAATCGATGCGAAAGTAAGTTTGCATGGTGTATAATTTCGCACGTAGGGGACCTTGGAACATCACACAGACAGCCCTGATGTGGCGTCGACAGACTGTCCTTTACAAGCATTAAGGCGCCATCTTGGTGACCACAAATACAAAGACAATCGCGAGATGGAGGCAGTTGTGACGCAATGCCTGGTATTTCTAACACAGGACACGGAATTCTATCAATAAAGTATAAAAAGCCTCGTCCTGCCATACGATAAATACCTCAGTTGTGGCGGGGACTATGTTGACAGGCGGTGGATAGCAGTACAACTGACACTGAACTCTTTCTATTAGAGTAGAAAAAAAAAAACTAAAATATGTATATTGCAAACTTACAAATACCCCCTGCTGTACCCTTGTATAAGAAGATTTATAACATTTCGAGTACTCCTAGATCTGGTGAACTGGTAGTCTTTTCTGTTAGTAATTACACGTATTCGGACGAAGGCACTTACAAGAAATTAGGTATCCTTTATTCTTTCCAGTCCTTTATGATCAATTTCATACATCAAACTCAGACCGTCCCTATAGGAATTATTACACTTATAATAAAGAAAATACAACTCATAATAAAGGTGCTTAATTAACCCTTTAAAGACGAAGCGTGTCTGTTTTATATAAGGACTCAGTGCGTACCGCGCTGTAAACACTCACCACTTTGGTTATAAAAAACAGTCTCTTAATGTTTTATAAGGCAAAAGTTGCTGTTTGTTCTGAGATCCGTACAAAACACATAAACGCAATGTGGGCACCACGTAGAATTTTTTAATGTTAAACCTGATGGTGCGTAAAGTTACCGCTAGGCTTTAAAAGGTTAAGCATCATGATAAGAAGACGTATGCAGAAGGGGAGGTATAACTCCATGTACTCTTGATGTCGACACTAAATAGAGGCCAGCTTCATGCCCCCGACCAAAGAACGCCAGTACCCACTGCGTAGGAGGGTGAACGGACAATAGGGCCGCTCCAGACGGAATGCCCCCATCCGACCGTCGAAGTCTCGTTGTTCAGCCTTGTCACGGTACTGACTGAGCTACCTCGGTTCCCAGCAGGTCCTAAGATCCAGAGAAAAGAACAAATAGAGTAGTTCAAATACACAAGCAATTAACACAAATTGTAACTCCGACAGGTGTAACCACTTGTCTGACGCCTGTATAATGCCTGTAGTTAAAACCAAGCCTTACAAGTGCATCACTTACAGTGATTTTACTCGCGACGCCCTTTGACACCAGCAAACCCCCCAGTTTTTACGTGCGTCTTCTTGATTATTCAGCACTACAATCTATAATCGTCGCCGCCACGACATGGCATGTCATTCCTACCAACGTATCCGAGGTATACAGTAGTCTAATATGTAAATTCAATGAAGACTCCTTGAGCTATCAGCCGTGTTCATGTTGAATTCCACTCCACACGCCTTCATGGCTGATGTTTAAGTACAGGGTGGCCCACGAAGAATTGTAATGGGGCGCCTGGTGTCTAATGGTTAGGGCATTATCGTCTTACTGTTATGGTCCGTCTTCGATCGCAGTCGTCGCTAAATCTGTAAATAAAAGAAAAACGCTGTAAGTTTGGTATTCATCAGAATAGAAGAGGCTATAAGACATGGCAGCACGAAGACAGGGTGGCTTGCTGTATTACGGGATAGGAAGGAACATACGTAGACTACATTGCGTACAGTGATAAGATGCTTAGAGTAATGACGTTAGCATTCAAGAAATCCCGAACACAACCAAAGCTGTCGCCGTTCATGTAAGAATAAAAATGTGCTGTCATAATAAAACCACTCAGCTGAAGAGGGAAGTACAGTATACGTCCGAAACGTCCTCTATATTATTAAATGGATAAGTTGCATAAATTAGCTGAGGGTAGCTCAGTCCATACAGCGATTAAGCTACGGGCTGGGCGACCGGTGATTTGATTCCCGGGAGGGACACAGATTTTTCCTTGCCATCATCACGTTCAGTGTGGCTGACCCAAATTCCAATGGGCACGAGGGGCTCTTCCTCCAGGCGTAAAACGGCCACAGCATGAAGCTGACCACTCACTTGCATCTGGTGACGAGGTTAAGAATGCGTGAAGCTGTACTTCAATTCCCCTGCATGCAATCACGGTTTGGCGGTCAGTTGGGCACCCAGGGAACTGACTGTCTTAGGCAGACTTCTGCTGTGGCTGAGCACATGGCATGTTGGTGTCACAAGCGGATGGTTTTGAAGATCATGCACACGTTTCTAATTGGCGTAGAAGAATGTTACCTTCATGTTATTAGGGCATTATGCTATGCATGTGGCCAACATATACCAACACATAACACAGCCTCCACCACTTGTATCACAGCAATTAACGGAATCCCACGCCGTAGAAGACGTTAAACAGCTCTTCATGGTCGGCTTTATTCAGCGCTGAAAATGGGCGTCGACCCGGGTTGACGCAGTCTACTTACTTCCACAGGGCTTTCCTTTTCTCCTTTTGCTTCAGCAACAAACCTATTTTCAGCTTCTTAAGACGTCATGACAAGCGTTCCCAACAACGACACACGTGGCAACGAATTGCCAAACCTGTGTGTGTGTGTGTGTGTGGACCATTCCAGTGATGTGATTTACAATGTACTCGTATGCAGGAGTCTGATTTCATTGACAAAAATTTCATTACACCTGCAGAGTATGTAAAAAGGTACATTTCACCCTATAAACTGCCATGAAGGCACGGAGGGGGAGTGGAGGTATAGCTATACTCTTTCTTTAACCTCGGCGCTAGATGGAGGTGGGTGGTTAACGCCACGCTTCGGCCGCTTTACCCTCGGGAATGAGCATGCACCCATTGTGTAGGAGGCTGGGTGGGCCCCAGGGCCGGTCTGGACGGGTGTGGAAAATCTCGCCCCCCACCGGGATTCGATCCCCGGACCTTTCAGCCCGTAGCGAGTCGCCATACCGACTACGCTACTCGGCACACCGGGAATATATAACCAAACGTCAATACCATATAATTATCCTCTTACTGTTATAATCAGTGTCACTTGCTTCACCTGTAATGCACAGTATGGAAATGTTATTCTCTATTGTCCTTTTGGAATAAATATTTTGCTTCTTTCCATTTCAGCAGCTGAAATAATCACTGTTACATATGGCTTTCGGGGCAAGTGCCTTCTGTTTAAGTACCCAAATGTTCATGTTTGTATCTGACCAGTGCTATATCTGTTTGTAGGGGTGGTATCCATATTGATGTCCCTACGAGTGGATCGCCTCTATGACAGAAGGGTTGTTTGGGATGGAAAACTACAGAACCCAGAGTCAGAGGAATACAAGACACTTGAATGGGAGTCTAGCCGGGCTGTAAGTACACGAGTGCTACAAATGGCAATGAACATATCAATAGTATCAAAACCACTAACTTTGTCTTCTACGATGTGACACTGTGCAGTCTGGTAGCTAGGTACCAACATTTCAGAGAAATCTGATGCCTCAATATTTTCTGCCCTGAAGACAGAGGCAGTAGGCTATTCTGACACATTGGTACTCACTACCAGACCACATGGCAGTGCATCCCAGAAGATGGTAATCTTCCCAGTCACTGCCACGAAAAGCTTAAACCTGACAAACTTATCTTTCTATACTTCACTACTAGATTGATTCTGCGATGTTGATGACACCATTTTCCGATGACTTCATGGGTGTGCGTGTCAACGGCCTGTATACTGTGCCAGGAGGTGCAGAGCCTGGCGGTTCCAAGCGGGGAGCAGTGTACGTTAACCTGACTCTACAGTTGGAGGAGAGTGTGGAGACTCTCAGACCAGCTGTGCGACATGACATACAGCGCCACCTGCTAGGAGTCATCCACAGAAGGAACAATAATGTGGGCCATAGTGCACTGTGGGTTGATAGTCCACCTGGTTCCATATCACAGCTGCAAGGTAATACACAGTGACAGTTCATACCTGATACCACCACCTAAGTGTTTGCATAACGATTCTGTCATAACGAAACATGATTTTTTGTGAAGATCAGCAAGAAATGGAGAAAAATATTAGAACAAAGATATAAATAATCTACCCTACTGTATAGTTCTATGGAACCCTTAAGTCGATCAGCTGAGCAAGTATCACTTCCTCAAGGACTTGTGCTGTTCAGTGGAGTGAGTTAGATACCAACATACATATGGGACTTTATTCTCCCCCTAATTTCATTATGAACCTTATGAGCTTCATAATGAAAGTAGGGTCAGGATATTGCCAGTGTTTCCTTGCAAAGCAGGAATGACTGCAACAAACCTGCCTCCACACCTAATGCAGGATTTCTTCTAATAGTCTGACAACTACCTAACTATAAATCACAGAGCTGCGTTTCTTCAATGCATTTATTGGTTTGTAACTTCTCGCAGATGTGGATGAGTGTACCAGTCGAGAACTCCATGACTGTCACCATCAAGCCCACTGCAGTAATGTGTTTGGTTCATTTCGCTGTTCTTGTCCTGAGGGCTACCGGGACCCTTGGATTGGGAATCCCCATCGCAGTGGTCGTCAATGTGAAACCTGCTCCCCTGAGCACTGCAGCAGTCGTGGAGAGTGCCGTTACGAAGCAGGGCAGCCAGTATGCTAGTAAGACTGTTCAACTTGTTTTTCTATAGAGAGCAGCACAGTGGTTGTAAGATATGCTGTCTTCTGAATACACCCCTTATGCTTTTACTGCAACATTATAGGTCAGCATTGCAAGCTTCAGGACATACACTATGAATGAAAATATTTTATAATATAATATAATATTTTATATATATTACTGAATGAAGTGAGCAACATCACAAGATGACTTCTAACACGTACAGCTAATGTTTATATGACCATATATATTCTTCTTCTGTAAATTGATACATTCATGTGACATGCATAAGGAAGGACACAACATTCATCAGAGCAAACTTGGATCTACACACACACACACACACATATATAAATGTGCATTAATACAGACACACACACACACACACACACACACACACACACACACACACACACAATTTGTACCAGGATGGATTTTGTCATAGGAGAAATGAACATACATGGCTGATCATTATTCTTATGCACTGGAGATTTGAGGTTTTTACAGCATTGCTGTTGAAGGTCCATGTTTCTGAGATGTTATGCCATGTTGACTGGTAAATATTTATTGACATTTTAAACAATCATTGTGCATTCATCTTCAGGGTCAAGTTTTCCAAGACACTCTACTTGGACTGATCAACCTTTAAGGTGATGGCACTATGATTCTTCAAAATGTTTGTAACTGTCTACCAGATAACATGATGCAATGTTCCACAAGATGCAAATATTTTATGAGTCAGTGGAATTTTTCTTCAAATATTTTGTAATGAAGGAGTGAAGATTTTTGCACTGTTAAGATAAACCAATAAATATGCACTCATATAAAATTTGAAGATTTTTGTTTTATGGATGGACATCCAGATTTAATACGAATGTCTACATTTCTGTAAGATAAATTAAATTACTGCATAATCATTAAATATCGAGGTGACTGACAATATTTCCCACAGAATTAAGAGGAATAATTCATTTTATAAAAGAACTGCATTTTCATCAGCTTGCCAATCGCACCACAGAATTTCATGTCTCTACTGAATAGCTGTAGGTGGGAAAAGCATGTACACAATATTGAAAATTTCAGCTGTTTGCATGTCCCAACTTGCTTTCTTTGTGCCCTAATACCTTATACAGATGCTTCCTCCTATCAATATCCCTATTTATATACAATACTGCACAGTATGTCTGAAAATCCTTTTATTTATTTTTAACTGCTCATTTCTAGGTCAACCTGTAACATTTTGAAGCAGTCCCAGAGTAGCAGGTACCTGTGCAGTATACACAGAAAGCAATTTTCACTTGTGAAGGGATAAGAATAAGATTAAAATGTTACTAATTTTCTTTATTATAATAATCAAATTATTTTTCTGCATTGTATCGTCTACATGTCTTGCAACACAAGGCCCATACTTCATGATAAATATATCATTTTCCACTGTCAGGAGCATGGACGAACAGCACCCACTATCTGAAAATTTTCTTTTGTGGTTTACTTGACAAAACTGTCATTAGTTCAGACCACTGGATATGACAAGGGGTCTCTTTCTAATGTGGTGTCCACAATGTAACAATACAACTTGCTCTGTCTACAGCTGTTCAAGTAACTTCTATGGCTCACAGTGTGAAGTGGATGGTGAAGTTCTTGGAGTAGCTGTGGGTGCATCTGTAGCAGCAGTGGTTATTATTGTATTGACACTAGTCTGTCTGTGTATGTGGAGGTGAGTCAACACAAATATTCTCACTTATACGTCATGAAGAAGTTGTACAGCGAATCAGTACTCACAGAACAATAAATGTGCAGTTCCAGTAAGTCAGTACAGTCTGTCACACTAGTGAATTTGTTTCCATTTATAAACATTGTAATTAGTGGAACAGGAACAGAAGAAACTGTCTTATCTGTTAAATTTCAAGTGAAACTGACTGAATAATGATTAAGCATAGTTTTCTAAGTAGCAGTAAATTTTGTACTGTTAAGAAAATAAATAACAAATTTAACAGTCGCTGTAACAATGTATCACATGACAGCAGAGGACAGACTCCCAATGATTTACCACAAAGTCTTTCTGGCATAAATTAATGAAATTTTCCCTGTCCATATAAATGACCGGTCTAAAATGTTAATTTTTTTCAGTTACAGACAAACCACAGGAGTGAATGATAATACTCGTATGTCTTTGCAAGGGAGTTTTAAAAATGGTCTCAGTCTCTCAGTGGGTTCAGTGTTTCCATGGATACATTTTTCTGTGACAGATTTCATTACTATAACAATTATGCTTGTGTCATTTGTTTTCTGGGCAATACTAAGTTTACTGCTATCACACTGAATTTAAAAAGACATTTTCAGTCCAAACTAATTACTTAGTTAGACAGACAGGATGGTTCTTTTGATTACCCTTACTGTATATATAAATGCCACTTTTCTTTTCTTTCCATTTCCTGCTTAGAGGCTGGAATAATGTAGTTGACATAGTGACTATGCTACTGGTAGGAAGATCAATGAATTTTAGTTCAATTCCTGGCACATGCAAGGGATTTTTCTCTCCTTGAAAGCATCCAAACTGGTTCTGCAAACCACTCAACCTCCTATAGATAGAGGCTGCTTCTAATACCAACTGTCGCCAGGTGGTGCCCACTTTGATCACTTGATAACTGGTGCTACTTAATAGTGAGGTGGATCTCCAAAACTAAGCGTTTCAGGACATATGTTTATAATATTTTCGACTCACCTTTTCATGAACTGAACCTGTGCATGTATTTCTTTTCAACCTGTATAAAGGAAGATAATTTAATTTCTTTTCATATTTGTATTATGACCTAATGTTTATTTCTTACATTACATGAATCAACTCTAATTCAGTCCCATTGCCACAGTTTGTTTCTCTGCTTATGTAATGTCATACTGGCAAGGAAAGCAACCATATCCTGGATGAAAAATGCGTACTTCTGCTAGTATGATCATATTTCTAAAATAAATAATTTAGTGAGAGAATGGACTGATTTCATGGCCAAATGGTTACTTGTCCTTTCAGCAGCATTAGGTGAATGTAACTGACCAAATGAAAAATCAATTTAAAGCATGCTTAAACACAGTTAAAAAGAAAGTACCCTCAAATGTTGGTAGTGACAGTTTTCCCCATGACCTGTCTGCTCGGCCCTCGTCATAGCCACAGAAAGGTGAAACCATATTGTGTCAAACAAAGAATAACAAAATTATAACTGTGACCAACGTATAGCTTAATTATAAGTGTAGATGTTATAGTAATGTCATTCATACATAAGTAATTAAATCTGTCAATAGTCGTCGATGGAGCAGGGAACAAAAGACTGCAGCAGGAATGGGATCACCTGTGTTTGGTTACATGGCCACTGGTGGCAGTACAGTGAAGACGCCAGCAGTGGGGTCACCGCCTTACCAGGTTTCTCTAGAAGACAGACTACGTTGGGCTCAAATTGCAGACGTAATGGTGCAAGCCAACCATTATGCTGTGAGTATCACAATCATGACATGCTCCCCAAATTATATTTAACCCTGTTATTGCATTATTCTCTAACAAGCAGATTGCACAACAGACACCTGTTGCTTCACATACAAAAGATTTGTCACTGTCCCTGTCACAAGCTATGCAAACCATATTCAAATTCTGGACAAGTTTGTCACTTTTTGGGCCATCTTAATCCACCTTCTGAAGTCTGCCTAATTATTACTGTATCTACTAAGCTTCTATTTAAGTGATAAAATCACTGTAAAATCAAGGTGGTTGATGATGGAACAGATGTAAGGCTCACATGGGGGTGACAGCAAGTATATACAAATTTTTGTGTGGACACATTTACAGACCCTTGGTAGACCAAGAAGAATACTGGTGGATAACATTAAACAGGTCTTTACTAAGTACACTGACTGAAATGATGACATTCCCAACTTTTATTCAAGAGGGGTCTGGTTCAAATCTTGGCTGGAACACTGACTATCCTGCAATTTTCCTCAATTTCTGCAGGCATGGTGATCAAGTCAAGGATGATAAGACAGGCAGGCATATGCCATGAATGAGGAAGAAGAAAAATGCATACAGGGTTTTGATGGAGATATCCAAAGGAATGAAACTGCTTAGAATATCCAGGCACTAATATTAATATGTATCTTAAAGAAACTGGGTGGAGGTGATTTCTGGGATGTAATTCTGTGTAGTCTGATGGATAGGTATGGTGGAATTTTTCACCCCAAGATGGAGGAAAGAGGTTCTTCTGTAACAATGGTACCTTTCTGCCATACTACATGGCATATGCCAGAAGACAGTAATCTTGTTTTTAATTTTTGTTTAGATGCATTCAACATTTTACATTTTATTAAAACTGTTTAATGAAAGAAGCATACATTTTGATGAGACATACTTGTCATTACACACAATACCAGGAATCGATATTAAGTATTAGCAGTGCTACCATCTCTGAAGTCTGTAGGTTCACTGTACTAATGTTAGTGATGGGAGGGAATTAAAAGCATGAAAGAGGGGTGGTTTTGAATGGCATTATCTTCATACCACGTTTCAGACAGTCAGTCAGTTAATTTGAAAGTTATTAGGATGGGGAGGGGAGGGATGCACGCACATGCATATGACACCATAATCATACAAAAATATTTCTTTATTTATAAAATTAGGAAATCAGATCAAGCACAGCTAAAAATAGTGCAGGCATCACTGGAAACTTGATGTATTGGAAAAGCCTGCACTCAATAGTACCAATATGAAGTACAGGTGGTGGTGGTGGTGGTGGTGGTAGTAATAATAACAGTAAGAAGCATGTAGTAGGTACTAAGCTGTGGTAGCAGGATGTGTGTGTATGTTGCTAGAATACAGCATTACCATTTACTGGCCATGAACTGAACCATGTAATGGTGCATGCTTCAAATCCATTACAGAGTTAATATTCAGCTGCTAGGCCCGCAGTATGTTGACACTTTAAGGAAGATGTATAAGAGACAAGGTAGCTTAAGAACTCATGATACACACAGCAAACTCAGTCTCTCAAATTAAATTAGTGCTAATCTCTTTGTCAGCAGCCTGAGCCTGTACCAGGACATACTAGACCCTCATCAGCCATGTTTGGCTACCCAAGTCTTACAATGAGTGGAACTCTACCACATGGAGCACCACCAGTGCCACTTCCTCGTTTGGGACTTACCAACATGAGCCACACTGGAGCTATGAGTGTCCATGGAGGTACAGCACTCAGCACTCTTGGGGCTCTGAGTTCACATGGAATAAGAACCCCAGATCGAACTGTAGAGTCCACAAGTAGTGAGGAAGAAGACAGGGCAGATCTGCTGGGAAGGAATTTCCATGTACCACGACCTAAAAGCAGATCTTCTGTTGCAGTAAGTTCTCTAATCAGTGCTACACAAGACATGAATAAAACCCGTAGTAGAAGTCTCTAATGGTTGACAAGAAACATATCAGTAACTGGTTTCCTTAATGGCATAGATGTCTTACGTGATTTTTCTTTCATGTCCACAATGAAGGCTCATGATGTTAAAAAAGAGCAACCTGGTCCCTGTGGTAAATTTTCTGGCTTGAATATTGGAATGCACAGTTCAAATCTCAGCTGGACACCAACTACTGTTATATTATTTTTATGGTTTTGCTCAATCGCAGCAGGCAAGTAACAGGACAGGACATTAAATTAGGCTACAACTGTTTCCTTCCACATCCTCTCCTGTTCATTATTTACAATCATCCAATCATGACACTATATAGTCTGAGTTAGTCACAAACTACAAATAAATCACACTGTGTTAGTAAGAAATTATGAGACAAACAACAAAAGCATGGGTACAGAGAATAATATGCATTTCAGCCCAACCATATTTTCTGTGTAGAAGCAAGTCATACACTGAACAGAATGAATGACACAGCCAAAGAAATGAAGCTTCTAATTTTGACCTGCTACGCAGGGAGTTGTTTATACTGACAACAATCAGAACACACAGTCTCCATTATGATGCATATACAATATTAATAAAATTTAAAAATTAATAATGATAAACAAATCCTTAAATATCCTTGTATACAGCTTCAAAAAAGATAATTACAAAATACTATACTAGAAATGAGTACAGCAGGTTTCACAGGCTCTCAGATCTTGGCTACCAGAATGTTAATAAGCAAACATGAGGGAAGGTAAGATACTCAAAGAATTAAATCCAAAAAGAATTCCATAACAAATGATACTATAATAGGGCCTAAAAAGAATCTGGCATGAACTCAGATTGATTTAGTTTTAGAACATCAAGTACATGGTCAACAGCACAGGATGGAGAAGCAATTTGACATTTCTATGACAGGAAGTTGTTAACATATGAAGATGATCAGAGAACAAATGAGATAATTAACAGATGATTTTGTGCTGCCATTCTGTACACCACTGTGCAAAGAATTTACCAGTGTTTGACTTTTTACAGAATCAGAGTGGAATTTACTACGACGTGGACTTTGAACAAGATGTGTATAGTGGAACCTCAAAGAGTCAGCAGCCTGCCATCCCAATGAGTACATACACTATGTCCAGCAGAGCTCCATACTATCGTCAGTGATTCCTATAGAATGCGGTTTTATACCAAACTCCGAACAGGACAGACAGAATTAACTGTGCACTGGAGAGTGTGGGAACAATACTGGCTTTATAAATGATCCAGTAAAGTTTTGTGACATTGGCTGATTTATGACACCAACATTATTTTTGGCGTTGTCCATGGTGTAAGATATGTGATATATATGTATATATGGTGTTTTCGAAGTTGGTTCCACATATTTCCTGATTAGGATTAAAGAGGCTGACTGAAATCAAACCAAGAATCTCAACAGTAGCAGGTCAATCATCCAGCGATTAGTGCTTCAGTCAAATATTAAAAGGTTTCTGAATTCTTGCCCAACCACTGTCACAAAATTATAAGTTAAAATACATATATATGTACATACAAAGATTTTTCACAATTATTGTGACCAAACCTGTAATGTTTTGAATAACAGTAACTTTTCAGGTTTATTCTCCCATCACTGTCACTAACCTTTATACAAAAAATAATAAATGCTGTCACTACACAACCTGTCATGTGAGGGTGGGAGTAGCACATATTCCTGAAAATGTTATTTGTATTAATGTACCTTAGGCAGCGAACAGCGTTAAAAATAATATCAGCTTAAAGCTTTATAAATGTAACCCAGACTGTACAGACTTTCGTGCTGACATACAGTCAACATCGTTATGTACAGCAAAGCAGCTGGACATATAATTAGCTCATGTAAGAGTATAACACAAACTGTGCAGTTAAACCTAAAAGCTATGGGCTGCTCCGTTTAGATTAACACACTGTTATTATCCTGTCATGTGAATGTGGAAGTTTTCAAAGGTGGTATAGTTATCTTACACTTTAAAATGCATCAAACCACAGAAAGCATCAAAGAAGTACATGAAAATAATTAGGCAAATGTGTACAGTCAGGCGACAACAATTATCTGAATAAACTGTCTATATCAAACAGAGATAATAGCAATATAAGCATCCTATGTAGTTCCTGTTTCTGGATGACATTAAGACATACTGTTGACATTCTGGAGATTCATACACACCCCATTATTGTTGTTATCTTCAAGAATTTTCAAGGTATACAATTTTCAGATGTCAATTTTCCCAGAGATTTTAAATGGCATGTTCATAAATAAAATGAAGTGTAAAAGACAAACATGATCACATTTCTAAACAAATGAATAAATAAAAGAAAAAATTCATAATCAGGAACATACAGTACTTTTTAAATCCTTAACCCTTTGGCATCAGGATTACATGCTCACAGTGATGTACAGAAGAACGGAATTTAAATGCCCCCTGCATGAGGGCAGATGTATTTACATGATTTTTGGTGTTTTGAGCATCACCCTGCGCATTACATACATAAAATGTTTGGCACCAAAGGGTTATATTGAAGAATGTAATGTGAAATAAAATATATTTCCTAAGTACAGAGCACATGACAGCAAAAGTGCTCAATATTTTACAGCGTTCACATTAAAGGTTCACATTTACACTGTAACAATAATAGTGTCCCTGAGCATGGCACCTGTCATGTGAGCTTTAGCATGTAGAAAGCCTGCATCTACTGGGAAGTTAGAATCTGTTTTTACCCTGACAATAAACGTTCCTTTGGAAAACATGGGCCTTATGATTTTTTACCTGCACACACTATACTATGACTGGAAGGTCATGCAAAGGAACCTCATAAACTGCACGGGGTATTTCAGAACACCAATATCTGTTATTATGGCTCTTTACATTCCAACATAATATAAACCATTAGTCACTGGAGAAAAACATGTGTTACGGATCAAGAAATCCAATGGATACTGGTTACTGAACTACCTACAATATCGGCTTCTCGCTTCCCAGTCTAGAGGAAAAAGTTGTCGTATGACCCTAATTTTATATGGGCAGAGTTTTGAAAGTTTTTTGCCCTGGAAGCTGATGTTTCGACTTCCCACTGTCAACTGCCAACTGTCTCAAACACTTTTTGGGTTCATTTCTATTGGAGCTCCAGTATCATTGCATTTTCATTCAGTTCAAACACAACGTTTTAATATTTTCTATTTCTCCAACACTGAATCAGTTGTTTGCAATTTCTCCATCATACTGTATATGTTCCTTTACATGACACTGTTGACAAATGACTTCTTTTACAAAACTTTTAGTGACATTTTCTCCAATGATGTGTACTTTGCAGAAGTATTGCTATACTTTGTTCAACATAATACCTTTCCCATATGCACTGTCCATCTGCCAATAAAGGGAAAGTGTGTGTGGCTGAGTCCCTTAAGCAAGCTGGCATTATATTTTCCTGTGCTCAGAGACATGATTGGGGGTACTCGCTGCATATCACAGATTAATAACCTGAGTTTATATTACAAATGTGACAGTATAATACATGTTATGTTGAGAATTTTTACTCTGGTACTTATCACACATGAATGTGATGTCTGTAAAGCCCAAAGTGGTACTACTGCACAGGGAACTTACGTAAGCAAATATGTAAATTAAACTGTTTATTTAAAAGTAGGAGAGACAAGATGCCTCAAACTTCAATAGCACAAAACTTTGTATCAAGCAGGAAGCCGCATTTAAGAAATGAAATTAAAAAGAACTTGTACTTAGTAAATTCATGTACGGTGTCTTTTGTGATACTCCAGCTGATATTCAATTCAGTAATAAGGGCTACAGATCTACTGACAGTTAATCTGCCTCATACAAGAGTAAAGCTTAAAGAAAAATTTTACTACTAATCACGTTCCTACTGTTCAAGTCCCTGCTCAAAGGTAAGGACATCAAAGTACATTTTCTCATACCTAAGTAACTCCATGGAACATAGTGCTTGGGAACTTTAACAGTTCCTCAGCCAGTCAAGAAATTCCCTGCATTTTATGGAATCCAGAAGTTCGTTATCATGTCACAGGTGCCTGCCAATTGTCCCTATACTGAGCTAGATGAATCCATAATATGTCCAATCCTATCACTTTAAAATGATCCTCCCATCTATGCCTAGGTCTTTCAAGTTGTCTCTTTCCTTCCCACCAAAATCTTGAATGCATTTCTAGTAACTAACTACATGCATCAGAGTCCTTGTGAAGCTAACAGTTCCTCAGCTAGTCAAGAAGCTCCCTGCACTTTATGGAACCCAAAGGTCTGTTACCTTGTTCACAAGAGCTGACCACTTATCCCATTTCTAATGCCAATTTTAATGTCACCCATCTGTACTGAGGTACTCCACAAGTAGGCTCAAAAAGTTAATTCTTGTGATTTGCAAAGGTACAACCACCTGCATATCATCCACTTACCTGAACTGCATGCTGTGAATGACCTGAAGTTGCCTTTTTGAGAATTTTAATTTGCTCAATACGAATGGTGCCACTTCCTCGCTTCTTCAGCTGGGTGTGTACATCATGAAGTCACCCCTTCAAGTGTCCCATTTGTTTGCCGAGACTGGTGCCATTTCCTTGCTTCTGTGGTACGCTGATCACATCAACAAGCTGCCTCCTGAAGCTTTTCATTCGCCCATTGTAATCTGTGCCAGTTTTTTTTTTGATTCTGTCTCAACAAATCTTGCTTTGCGATCCACTATCTCAACAAACAACAATGCACAATCACTGTAGGCATGAGGCTGACCACTGTGATTGATATTCTCTTTAGCATTATCATGATTTATTATGACTTACACAATATTCTAACTACTTAACCTACACACGGTATGACTAAAATATTTACTAACAGTCCTGGCTTGTTCTCTCTTTTTTAATGGCATCTTAATAACACAAGTTGTTTCTTTATTATTACAGGAAACAAACGTTAATTTCACATATCTCAGTGTTGCCATCTGTGTATTATACACTTGATGCTGTTCAGCCTCAGCTCATACTCGACAGAGAACCAAGGTGTGATTCATTCATTCATTCACACAACCCAGGTGTGGCACAATAGAGTCTCACACATTGCCTCATCTTGCACAGCTACATAATATGCTGCAATACTTAAATTCTGGACATTTGCATATTACTTAAGTCCTTTCATCTTAATCAGATTACTAAAAAGAACAGTGTTATTACCATTCATGAAGGATTAAAAGACAGGCACTCAGAGCAGATTTTGCTTAAAATACAGTAATTATGACATAGCCAACACCCTGCAACATTATTTACAGTGCATATGATTTAAAGCTTATGGTGAATAAAGTCTCATCTGGCAATCTGCTGTGTGAAGATGGAGTCTGTACCTATCTAGCACTTTGGAGACTATCTCTGTGATGGTATCTGGCCACCAACGTGCTTCGTCAAGGTAAGGCCATTAAAAACTTGAGCATGAATGAACCCAGACTTGCCCAGTTATGCAACATGGACTGTGGGCTATGATGGCTCTGAAAGGGTACTGTGGGTACAAATACAATGTGCAGCTGCATCACTCATTACTAATGCTCAACGATGGAGACTGATATGACCTCTGATATGCTGGACAGTACCACCAACTTCACA
Source organism: Coptotermes formosanus (assembly GCA_013340265.1). Lineage (NCBI taxonomy): Eukaryota > Metazoa > Arthropoda > Insecta > Blattodea > Rhinotermitidae > Coptotermes > Coptotermes formosanus. The sequence continues at coordinate 545,984 of BLKM01004458.1, forward strand.
TGGCTGATCACCCACAGAGACTTTAATCACACAGGCTTTAATGGAACATCCTAAATTTCTGAACTTCTCTAAGTAGTAAACCAATCACTATATGGATATGAGAGTAAATTTGTAACTACGAATAAGTTTTATATTCCTTTATTTTATAAGCATTTATTACTGCAGTAACAATATTCATATATATGTATATATAACAATTCAAGTGCACAGAGTTTAAGACTGTACTCAAGGATATTTGCAAAATAAAACACTTTTGCAATTTAAAATATTTATATAAAAACTGTTATAGAAAACTGTAGTGAATAAGGAATTTTGGATTACATTTTTAAGATAAATATAATTACACAGTTTATAGATTCATCCTAGTACAATAACACATACACATTTATAAGTGATGTATGGAAATATTAAGCATTAACAGACGCAGATGGCACAAAATTATCACAATAAACTGGAAAATGGGTGATGAGAAGGAAAATATGCTCAAGACTATTTTGGAATTACAGGTGCATAACAGAAGGATGAAACATTTTATTACATTTATCAAGTGTTGCTTTTTGATTTCAAATACTAATTTATAAAGTTGGTGCATACTATTCGTTACATGGAGAAAAGTTATGGTTCTTTATGCTTTTGTCATTCAAGCCCAAGTTAAAAAATCACACATATATATGGTTTTCAAAACACAATACTGAAGACAAAATTCTATATCATCTTCAAGCACAGAACAAGTTTCAAACTAACTAAAATGGTCCACAGTGTGTTACATTAAGCCCAAAGCCCAATAGATGGGGAACTAACTACATTACATTATGTTTGTAAATCACACGAAATGTTCGTTCTTAGATAAGGAACAAGGACTTTTATTTAGGAAAAAGTTATTTATGAGTATGTTTTATGCATTAAACAACCTTCAGAAAACTCCACATTAAATGGCAGATTATTATGAAATACAGGCATGCATATGGAAGGCACAGAGGGGAGCTTGCAGTTGAAAGAAAATCTTTCCATCTGGACTTTGCCATAAGATTGAAACAAACTTGTTCCAAAATGTATTCAATAAACATTTTGTACTGTTCTAACTGCAGTAATAATTTTTATGGAAACTAACACTGTAGGGTATACATACAATTGTACACAGAGGTTCATAAAGTTCATGAAGGATAAAAAGACAATCATAATTTTATACACAAATACCCAAGCTTACACTAAAGCTAAAGATGAAGGTTCAAGTCTGCTGGGACGTTACACCATGTTCATTCGTCAACAGTTACCAACGTCTGGAAGGATTGTTAGTGCCTTCATATTCACAGTCAAGCAGTCCATGACTACCAACTGACAGAGTGTTAACATCCCCAAAGACTTGACTCTTCATCAACACTGCCATAAGAACCTCAAATCTTACAAAGATAAATATGTTTGGAAGGAAAGGCATGTGTGGTGAAAGCAATTTAATGGAATATTATGAGTCAACTTTATTTCTCAAGTCATTATGTTGTGAGGAGGCATGTGCAGTATATATACATAAAAACACTCCCTTGTCCCCTCTATATGCATGCATTCATAAGAAGTAAACAGTAAGTCTTGAAAATGGAAAGACAGAATAATGCTTACTTATGTATGTACAAATGTATATATAGATATACGTATCTGGAAGTTAATACATATAAAAAGAGAGAAGGCAGAAATTTGCAGTCTTATTCACTGATAAATATCACACACAGAAATGTGATACACAGCATACAATGATCAGGAGTGCCAAGATCTGGGCGTTTGTAACTAATATTTACTCAGCTTATTTATAGCTGAAGGTTTCCAATCATATCACTTTAACAAGGCGAACATAATCGCCTGCAATGATAAGCAACAGATTAAAAATTAACATCGTTGCAATGAAACAATAACAACAAAAAGTAATGAAAATGCACTATAAACATATCAGTTACACATGAACTACCACCAAAATAATAAAAAGCACCTATTAAAAGGAACACAAAAATTCACATCATAATAATACTTACAAACAGGATGAGTCCCACTGTATCTCATTTCCCTTCCAATTTACACATGGACAAGGGAAATTAATACTGGTTTACATCTTGGACTATCTGTTTATTTACTTCTTTCTCAACATGCCCATATTCTGCTTCTATTTGTTTCTTTCATGCACTTGGTACTCTCACCTTCACATTAGCAGCACCATGACTGTAACAAACTTGGCAACTGACCCAAGTTACACCATATACAATATCAAGACAGATGCTTATAGACACCTAACAGGAACAACAGCAGATGAAGTACTGGTAAACAAAAATATTTTACCACAAAATGTGTAAACTTTCATACAGCGCTTGCTTACTTTTCCTAACTGGAAGGAAAATGAAATAACTCATTTGCAAATCTTAAGTGAAAGTGAACTAACATATTTGACTAGAATCGGTTACAGTGCACATTTCAATGATTTATGTCACCTACAATTAGAGAGCTACTACCAACTCCTGAAGTCCTGAGTGCACAAAGTACAGTAATATACAATCGATGCTAAACAACAGAGTTCAAGGGCAATGGAAATATTCAAAGGTTACAAACTGCAGTAGACATATTTTGATTCTGGTTCAAGAAATTTTACATTAGTATGTAACAAATACTTCAATTGGACTTACAGGCAATGAATAGGCCTTCAACAATAAAACAGACATGGACAGTCAGAATACGATGTAGCAAACTGCACATCTGTTAATACTAATGCCAGAGATGTATGTCAATACTTGAGAACACATTTGTTACCAAACATGTTGCTGGTGAAACTGAAATGCAAACATCAAACATACTAAATTAGAGGACCATCTTGTTATTAGTCTTGGTACTTATCCATTAGCCCATTCACCACTTTTATGAGAGCAGTACCACACAGTACTTCATTTTATATTATTCTGTAACTGACTAAAATATTCTGGTGACCCTTGGCATCATATCAAATGCAGACATTACATACACGTAAAGTGGCAACTGCTACTTGTCAAAGGCACATGAGATCCAAGAAAACATGTATGAGTAATGTTTATCATACCCAGCAACTGGGGCAAGTAACTTTCAAATATTTCATAAGGAAAATTCCATACACATAATTTCTCATTTATGGCATTTCTTCCAAAGCTGTTAAACATTTTTATGATGAGAAAAAAGTCACATGTAAAAGAAACACTTCATTGATCTTTTTGTTTGTTATGCTCTTAGAACAAAGCACTAATAAGATTACTGTCTTCTGGGATATGATTCTTTATGGTTTGGCAGGAAGCTCCCTGCTGCCTCCATCTTCAGTGTAGAAGAATAAGCTGCACATGGTAAAGTGTTACAGAAACAGGGATAGCGAGGACAGCACTGCTCATCCTACTTCCCCCTCACTCAGAAATTTCGTTCCAATCCTCATGATCACTATACATGTACTACTCTTTCATGTGTCTGACTTGCCTATCCAGAGGAAGTTGTAAGCAGGATCCTCAAACACGCTGGTAAACTTTCTATCAAACTGCATGGTGTCACATCTCAAAAGAGACCGTTCTTCATACTCAATGTGCTGAAAATCTCACAACACACTACGATTTCCACATTTCCTTCTTATTACCCTGCCCTTCGATCAGTGTATCTTCACAAATGTACAGCAGTTGGTGGCTGAGAATGTGGAAATTTGGAATTTATTTACTTATTTCTTCTCACAATTCCATAAATCCAATCAAGTTAAGATATCCTTTTAGGATACAGAACTAGTCAAATCAGCTTTATACATTTGTCTGTTCAGTATCAGCCATTGCATCAACAGCACTGAAGTTTTACAATACTAGAAGCATGGGTCTGCAAAACATGGCAATTTGACACTACACATAAATAACTCTTATTTTACATTAAGATATTACTCTTATAAAAATGCAGACAATTTTAGAAACCTACCCAAATTATTACACTATGCTTTTAAATACAATAATTTGAAGATGAACCTGCTGACTCACACAAAAATATTAACACTGCTTTGGAAGATACATGAGCAAAAATTATTGTTGAACTCCATCAGTCCAACAATTTAAATCATGTATCCAACAATTCAACTGAGCACGAGAAATTATGGAACTGAACCCAAACATTGATATAGCACAAATATGACTACAAATAATGGCTCTCTAACATACTCTCTGGCAGAGTACACAGATAAATTTTTTGCCAATTTGCCAGCAATTATCTACTTACTACTTTATCAATCTGTAATAGCCTTTCACACAATGCCTATGAACATTGTATTATATTACATTAGGCCGCTGGAATTCTCCTTAATATTCCACATACATGCATATGCACACACAAAAACACATGTAGTGTAGTTCTATAAATCCTAGAAAATGTAAAATACAAGTTGTTATCTTTGGTTGATGCACTGCTATGCAATATGGCTGGATTTCAATGCAGGTGCCAGGAATTCCATGCGAATAAATGAGGGAACAGATTTCTGATCACTCATTAACTAAACTTCAGCAACTGAGCTTCCAAATCAAAAGAGTGTATGGCACCACTGTAGAGTGTGATCATATAAATGGTACACATGACAATTCTAACTTAATGGGACTGTTCATATAAGGAGCCAAGCAATACAGCAGATGTTTGGATGCAAATATATATATATATGTGCACTGTTCTACATCTTTATATATACATGAACTATGATAACTGAACACACACTTGTTAATATTCTAATCCTTAAACATTTACTCATTTACACTGTACACACAAACATTACTGCTGCATCTTACACATGCATTAGCTGTGCATTCTGGTGAGAATACACACTAGTGTTTTTATGCATCTTTCCTCTTGTACTTGGTTCTCCCAGATGATGGCTCAGATGAGCCAGAACAAGTAGAAGAAAATATTATGTAACAATAATATACACAAGTTGACTTCAAGTGCATTACATTGGACTTACACATGCACACATAAAATTATTCATGCAAGTCATTCTAATCATTTGGAACATATGTAATTATATGCACATGGATAATATTAAGACGGATCTTAGGCAAGAACTCTGCTCCATGGAGTGAGATACATAATCAACTCCATTTCCATACAATGCAGTTTGAAATACACTCCATCTGCATATACTGAAGTTGAAAAACATTGATTCATACTTTACTTTGTATTCTTTTTCATCTAGAGAAATTGGGTGCTTTAAGTAATGTTTGAGGTCGAGAAAATGCTGTAGTTTTTGGACTACAGGATGACGAATCAGGTTTTAAACATGTTAGCAACAACCTATTACACTGCTGAATTATAATGTGCACACAAATTTTTGACAGTATTTTCCAGGACTGAAGGTGTGTACCATCCTCAGTAAAGTACATTAAATCACTCTTCCCATCATTAACCTTTTAAAGCCTAGCGGTAACTTTACATACGACCAGGTTTAATATTAAAAAATTCTACGTGGTGCCCACATTGCGTTTATGTGTTTTATACGGATCTCAGAACAAACAGCAACTTCTGCCTTATAAAACATTAAGAGATTGGTTTTTATAACCGAAGTGGGGAGTGTTTACAGCGCGGTAGGCACTGAGTCCTTATATAAAACAGATACGCTTCGTTTTTAAAGGGTTAATGCATGAAAATTTCCTGCATGCCTGCTTTGAAAACCAGTGTTTCAACCATTAAAGCAATATCATAACACTGTATCACTTAACAGCAGATATCACACAAGGTAGACATGTAAAAGCACTGTTCAGAAGACTGTACTAAGAATTCAACCTGGTTTAGAACAATTCGTCAAAAGGACACATTTAAATGGTACTGATAAAGAGATATATTATACAAATTACAAGTGGAGAATAATGTATGTATTTTAAGGCAAGTCTTTGAAAGTGCACACAATCCATTAAAACAGATGGGTTACTTCAGAAATATGAAAAATGGTGTTCAGAAATCATGGTGATATCTTCAACAATTATTCAAATTGCTGCTTACATATCAAATGCACATCTATCAGAAGGTATATTACATGGTGGTCTGTGAAGTACTGAATCTTTTAACAAACAATACCTACAGTTCTGTTATAGATTACAGTATGCACAGTAAAGTACAATATAACACTCTTCCACTTGAGATTTGTAAAGCAAACAGGAAAATTTATGTAATGCAAATATAACTCTATCACATTTGAGAATAAAATTCTTTTATGATTTAGATTTAAAAAGATAAGATTCTTTTACACTGTTATCTCCTTTGAATGGAACTGCATTCACTCATTCAACATACAACACGAAAAAACTCCCGCATTAGTGTATCACCCAAAATAACACACAGGTAGCACAGGAAAGAGGAAACTCACACTACTCTGCTACCCACACACAGAGAATCTGGTTTTATCAGGCAATTTCTATTCTCCTGCAGTGATCACTGCTGTTTACTTACACTTCCCACTAAAGTCATGTCATTCAGATTATTACCCATTATATTCTTGCAGAAGATAAGCCATGGAGTAAATGTTACTAAAATTACTGCCAATTTTACAGTGTCATGTAAAATAACAGTTATGGGAAAGCTTCATACAACAGGCATTGTGCCCGACAGCAAGATAAAAAAGCAACAAATTCTGACCAACAGGAAGTGTTAAATTAGAAGCCTTAAGTAACAGTTGTGTCACTTTGCTTGTCATGTAGCACTTCAGAAACATCACCTTACCATGGAACAATACAGTTGAAGCTATAACTTGACAAAACCAGTCTCACACACAGTCTCATGCCTCCTGATTGCAAAGAAAAATCCAAGCTGCAGGTGGCTTTATGATCTGTAATTTTCTGATCTTAACAACCACTCGTGGAGAGGAAAACATTACTACACAGTTCATGAAGTCAACTGTTTTATGAATCTAGTGACTGTGATTCTAGATGAAGCCTGCTTACAAGCAGGCCAACAAATGTCAGCTATTCTGCAAGATAAAGTTAACTGCACTACAGAGGAAGAGTGGGCAGTGACTCTTTTACAAAGGCTTTGCTATTATGTGACAAGTTGCAGGTTCACTTTATGGTATTCAGCCTGCAGATAAAACTGGCTCCTCTACGTAAGGGAATTTTCATTGATATAAGATCATGTTGACGTACACCGAATGGTCACCAGACTTACACAGATGTTAGACAATGTCAAAATGGAGATAAAAATGAAGACCAATATGTTAATCAAAAAAGGACATTAAATACATAGCGCAGAAGTTAGAAGGCAGAATCTGTATGTGAATTTTGTACAACTTCTGACAACTTTTCCCTACACTTCTTGCCTATGACCACTCTGTCCTGGATGCTGGAGGTCATGCAAAAAGACAAAATGTATTATTCAACTGTCTTATTATCTTTTAAACACAGGCTAGTGGCAATAATACCTTACAAAACATTCCTAAACATCATACACCACCACTTTACATGGAGGTCGAGTGGGTAGCACTCTTCCTTTAGATTCCAGAGGTAATGGGTTCAAATCTTAGCATCTTGATGAAGCTTCTCCATACATTGCTCCGGTCCCTCCAAGCTAATGCAGAGGTAGTACCTCATATTAGGCCATTATCAATTCATTACACACTTTTACCATTTCACTATTTGCTGGTAATAAACATCCTATCATTTCACACCACAAGCCTGAGCTAACTGACAACACTGTTAAATAGAACGGGGGGGGATAAATAAAATAAAAAATAATTTACCACCTTCAAAAAGGAAACAGGTGGGCATCTCATAATAACTGGCAGCAGAATAAACTGACAGCAGACATACTACCATGCTCAAATTATTCTGCACACTTACTGCACCAACTGCAGGCAGCTTGAATGATCTTCTTACAAAGCTGATACAACTAACAAGTACACAGTCCATAGCATGCAGTAACTAACAACTTTTGAAGAATTCGCCAAATGACATTATAATGATGTGTGCACTTTCTGCACACAAATTACCTTTACACCACTTTTTTTTAAAACTTTCTTTCCTTAATAACTCTCAGTAATTCTCCACATGAGGTTAGAAAGCTGTCACTTTAATTCAACATCAGTTCTGACACAATACACCAAGAATCAATATTTCTCGGGAAGTAACACCAGAATATACGGCAATACAGATGAATCTATACATCTGACGTACATGATTCAGTTAAAGCATATAGCACTGAAGGCTGATGTAAATAAATTCTGAAGTGATTTAGTACTGATTGGTAACTGAATTTTTAAAAGTGGGTCTCTACCAAAAGCATATGAATGACTCAATACAAGGAGTATAACTAATAATTAAATATGTTAAGTTTTATTTTTCTGCTTTCAAAAATAAATCTGAGTTTCTTTCAATTAGCCTCATAAAACAAAAATTTGTACTCAGTGTGCAATTATATGGCTATTCCTATACACAATACCTTGATGTTTCTACAAAAAACATACACAGAAGGAAAAACAATGTTCATTCACAATTTTTTGCACTAGTTTGGCAACTATACATTGAGCAATGGAAAGGCATGTGGCGTGATGTTCAAAGGGAAAATGTGTCATGCTTATATTCTGGAACATAATGGTGGCAACACTCTTACCTTATGTACTCCTTCATAGGACTACTATCAGAGTTCTCTTTCTGCAACATGATCAATTCTTGCATATTGTAAGCATACTATATTTCAGACGTGGAAAACTATAGTACATGTCAAGAGAAGTTTTGAAAAGTTGCTAAGAAATTTGTACTAATATGACTAAGAATTTCTTTCTTGGTAGATTTGTAATGCATCAGTCATTAAAATGTGGAGGCAAAGGTATTTTTCTAAGCCTAGTAATCGCATTATTTGTTAACAAGAAACACTTCAGGTAAAAAGGGATATGAAATATAAATCTTTCTTTATAAAAGGTTGCTGACTGACAGCAAGAAGTTTCTATATTGTTTTCAAGAAGCATCTGTATTACCAAGCAAAAAAGATAAAAAGCAAACACAATATTACCATGTCACTTCTAACCTCAAAATCTTACCAACAAGAGGCAAATCAAAAGTAACACAAAAACACGTGCCTCATACCACATTTAACAATAACCTGTTTTACCATTACCACACTTTCCATCTTTAGTCTTAATGTTACACATGCGAACTGCAACAGCTATATGTATCTACCAATGGATGGTTGTCATCTGTTAGTAGCAAGCATTGTGTGTCTTAATTGTGCTGCTGCATTAAATGACCAGCAGCAATAAATGTCTAAGAGTTTCAGATAATTACAGATCCTCTACTATCACAACCGAAGTAATGGGTGGGGGAGTTATGTCACAATAAAATTAATTTTCCTCAGAACATAAATGAAATCAAAATAATGACTATGTTAACACCGTAATGTGGTAAAAAATGATACTACTTTGCCTGCAAGTCATATTTGTTCTTACATTTTCTCTGTTTGTTATTTTTGTGATTTGAAAGCAGCCTGCTTCACTAGTGGAAAAAGAAAACAACTTTTAAAATATTTCTTGGAAGTTAAAACAGAATGACTACAGAACGGAAAAAAAAGCACTCTCTTCATTCTCATGGGTAAAGATGTTCAAATCTATGCACTACAGATCTGAACATTAAACAATTATGAATGACAGACTGACACCTTTTACGTAAATATCCTTAAAAGTGTGAAAGTGTTGTTAAGTCAACACAAATTTGTTACCCCTACGAATGCACAATCTTAAAGTAAGATATCCCCTTGCGTTTAATATGTGGACATAGACAATGAAAAGCAGGCAAACACAACTGTTTATTAATAAAACAAACTCATTTGTTACACATTTGTAACTACATGTTTTGACATTTTGTTAAGCCATCATCAGCAAACATACTGAGTAATATATATGAGAAAATTAAGTCTGTTAAAAAGCAACTGAGATCTTAAACCTACACTGTCATTGTTTATAAAATTCCACCCTTAATAGTTCAGAATGTTTGAAAAAACATATAGGGCAAAAGGGCTAAAATTTCCTAACCCAGGTTACTGAACACATCCATTCTTTCCAAAATTGTACATCTTTTAGAGAACTGGCATCCCTTAGGGACTACTGACAAAATTAGGTAAGTGTCACAGGTAGGTAGGTAGGTAGGTAGGTAGGTAGGTAGGTGTGTGTGTGTGTACGTACGTATGTATGTATGTATGTATGTATGTATGTATGTATGTATGTATGTATGTATGTATGTGTATATGTAGGGGAATTGTGTGTAAAATGGCCCCATTAAGGTAAGTCATCATGTAACCGTAGTTTGGTTGCTTTTAATTACATAAACTAAACAGTAGTAGTTGTGGGGACTGTTAAGGAAAGTGGCGTAGTTTTTGATATGTTCTTAAAAAATTCCGTTCATCTGAAATTTGAGATTTTCTGAAACTTTACAAAATGGCCGTTTTACCCAGGACCCTGGATAAAATGGACCCCTATATTTTCTGTTAAAGAAATGGAACATATTTAAGTGAATATAATGAATAAATGCAACAATATAAATTTCACAACTACATGTTTTAGCTCATTGTCTGGTCTTTACTCCATAATTATGGCACGTTACATTAATGATGTTCTAAATGAAACTCTGAAAAATATGATGCGTGTACCTCACAGAGAGGCATCGAAAAAAGTTTCAGTCACACAGAAATTTCAGCCTTTGTAAAAGCACACCCACTGTCTGTGTTTGATCTCACTACACTAATGCACATGTGGTGGGCTTCAAGCCCAGCTCATGGCATCACTAGTAAAACAATAAGAGCAAATGGCCGTCCTACCCGAGTAGGGGACATTTTACACACAACCTCCCTACATATATATTTGCACACACACAGAGATGCTACACGAATACCATAGGGAAAATTTTATATATATAAAGGAATGACAGACAGTACACAAATAACGATAAATACAGAGCCAGCTCCAACAGGATCTTTAACATTTTCATACACAGTGAATAACCAAACCCACAGGTTCAGTACCGTAACCTCACTTCATTACCAATCAGCTAACCTACAACCTCCAAGAAGAAAAGGCAACCTAAGCATCCAAAAATACAAAATTTTCATGCAAGTAGCACTTCATGAATAAAAACTGCATACACTTCATTTGTCGTGCTTTTCCTCAATTACAACAATCACTTACTATGTTAAAAAATTGCTGATAGATGTCTAAGAAACCCCAGTTGATCTACTCTGTATTTGAGTTAGCCTAAGTTCTCTAAATAAGCTATATCCTTCCAATAATACTATAAGTTTATGCTGACAAAATATGATACTCTATGAGTATATTCTTTAATGTATTTGAAAAATATTCTAATTTGACCAAGTACTACTAAAGGCCAAGACTCTTCTATGGAAAAAATTGTCCCATACTTTTTTACCAGCAGAGCATACTACAAAAGAACACAGATTTTAACTAAAAACTTTACCTTTCATGAGAAGAACAATTATAGATTCCTGAAGTCTTACATAAATTATAGTTATGTTACAAGCCACTGTATACAAGGAATTTTAATGTCTGATGATGACAGTGGTGGTGGTGGTGATAACTACAATCACTATATATATTTAGGATATTCAGAGATGGACCTTTATTAACAACACTAATGTACGATTCAGATACTTGGATAAACGATTTCTGGTATTAAGTTATTTAATAGTTTGCCTAGTACTATTCAAAGTCTTAGAAATGACAGAGTTCGTTTTAAAAATAACTTGGGTACATATCTCATGACTAATTCAATTCATACACTTAGTGAATTCTTGGAACATACAGTAAATAACTAATTTACAATGTTCCTTTGTGTGAGTAGTCCAATAGCATTATCATATCGTCTGGTTATAATTTGTGTGTTGTGTTGTCTGTGTCGTGTGATCAGTTTCATGTCCATCGGTAGAAATCTTGGACTTACGAAATGTGAAAATAGATGTATGTATGTATGTATGTATGTATGTATGTATGTATATAAATATATACATGAATATTGTAAGGTTTGTTTGTGACATCATGATCTACTGAATGGGTCGTTATAGGACAGACATTTTTAGAACGCTTGCGATTTGGCATTGATGCAATCTCCTTTGTTTTCATTAATTCCTTCTCAAAAAACTATTTTTTAACAAAAAGGCTAATTGACAATGCTGCCCCAAGCAGAGGCCAAAGCAAGGTAACATATTTCATGTACTTCCATTGGCCTCTACTTGAGGCAGGACTGTTGATTTGAACGTTGTGTTTCTTATTTACACGTGCTAGGAAGCTTTTGTTTCTTATTTGCATGTTGCTTATGATCCTTTGATCTCCAACAGAAATTACCCAGCATCAAGCTTTAGTAAGTACAATGCTTAACATTTGTTAAGACTAAGATGCTGTAATTTCTGTTGATTAAATACTTTACTGATTCCATGTGTGAATTATTCACATGGGTACAACTAGTATTTTAATGTTAACACATAAACTGCTCTGGATGTTTTTACTGTAGCCTAAGATGGTTTAAAAAAGGCACAGCATACAGCTACATTTATAAAACAGGGCAATCTGTATTATTAATACACAGTTGTGTTTAATTGCTCACCATTATTTACACCTTAAGAATGTACATCAAACTGAAATAATGTTGATGGCACATCTCAATACAAGTGTCCTCTGTAAAAGATTACAGTAAAACAACAACTTCATAAATTCGAGGAATTCACCACGGTCTTTTGATTAATGCTGATTATTAAATGCAACAAATAACTCCTTATGTTACTGCATACTGAATACTTTCAAGGACTAGCTTATTTCTACATTTCATATTTTTGTGTCTTAACAAAAAGCAAAAGCCAGCTTTCAGAATTGACAACAATGCCATCTGCACAGAGACTTGCCCAACCCAGTGAACAATATTTCAGAGTGACAGAGAGCTGGCACCTCACCACTGCCAACAAATTACTCATTCTCTGACTATGGCTGTTGGTAAAAAGTCTTCACAAGTTGTGTCAGGTTCATGACTTGCCCAACACCCTTTGTTGGGTCCATATTGATGAACTCATCCAAATTATGTGTGCTTGCTGCAAAATACACCAAAACCATGTGAAATTTCTTGTGTATAAGGTGCAACATACAGTGATTTTTAAGTAAGCAGCAATGCCATTTAAGCAGCAAAAGCTGTAGCCATACCCTTACAATGAAATGCTGTGAAATAGTCTAATTGGAAGTGTACTCAGTCCATACATTTAAAATAATTAAAAATCAAATGTTGATATTACACATTAATATCTAAAAACTTATATTTCATTCTGTAAGAATCTGGCTTCACCGTATTCTAAAATTCAGTACTGCAGACAACATATTAAGAATAACTTCTCATCTAGTGCAGAATATGATACTCATTTGCTGTGCTCTTTTGGTGGTGGTACTCAACAGTGCAGAGTACTGGCACTTTTCTTTGAAGAATGAAAGTAGGCTAAAGTAGGTTTAAAGTCACCTTGTCTTGCTTGGAAAGTACTCCCACCTTTCTTTCCAGAAAAAAAGTGATGCTTAATTTCCATATCCCACAAACCACATAATGACACTTAATTCTATTGGGTTTTGAAGATCAGGTATGATATCTCACAGCACTGCTTCTGTTTTGGATTTTTGCCATCCTCTACACATCATGTCTCAAAATCTGACTCAGTGACTGATAGTGGCTTCCAAAGCATTGTGTTTCAATTACAAACTAGATGATGGAAAAAGGCTGAAATAATAAGAGCACTTTGAAATACAACATGACACTCCTCCCACTGTATGACGTTCTTTACAAATACGTTACACAGGAACTGATGAAGTACAGGTACCAATAGTGACATGTGAGAAACACTGTAACTGGTACATTTTCTTGCCTGTTTATTTTTACTATATGTGTGACTTGGCTGTTAATATTCACGTTAAAATATTACATAAACCTTAAGGCACTGCTAACGTTAAGTTCTGGCAGAGCACGATTAAGATCACATGGCACACGGAGACGTGTGGGAGGGGAAATTAAGGGGCAACAGGAGAATGGAGTGGGTATCCAGCATGCCTCACAAGACTGCGGAGCACAGCCTCTCCAGCACACTACAAATGCTACCAGCTGACCCGCACACCTGGGCTGCCAGTAGTCACCTGAACTGTTGCCCCTGAGTCACATGGACCCGTCCGTTTCACCAAAAGAGGAAATATGGTTTCTGCACGTGCGCCATCTACTCTTAACTGCACTATACACAAAAATCACTTGCATTGTATTTCAGCTTAAACTGTTATCATCAGACACAATCACTCAAAAAGTCAAGTGATCATGATGGTTTATGTTACAACTTACACTGTTATAAAATGTGGGCATAAAAGAACATGCCGTAAACAACATACTGTAAAAATTCACATTCTCCCTGCAATTTGAGGTGCTCAAGATGATAAATATGAGGAGTACTGTCTTCTGGGATGTGATGCCATGTACTTTTTCTATCCTGAAGACAGATACAGTAAATTCTTCTGATTCATTGATACCTGTCTTCAAAACTACACGATGTAACATCGTATCTCAAAAGGCAGCAGTTTTCAAAAAGGATCCGCATTCATGACGGTGCTGGTTACATAACAGGTACAACATAAATGAGACAGGGCAAGTCTATGTAGCATGCGGCATTAGGTAACATCATGTGCTGCATCAGTAAACAACATGCCAGCAGCTACAGAAATGCACTGACAGTTATTCACTGCATCCACTAACACGGGACAGCATAGTTGGTATAGCGACTAGGTTATGGGCTGGATGTTGATTCCTGCTGGGGCAAGAGATTTATCTCTTCTCAAAAACATCCAGACTGGCTCTAGGCCTCAATAAGCTTTCTACTCAGCAGGTACCACACACTCTTTCTCTGGGGGGGGGGGGGGGGGGGCTTCAATCAGCTGGGGCACAAAGTTAAACACACTTCAAGCCAGTGCCACTTCACCCTGTGTCTTCATGGTGTGCACAGGGCCAACTTTTCACCTTTACCTCATTAAAATAACAAGAAAGAGTGTGTATTACCATTAGGTATTTCAACAAATTTTTGGAAGCCATGAAGTAATCCACCCCATGCTGAAAGTAATAAATTTAAAACACAGTAATTTATGACACACAGACCAACATAATGAATCTGCGTATAGTATGGAGCACAGGTACGTAACTGACCCTGACTGCAAAATAGAGTTGTTCCGCCACCAGAGTTGATGTCCGGAGTGACAACTTCAGTCATAACATACCACAAATGACTCATCTAAAAATGTCCTTTTGTGAGGTGTATATATATATGATAAAAACATTTACAAATGGTAATATATGTGTAAACTGTGGTAGACTGATTTGTAAATGAAAAATACCTCAAAAGGTTTTACACATATTACACAAACATACAACCTTCTTCACTTGCTGAGCTGTATTTGTGCATGAAGAATGCTCCCCCTTCCTTGGTGTTAACTTATTACCCTGTGTCGCTGCGCTTGCGTCCTAGCTACTGTTAACCTGACACACTGGTATTAATAAATTCACAACAAATTCTGAAATTCTAGAACACAGGAACAATAAATAATGTGAAGAATAATGTATTAATTACCAAAAATACTTCATATTATGTTATTAAAAGTATCCCTAGTAAGACATACATACACTGGTTTATAAAAACTAATGCAAAGTTACTAAGTGGTGTCTGACAAACAAGCACAAATTACAACTTGATAACCCATTCCAAAATTAAAAATTAATAAGACATTAATCTTCATGAACATAAGTAACATCACTCTACAGCATATGCCTCATGCCAGTTACTAGCAATCATCGGTGAGGTGAAATGTGGAGAGAAGGGAAAAAGGTAGAATGGTGGGGAAAAAATAAGACTAAATTTGAAAATTTCATTCCCATTTCACAAAATCAGCATTTAATGACAACTCATAACTATTTTGAACTCTTACAGAACAGTGCAATACACAGGAAATGTGCAATTTCTTCATTACTACTTTCTATTCATAGAAGAATACTGTAACATACCTGCTGTTGAGATTGGTGGATAATCAGGTGGGGGTTTGATCCAAGAGCCATCTGCCCGCTTCATGTGGCGCCGATCTGATGCAAAGTGCTGTAGGAACACTGATGCTGGTATCACTCGAAAATACCTAAATATCACAAAACAAGGAACATATATGTGCAACAATGCTATGCTTTGGCACAGTGAAATAACTTCAATAATTTTAAACATGAAACAAGAACAGAATATAAATGAGAAGTTATCATAGAAAATAAACACTACCTGATACTCAAAATCTCATTATGTAACATATTAAAAATTTCATGCCAGACAAAATATATATCTCTTTAATGAGAAAACCCCTTCTTGCTCTCACCAAAGTTGCTGGGAAACTCCGATTTCTGATTTAGCCAGGTAAAATGCTGTTACATGCTTCAAACCTAGTATGTCAAACTGCCAGTTTTATGCCTTTCCAACTGTGTGCACGCCCCCTTCCCCAGCACCTTTCAGCTGCATCCCACTATTCATGAGTAGTCTGTGCTAATGGAATTGTTTAACAGTCGAACATGCATTTGTCACAAATACCTAAACATTTACAACAATGATACTTTCACAAATTCAAACTCCTTTCTTCTCTGTTATGAATTCAGATAAAGAAGTAAGATAAGTATCAACGTTTTGTTTCATTTTCATACATGACCCTCAAAATATATATATAAAAAAATTGCTTAAATCCTGGAATTCTCAGGATTCCAAGACAGGAGAATGCATGAGTGCATCTGAGAATATATTTGGAAGTGGAATCACAAGTAGATAAAATGGAATAAATAAAATAAAGCATGGTCAAGACATGAATACATGAAGCAATTCAACAGCAAAACTCTGGATAGTGCAGTGCACCAAGACACTGACCTTACGACTCCTTACTTGTCTGATTATCCAGACTCCTTGCCACCGAATCCTGCACAATCCTTACAATCACAGGCCACTCTGTTCTGCCAGACCTTGTTATAAACATAGTACAAAGACTACGTGTGCAGATAATAGAAAAAATTGTTGTGTTTACTGGGACAAGAATGTGTAAACATTGCTAATGTATTCACACAATAACTGAGAACACTTCCTAACACTGAATGTTATCACAACAATGTTATTAAACTTAACTTTTACAAGTGTTTATCTTTAGCATCCCTCCCGATGAAGAATGACATTCTAGGCACAAAGACATTTTTAATTTACCCAAGAACATTTCACAGAAAATTGACAGAACAGCAAATTATGAACACATACAAACTTCAGACACTTCTGAAGCTGTACCAGAGATGTGAACACTTTCGTCTGGACAAGCGTTGTCTCTTTTTTATCACCTGAATGGTCAAAAACAAACTTTCACACACAATTAGCTAAGTCTGCTGAAATAGTGACAAAACACAAAAATATATACTTGTTCATCTTGCACTCAATTACTAAAATTAATGATACATCTGGAACACCAACCTGAAGTAATCTGGCTTGAGGATTTGGTCAGTGCGAAATGTTTCAGTGACATATTTGTGGAAATATGTTGGAAATGGTAGTTCTGAGTCCAAGTCATACACAAGACATCGGTCATCAGGGTTGTACAAGAACAGCACATGGTAGTCCTATAATCAATTACATTTATGCATGTTAGGTGTGTATTTACAGTATTCTTTTATTCACATGCAATGTCCGTATTTACATCAAAAGTTCATTACATGCTCAGGACATTCATCTTTAATGTGGTTCATACTACAATGCATAATTGAAAAAAGTAAAGTATTTTTGAGCTGCACAGGTCTGGGCTTTAATGTGTGGTGTGGACTGGATTCAGCTGGCACATGATAGGGTCTTATAAATGCAGTAATGAATCTCTGAACGCCATAAAGGGAATGAAATCTCTTGATCACTTGGTCCACCATCAGCTTCTCTGTTCCATGGTGCAGGTTGCTTAGTTAAAACATTTATGTTTTGTATTTTATATGGTGACAAAATTAGTAATTCACATAAGAATAAAAATACCCTTCCTGCCACTGCCTTCAGAATTCCTCAAAGGCTTTTCATAAAATTTTATACTTGGCAGCGGGGTTAATAAAATTTGTTGCTGTGTTCCAATGCTGGTTAAAATCATATAACAATAACAGATGCTTCACACTACTATTCACACATGTTTCAGTGCACATGCTGAATGTAACACACTAAATATTTATTGGAGTGAAAACTGTTCTGAACACAAGCTGTAGGGAAAAATTAATTGCATTTTATGGTAACTGCTGTCTTCTGAGATGTAATGCAATGTCATCTGGCACAAGCACACCAATGTTTAGGGAATCCTGCTGCCTCCATCATAAGGGCAGATAAATGCTAACTACCCAGCACAACAGCCCAGATGGCATAACCTTTACAGTCACTTCTGTAAGAACACAAAATCTCACACTGTATGTCCAATACACTTTCCTGTAAGTCTTGCAAGACACATAAACAAAATGCAGTATATACATGTATAGTGCATTCTATGAATTACACTCCTGACTGTGAACAATTAAAATAGCAGTGTCATGTTGTATGGGGCATAATACCGACCACAGGATAATAAATTTAACATCAAAATAGTACATGCCTATACTAGAACTTTTCACTTACAAAAATACACTCTGCAATTCATGTAAACTTATACAGATGATACACTGTGCTGACACTGAATATCTACTTATATTCTAAACAGATCACACATAGAGTGCTTCACAGTGTAGTACCTGGCCACACAGTCCTTCCTTACCCTCTTACCCACTTCCTTTTGGGTATCCAATATTGTGCTCTTGCATTTTGGCATGCTGTCCTATCATAATTACAAAGCAAACTTACAAACAAAACAAATACTTCTAACACAACTGCATGTGAAAGTTGATGATTTAATTTTGACTATCTGACAGGCTCAGTTCATATTAGTATTTAGTTTAAATAACTAAAACTACAGTGTCATCATGAAACAATTTCTCTATTTTTATTCCTTGTACCATGCACTTAAATCTGTTAATATGCTCATTATCTAATTATTTCAGTTACATTCATGGATGTGACAGTAAGTTTCTACATGTCTCCACTGATGGCGTCAATTGTGTTTGGTATGTACCAACCATTTGCAAGTATGTGTACCAGCTGAAACAAGGGCTGACAGTAACTCTCTCTGTCAGACCCCTGGGTATGTGATGCTTCCTTCTTCTTCACATCATGCTCTTCCAGCCAGCATGTGACGACTTTGTAGTGTACTACGTGCTCATTTTGTTGGAAATGATGAGAACTGTGACTGGCAGTGGATCGTGTGTGGGAGGGTGAAGGCCTGATTTATCTAGGAGAGAAGCACAGTGTCAGCCTGAGCTTCCCCATGGTTATGTGAAGAGGTGATGGAAAAATTTTTCCCTGAACTTGGACAAGGAGGAGAAGAAAATCTGAAGCAAGTGGAGGAAGTGAAGAGAGGTGAGTGAGAATTTTTTGCAGAATCTGGTGGTGATGTAAATGGGCAAAGCAAGTTTCTTTAATTGTAGATTTAAGTAATTTGTGATACACTGTGACAGCCAACCCATACATTACCTTGGATTATCTGTGCCTTTATTTGAGTAGCTTTTCTCTTCCATTAGCATGAACAGTTGCGAGTATATTATAGCTTAATGGAAAATAAAAATATTTTGTATACCTGCAGAAACAAACTTATCCTGACAATCACTTGAATTACACTGTGCAACGTATTGGTTACATTTAATTCTGTTTATGGTTCCTGGGCTACTCATTGATGACTCTCTGGAAAAGGAGTTTTATGAAGTTTCTCACCCATATTACCAGTTTTTCCTCTTCCTTGCCAGCTTTTTGCCTCCACAGAGGTACAGTCTGACAGTCATTCGACACAAATACAATGTGACAATGTTGCAGCTCAGACTGATGGCGTGTATTTACATCATAGCAGAGTTTCCACACATTTTCTTCACTGCCAAGTGAACAGACAGAAAAATCACTACACAATCAAATTTATTCACAGCTTAAGATCATTCAAACTACTTCATTTATACACAAAACAAATCTCCTTTGGTACGTCCCCTGTTCTGCCATTTACTCCACCTTCGGCAAAATTCATTTCTCTAAGATCTATGAGCAAAGCAATGGACCTATGAGGATAACAAAAAACAACAACTAATACATTCTGTGGGAAGGATTCAAACTGTGATCATATGGGATAAATTTACTATACCTCTGACATCTAAGGAACAAAATCAGTAGAAATAAATTCCCAGCTCAATCTATGGCTGCTACAAAGATAAGAGTTGGAATATACATAGAAGAACTAAATAAATGAAACAGTCAGTCAGGCATGTCACAACAGGCTTAGCATTAGTGTGATAATACAAGTAGATGCAGACTACTAAGCATCCAATATCTTACATACTCGCATTGAGGAGTACAGAAGCACAGCACACAATGATATAAAGAATATGCCTAACTAACTAACAAGGTGTAAATATTTCAATGCACACCACCACCACCACCACCACCACCACAATCATCATTGCTGTTGCTGCTGTTGTTGTTGTCATTGTCATCACCGTTGTCACTGCCATCATAACTGCACTTGTATTCACGTAACTGTGCTATCAGTGTATTTGTGTATTGATGCATTCAAGTGTTGGTTTAGTAACTGGCCCTGCACTGCTAAGCCTGCATGTCAGTAACTTGAAATGAAGGAAAATGAACCATCAATATATCTACGAACCAATTATCTCTCTTAACCATTTTTACTTTAACATTTATTGTATTATTAACATTGTTTGTTGCCTAATGTGACTTTGTTTTTATCTCTTTTCTCTGTGTTCATGTTTGTGATTACTTATTTGTGAGTTTTGCTCTTGAGGATAAGAATTTTATATCCTAGTATGTATTCTACTCTTTTTGATATTATAGAATGTGGCACAGTGTCATGTATGTTGGTGGACTTTGACCTGTTGAATTATGTTACTATACTATACTGTTGATGTGTAAACATTTATGTTGGTTTCATCCACGATGGCTTATGTCCCTGTACGGTTGGTGTATTAAGCACTGTGGCAGATACGTCTTGTAACTAGTTACAAGACCACCCGCCTTGGAACTGGTTATCAGACCTATCATAAATCAGGCCTATAACAAAATTTGTGTACTATGTGTTTAGAGAGTCTTTTGCTTGTAGCAAACTTTAATTCAAATACATAATTTGGATACATTTTATTTCACAATAATCAATGACTATGTAATACAATTTCAACCTATATACTTACATAAACCATGCTCATTAGGTTTTAAACTACACGAGTTTTAGGTGTTACACGTTGACGATGGTGGTTGACCCCGAAACATGCAGAAGGGAATATTATATGTACATATTTTACATGTTTTGTATGTGAAAGCAGTTGGTATTTTAATAGTAATAAGTATATGTTACAGAGATTAACAATACAAAATAACCAAACATAAACTTCAGCGACAGTTGTGGTGGCAGTGGTGGTGATAGTAGTAGTAGTAGTAGTAGTCATAGTAGTAGTAGCAGCAGCAGCAGCAGCAAGGGTTTAGGTACTTACTATTTTGGTAGCACAGGATAGAAAACTCATCTTTATTTACTAATAATAGAATATTCTCAGGGATTTGGAGAAGAAAATTGTTTGACTGGTCAATTCCTCAATCAATCAATCAATCAATCAATCAATCCTGCAAATATATTCTTGTACTATATGTGATACGCATATATCCATCTGAGACTAGATTCACAAAAGGGTGGCTGCTAAAATGTGTACACAGAACACAGATACGCTTTTCATTATCAACTGTTCTACTAGAATGAATGAATGAATGAATGAATGAATGAATGAATGATGTGCAACAATGCATGCAGTTACATAACTTGGATTTAAGGATTTAATGTATACATATGCTACACTGCCCAAATGACAGCCTTTTGGGTGTTGACATTGTGCAGGATTATGGATTAATACTGGCGTTTCGGTGGAACATGCTGCCTCTATCTTCACGGTGATAAAATTACATCCTTGTCTACCTAGGCAAAACTGTCACCCTGAAGAAGAAGGATACACATACCTCCGAAACATCGGTATCAATCCACAATTATACGATCTCATAAATATAGAAAACTATCATCTCATCAGGAACGGCCGTGAACGCCTGAAAAACTCTTAAACCAGCATACCGAGCTACGCCCAATGGTTGACCTGACTCAGGAGCGTCATAATAATAATAAAATACTAATAATGGACTTGCGTGTCCTCACATATCAACACAGCGCTGCAACACATGTGTGCGTGTTCATATATTGATCCCACTGCAGGGAAGGGTTGAATGCAACAAGTGCGTATCTCTCTGAAACACGCAGACTGCGTATAGAGGTCAACAACCTATCAAATGGTAGTGTCTCGTAACAATTAAAATACACATAAAAAAGCTTACCAAT
Source organism: Coptotermes formosanus (assembly GCA_013340265.1). NCBI lineage: Eukaryota > Metazoa > Arthropoda > Insecta > Blattodea > Rhinotermitidae > Coptotermes > Coptotermes formosanus. The sequence goes on from BLKM01004458.1 coordinate 568,518, forward strand.
AACATGGTGTATACTTGCAGTCTGTTCTTTGAGGAAAAAGATTTAGAAGGGGTTTCTTCGTGGAGTTGGCAATAATTCCGGTATCTTGTCTTTGCAATTTACCAGACTGTGACACCGATGCCATGTTTAAACTGTAGTTGCATACGATTTATTTTAAAACACAGGGTCTACTATCTGTACCCACAAAATAAACATTTTCAAATTGTCACTCTTAACACAACGGGCAAGCATTTACCCTCAGAACACCCAACAACACTTTCCACCCCGCAGACATTTTGACATAAACACAAGGTGCTTTCAGAGCAGGCGTGTAAGTGGGACGTTCGTACGTTCCACAACGCACGCAAACTCCGCACAGATGATTTGTACTCGTAAAACATTGCTTTTAATATACTTCCAAAGACGACTTGAGAAAGTCATAAAAATTTTCGATAGTTTTAAATATTTATTTTCAATGAGAATGGCACTAATGTACATATCTTCAACATGCAAAACCTCACCTTTCGCACACATCGCTCGAAATGGAAAGTAGTCAATGAGCGGGAACCGTTCAAACCGCGATGTGCATTTACTCCGAATTCCTGTATGGCTGCATGGAAGCCTAAAGTGTCTAAGCATTGGGGGTGTACTTCAATAGGTTTTTTGTATGAGGTACAAATGTTCATTCTGAATTTCTTGCAAGTGTATGTGCATAATTTAATTTGTTCTCATTTTCCATGACATTTTTTATGTACATCAATAAACTTCAGCTCAGTTCCAGTGCTGTGGGGAACTGTATGTTTCACTGCTTATGCACTGACACTGACTAGGAAAGCAACCACATCCAGGGCAATAAGGAACACTGTTGCTACCCTTTTATATTAAGCTCAATAATGAACCTGTTAGGTTTCTTAAAGACACTGGTGACAAAAAAGTTGGCATGCCACAAAATATACATCCAAATACATTCTGCAACTTATATTTGAAACATTTCTGAATGTGAGGTACATTTATTGAAATACAGGTAGGATATACAACTTCTGTGCAATGACATATCTGTACTGGTGTCAGCTCTGTAGTCTGCAAACTTGTACCCATTCAACTGCATCACGTACCTGTTCCTTTGTAACTTCTAACTTGATGACACCATTAAACATGACAGGAGAAAACTGAAAATAATTTTATTTTATCAATAGTATTATTGTAAATTTATGCAATATATGAAGACCACGAAAGATTACTCTCTTCTGGGGTGTGACACCATTTAGTGTGTTAGGTATGTATTGACATTTCAGGGAAACATATTGCCTCTGTCTGGTGTCAGGCCACACAGCGTCACATCACAGAAAACAGTAGTCTTCAGTGAAAAGTCCAGCTTCTTACTATATGCACATAGCTGATACAGGATTTGGATTGGGATATAACTAACTCTCGGACCAGACTCCTTCTTCAGAAGCTAACAGATCCAGAGCTCATTATGAAATTTCCTGAACTGTATAGAAACTGAAGTTCATTACTGTGTTCACAACAGCCCACCACTTGCTCATATCCTGAGCCTGACAAATCCAGTCCCTGCCCTTCCATACTATTTCTTTAAGATAATTTTAATATTACACTCTCATCCACGCTTTGGTCTTCCATGTGGTCTCTTTCCTCCATGCTTTCCAACTTAAATCCCACATGCATTCCCTTCTCTTCTGTGCATGCTCCACTAATCTCATCCCCCTAATTTAATCACCTTAATAATATCTGGTGAAGAGTACAAATCACAAAGCTTCTCTGTATGCAATTTTCTCCAACCTCCTGTTGCTACCTCCGTCTTAGAACCAAATATCTTTCTCAGCACCATGTCTTCAGGGACTGTCAGCCTATGTTCCTCCCTTATTGTAACAGACCCCAAGTTTCACACCTGTACACAACAACATGAAAAATTTTGATAGGGAAACTTCTTTAAAGTGATCATTTAGGAGTTCAAGAAAGAGAGAGAAAAATATTAAAGTGGATAATGAAGTAAGTTGTAATATAAAGTGGATAGAAATAGTTTTGGATAGGCTCAAGTGTAGAGTATTTGTGTTCATATTGTTCGACATTTCTCTCTTATTACCAGAGAAGTTAGTCCCTCTCCCCCACAAAAATTCTGTGTTCTATATTTTGAATAGGGAATCTGGCACACCTACATACATTTGAACCACAGTATAGTGCAGTTGTTTACCTCAATTTGTGGCATTATATACAGATGCCAGTAAATCTAAATACGGTAAATTAACTTCAGCTGATAAAACGATGTTTCAAAGCAAGATTTAATACTGTATCAGTGTACAGTACTTGCAAATCATCTTCACCATTTCCTATAATAACCTCATGTGATGCTCTACCATTTTTAGCATTTAACTGTCCTATCCATATGGCTAATGCTGCTCCCCATTTTTCAAGTTAGCACCCTTCACTTTTTTTAAATTACCACTTGACAGAATTTCCCACTTATTATTTTCATTGAGCGTAACACCAATACAGCATCGACTGATGAGTTGGTCCCTTAAAAGGGAGAAACATTCTCCTGGCAAGTTACACAAAATTGGTTTCTACAAGCACAGGCCTCTTTCTTTACACTAACATTTAATACTGCCCATTTCCCATACTTCACTAGTAGTAGAAAGGGTTAGGATAATTAAAACTGCAGTGTAATGCTAGGTTTGTCTGATGGCAATGTAACAGACACATTGTTGCCTTGGTATATGCTCTGATTTTGAAATTCTCCTGAGCATCGTCTGAACTTGCTAGGACCAATAACTTGTAACCTGCAAGGGTGAGGAAGTGGGGCAAACAGTAGGCTAAATGAAGCCAGGGTTACAAGGCCAGTAAGCACGAGAAGAGCAGAAAAGAGATCTCTGAAGTGTGTATGCAATAAATGTTTTTGCACAGGTAGTGGTCACTGTCCAATGCCGTCTCTTGAGACAGGAATCCCAACCCACAACATCCGCTTTCTTTACATACTTCCCAACATGGCACTGTATCAGACATTACTTAATGCTTATGGACAGCTTTTATCATCTAATTTTTTGGTAGATGGCAACATTGGCGGGTGGGGGGGGGGGGGGCCGCCCTGGTGGTGCTATTTTGAGGGTTCATGGTGTTAAATGAATAGGGAATTTCTGTTCGCAGACCTTCACTAGTGCTAAGTGAGAGTGGTGATCTATGTATAGTCCTTTTTTCTTTAAAATACGTGTGGAAATTACCATGTTTACATGGCCTTTTATAAGATGTCCAACTTTGTTACTGGCTTCTTCTTGTTTTTGGCATTCTAGTGCAGCATATCTGTGCTAGCACCAGTACCAAAGGAATTACCACCCAAAAGATAGTCGCCTCCCCATGGGCCAATGCAAGGAGGATAACATTAATAAGAAGAGTAACAAACACTAAAAATAAAAAAGCCAATAACATATGCCATACTAGTGACTTACATAAATAAAAAGCAACTTTAGTAGTCCAATGTATACAGCAAGATGTAACCAAGGCAAACTAGAAAACACAGCTTTACAGTTACACAACTACTGCAGAAGTTTTCAACTTCTCTGTCCTTCATGCCCCTTTTGTTTGTAGGCTGCAGTTTTGGACCTGCAATTATGTGACTGTACAAAGTACCTTGAATAATTTATTAACATCTTATGTTACAAATCACATGGTAGACTGCCCTGACAACTAATAATTCTGTACTCAGAGATAGTTGCTGCATTTATGACCTTTCTTCAGGCACTATGTGTAACTGCCTGACCCACCATCATCATGCTAGAGACTTAACAGGGTTGTGTACCATTTTTTGGAAAATGGAAATAGTGGGACAGTCAAAATTAATTTGTTTTTATGGGTATTTTTATTTAATTTTAGAATGAATGAAGATATACGGGAGAAACACACCCTCTGTTTATGCATAATATTCTTTTTTTCTCATCGAAACTCATGTTCCTTAAGTACTCTGCTTGACCAATCAGCCTAGTTTAGGACATGACAGAACTCGCCTGGGAGTAAGCAACAGTGAGGAGGATAGCACCAGCCATGCTTTCTGATGATATTCAGTTAGAGTTGTGCAGTAGCTGTTTTACCCTTCTCTGTGCCCATACATCAGGTCCAGTGTTAGGATACACGGTACCAACAAAACTTTAATCTCTGTTGACTCTCTTAAGCAGGACAACAGCCATTCAAGCATTATATTCTGCTTCACTGGACGTCAAATGGATTAAAGTGTTGTCTGCAATCTACAACTAAGACTGAACTGTAACCACAATTAAACTATGAACACAAATATCTGCTTTATAATGCAGTATTTGGCAAGGAGACACCAACAGTTGCAGAGTAATGTATCACCTTGATATACGTATGCCTGTCTGTTGTGTAAGCTGAAATACATAATGAGAATTTTACTTTTGGTCGAAGTTTGACACATCGTGCCCTTTTCGGCATGTTTGCAATCAAAACTTACCGAAATTTTAATTTCATCACGTCTTTCTGTCCCCATGTAACACTGCTGATGGGGTGATTACTGTGTTCTGGGATAAGGCGCCATTCTGTTAACAATTTACCAATATTCCGGAGGAACCTACCATCTCCATCTTCCACCTTGACGATGGGAGTAGTAAGTGCTTCCCAGACATAATTCTCAACATCTCTACTTCGAAATGTATTCGTAGTAAGTACCATGAACAGGCATGAGATTTGCACATACATACATATTCACCTCACACACCCAAAGGCTGTCATACCAACAGCTGAATATGACAAAAGTCAATCAGTATAAATCAGACAACGCATTCACGAACAAAACAGCCCTGCAAATACGCCCATTATCAAACCACACGGACTGCATCTCCACCAACGCACACACCCCCCCCCCCCCCCCTTCGGCCGCAATACGCACTGCCTGCTCAGTGGGTGTTATATGGAATACAGGCGACGGGTAGACAACCACAACATGGACTTTATTCAGTCAGACTGTTTTTGGTTTTGGTGTACGACGGACAGCATGACATTGACTCTGTAGTAACACTGACCTATAATTCCTGACGCATTAAATTGTCGTCGTGTTAGCGTACTACATTTGCGCGCATGTATGCGGCTGGGTAAATTTGTGTTTCAATTGTTAGCCAATCTGTTTAAAGCCTCGCTACCGTAAATATGGCGGTATAGGCTATAGTACACGTGTGCCACAATTTATTTCAATTGTCAGCATTGCTGTAAGTTTGTGTATATAATAAGCATTATAGATGTTGTATATAATACGCTGAAGTTAATGTAGTGTGTTTTTAACAGGTCTGAAGTGGATATTAGTAATTATGGGGCAGGAAAATGAAGATTCGAACACGTTCGTGAAAGTTACGTCGAGAAGGAGTCGCAAACGTCGAGCACAGGATGATGAAAACGACATGGTAGTTGAAAGAGGTGTTGAAGGCAGACGTCGACCTAAGCATACCCCACCAAAGAAGGGCAGGCTACAAAATGGAGAACGTGCAGAAATGAGGAAAGTTGGAGTGCCTGCTCATCGCTACACACCACTCAAAGAAAACTGGATGAAAATATTTGGTCCTATTGTCGAGCATTTACATCTTCAGATCCGATTCAACCTTAAAACACGTAATGTTGAGATTCGGACTTGTGACGAGACGGATGACATCGGTAACCTCCAGAAAGCTGCGGACTTTGTTAAGGCATTTGTGTATGGGTTTGAAGTTGATGATGCATTGGCATTAGTACGACTTGATGATTTGTTTATTGAAACATTTGAGATCAAAGATGTAAAACCATTGAAAGGAGATCATATGTCCCGAGCAATTGGTAGGTTAGCAGGGAAGGGAGGTAGAACTAAATTCACAATTGAGAATGTTACCAAAACGAGAATAGTACTTGCAGATTCAAAAATACACATCTTGGGATCCTTTCAAAACATTCAACTGGCAAGAAGGGCAATATGTAATCTTATTTTAGGTAGTCCACCTTCGAAAGTGTATGGGCAGTTGCGTACTGTAGCCAGTAGAAGATCTGGAAGGTTATAGTTATCTTGGTTGTCTGTTACATTGTTTTGAGAATTCACAAGATTGTAATATTGTATACATTGATCACATAGTACAAAATGAAGTCCCATCAATAAGTCAGTTGTACTCTAGACTTGCATATTTATTTTGTTTGTGTGTGAGGCAGTCCTAACTTGATGTTACTGCAGTGGAAATAAATGTGGATTTTCAGAAGCCTGATTTTAGTGTTTAAAATAATTAATGTGATGTAATACACATCCATTAAAAGGGAATCCTAAAATTCCTGTGGAGGATGTTTTGAAGGTACTTGCTGAAACTAAGACATGGGCCGGTAATCAGACTAAAGAATTAAAGTATACTGTAATTAAAAATGGGATAGGGAGTTATGATTTGCTTTACATGCAAAAAATTATAGTGCAGTGCTTGCACTTCTGTATTTCTCTGGGGCCACCCCTCACCCCAACAGCTGTGGCTACCTAGGCAAGAACACAGAGTACAGTTCTATTTTCGTATTTATTTCATTCATTCCAAAGATCCATAGATGGCAACAAACCATTGGATATAGAACCGATCATATATAAGTATCCTTGTTCTATGCAATTATAGAACTGGTCATAAGTAACAGAGTTACAGTTATTGTCTTGGGTGTTCTATACTAGGCCTTTGTAGGAAACACAAAAGTAACTTTTCTTATATGAATTATATGACACAAAACTCCACCGGGAGGTTTTGACTCAACATCATTCTTGCACTGACCTAGCATAGTTTCAATTTGACACAGGCTGAAGTGCAAGAGGTCTCCATAACCGTGTGTGGGACTACACTTGGCAGATTTACCTCTACAGAGTAAAGTGTTGAGAATATAATGGTCATGCAGCTGGTGAACAAATTTCCCATTTTTCATGGAACCTGAAGTTTCATCACAGTATTTTCAAGATGCTCCCAGTGATTCCTGTCCCAGTTCTGATTAATCTTGTTTGTAATTCCCACTGTATTTCTTGAAGATGAGATTTAAAATTGAACTGCCATTATGTCTAGGCTTCCCAAGTAGTAATTTCCCTTCGTGCTGCCTGATTACAATTTTGTAAGCATTTCTCATCCCTTAACATGTTTGCATGTGCTACCCATCCCAGCCTCCTTGACTTGTTTTAATGTGAGAGGTTATTCCCTAAGCCAACCCCCAGACTGGAGGACTACCCATTCTCAGCTTGTGCTTCTTCAATGTACTCACAGTTAACCCTCAATATCTGGAGGCCATCTCTTCCCTACCTGAGGATTTCCTACACTGTGGTGGCATGGGAGTAAACATCATGTAACTTTCACCTTCTGTTGTATTTTGAAGTACTTTTAACTCCCTTTCCACAGTTTGTTTTGACATAGTATATAGTCATTTGGAAGAGATTATCTCCAAATTTCCTTAATTAGTGAGGCAGCGATCATGAAGTTTTGTAATGTCAATTATGTTACTCCTTAAATGCAAATACTTATGAAGTACATGGCTGCTTACTGTAATACACTCTCATTTCACTAACTGGGAAAAAGCACAGTATGAGGCCCTGTCAGTGATGAAAAAGAGTTGCAATTCAGAAACCCGTAACTTTACACTTTGGGGTAAATAATTTCATTCTGATTTGTAATATACAATACAGTAAACATGTCCATGTGCACAGTTGAAAATCACCTCACCAGCGCGATCCAATGCCGTACAGTTCATACGGAAATAAATATACAGCATAGAGGATAAGCGAAAACTACCTGTGCACATATCAGAAGTAGGATATAGGTTGGAGTGGAAGTTTCAGTGAATAAATGTACAGTACAGGTAAATAACTGTTGGAAGTAATATGGAGACTACGTGATAGAGGTCACGTACGCCACCTAAAGTCGTTTAATGTATGGGACTTTCCCAGTGCAGCACCCTGCTTGCACAGGGGTACGGGAACATTTTGCTGACCCTGCACAGCAGAATATCAGTAACACAAAACATTGGAGAGACTGGTTGAATATACAAATGAACGATAACACAATTTGGGGCATTGGGAGTTTAGCACAAGTTCTGCAGATATTACGAACTCGACAACTTATTCTCAATTTGTTTTCTTAACCGCAACTAACCTCCCCGCTTTTGCAGCGGTTGGGCGTATTCTACTGTTATTCCACCTGGCATGATTTTTCAGAACTTATGTCCGGTACGTTTGTACGATTGGTCAGTTTCGTTTGTGGTCCGGTTTCCTTTGATGTGCAACGCGACTGGCCCTTCCTCGCAGTTGAAACTTTAAGTCATACAAAAACAAAGCCGGGCGTATCTGATTAATTTATTAGTTCCTCTGCCACGAAACATGGACCAATGTAATTAGAGATGGTTCCCTGACACAAGAACAGGCGCAGTGAATATATAACACCGATTACACGTAATAGCCGGTTTGTACAATAACCGTGATGCACATACTTCAAAGGAAAGTAGCCAACGAAGATTTAATAATGGCTGCCGCGTTTGCTGTTGGTTGTTGTTCGTGGTAATTTAGAATGATATAAGGCATTCTTGCACCTATCGAATAGGACAAAGATGTGTCTATGTATATCTGTTTCGATGGCCATTACAATATGAAACCTCCTTAATATATCTTCCTGGTTTGTTTCTATTGTATCACTAAAAATATGACCTATGGCTACGGGTTTAATTCTATCATTGCTGTGGGTGAGAAGAATCTTACAGACTTGCTGCGGAATTTGAAGTTGTGCAAGATTTAGTTGTTTACGGCGGTGTTTATGAAGACGAAGGTCTTCTAAAATGTTACGCCGTTGCGTCTGGTAAATAAGTGGCTGATGTTTCGGTGGACTGTAGTGCGTCCATCTTCAGCATGAAGCAGTCCACGAAGAGTGCTGAGAATTCGCAATAGTTTTCCTCAAGAATGTTCCGTCATGGAGCTGGAAGCTTATACGAAAGATTTCATATCAATATACGGAAAATGCGGTTGACATACGAATATTGTTAAGGGAACACATTACCAGTGTTGAAACAAATATTTTCATGTCTGCTTAGAATATTCGAACCCGGTGTTTATGAGTTTTTGTGTCCACAAATGTACAAACGATTGAACACTCAGCTGTGAAACACTGGCAACAAGTGTCCATAAATGGTCACTTGATTGCACAGTGCTGCTGTCATTGTGCAGAAGTTCCTAATTGTTCTTATGCCGTCCTTCAATGCACAAACTGCTGATGACGTATATAATGTAACTGTACCTCCTCGTGCCGTGGAAGATGTGGTAGTCTTGGTATGCAATCTTACCACAACATTCACTTAAGAACGTGGTAAGTGTAACATCATTCAGGGATGTTGATAACACTTGGTGACTTTGTTGAATTTTGTCTTTGACAGTGATACATTATTTATCTTGCAACAGCGACACTTTTAATTTTAAATATGCTGCCAATATTAGAGTATCAGAAAGTAACGAAGCATCGTTGTTGCGAACACTAGACTTGCATGGCATGTGTGTGATATTTCTTATGTGTGCAATGTATTTGCAGCACACAGAAGATAAACTAGACATTGTGGTGAAGAGCTTAGCATTCCAGGTTTGTATTTCAGTGACCTATAATATTAATCTTAGCTGGGAGACTGGGTATTTTGACTGAGGTCTTTCATAATTTTGTCTCAGTACCATGGTGTTATAAAAATGGACTGACATCTCTCTCCCATTTGAGGAAGAGATCAGTTTGCACAGTCTTGGAAAACCATACATTTGAAAGAAAAGTAGGTTCCATTAGTGCATTTAGAGGACTACATTCAGTGTAGAATGAATGTAAGGTATGGGTTTAGGACTTTTGTTATATTATAAGGGTGTGACCACTTAAAAATTTGAACAATTTGGCAATGTGAACATAGCTGCATAATTTAGTTCTCATCACTGTGATTGCTCTGGTACTTTTGACTTACCTGGAGGAACTTTGTGATGCTGTATGGGACCAGTCACACATATAGTCAATATTTTGAATGTTTTATAAATTTTTGCAGCTTAAAAATTTTGTGAAATTGAAGTTACTAAGTTGAAATTTACATGAGAAAGGGAAAGACCTCACATGAGTTTTGATTGGAAGTAAAGGTACCTTAGTTGAAAATAATGCCCGTCTGATTATGCAGTTGATTCTAGTTTTGGTTTACAGTACTGTTTGGTTCAAATCATTGCTTTTGACATTTGTGGCATTAGGTTTTGTTCCCACTCTTAATTTTACAAAAGCAGATATTTCTGGCTTTATTTTCTTGGTTAATGTGGCTTTCATTGTCAGTACCATGTGGATTATACTTATGAAATTTGTGTCCTTTATTGTAGGGTCAGAGAAATGTTAATATTGTCTAGAACTTTGTTTTGTATTAACTAAAGAGGTATGTCTCAGCATTCTGTTATATTTTTATGCTTCATTTTGCAGGTGGCAGTCTCAGATGACATGCTCAACAGTGAATGTGTGTTAGCATCAACAGAAGTTGACGATCAAACTAAGATCACCAACATGACTCATGAAGATTTAATGATCAAGACTGAGCAAAGGGAGATGAGGGATTACGCTTCTAGCAGTAACAGTAGAAGTGTGGGGATTGACACACATGATTTAGACTGCTACAGTAAGGACAGAACAAAGGCTACATATTTTTCAAGCAGGAGCATAGCAATTGATACAAGTGACTTGGAGGCTCACTATGAATTTTATAAGCGGGAGTGTATAAAACGTACTAGAACTGTTTCAACGGATACCAGAGATCTTGACTACCTCAAACGAGTGACCTCTACCTCTGCAGCGTCAGTTGATACAAACGATTTGCAGATCCACATTGACACACATTTTGTAGATGTACCCACTCGTAATGGGATTTGTAAAATGGAAACTGAGTTGGACTGTGAAACTGAAAGTACCCTGAGAGGCAGTCAACAAAACTCAAATTCCAGAAACGCTGCCTGTCTGTCTCCCAAGCCAAATAACAGTCATTACAATCAGAAGGAAAACAGGAGTAAGTCTAAAGATGGGAGCAGCAATTCAGGAATGAGAGCCAGTCTGAACACTGAAGATGATTCTAGTGATGATAACAAGTTTGATGGTGTTCTGGGCATAAATGATAGTTCGGAATCAAGTGAAAATGAAGACAACTGTGAAACAAGTACAAAGCAAACACTGTTAAAAATTAAGAATGAAGAAAATAACAGAAAAAATAATGTTCCTGCTAAGAGAAGAGTTGGTAGGCCTAAGGGATCAGCAAAATGTGGTGTAAAGTTAGGTGATCAAAGCCCTGCAAAAAGATTTGAGTGTGAAGTTTGTAAGGCTATGTTTACACGCAAGCACAGCCTTATGGTACACCTGTGTATTCACAGTGGCCTAAGGCCATTTACTTGTTCGGGATGTGACAAGGCATTCTCAACATCGAGCCAGGCACAGAGGCATGCTCGTATGCACATGCAGACATCTTCAGAGGAAACTGTAAAGGAAGAGCCAGGGTATGTGACTCCTGCATTTGTAGTTTGCATAGTGAGAAGTCTTTGCTTGCAGAAATGAATTATAAAACTTGAGAACAATTACGTAACACATTAACAGAGCATCAGAGTAGAGTGTCAGCTTGCTGTGCATCATAGGAGGATGTGTAATAAAATTGGAGTTTATTTTGTTAGAGGGCTCCATTTTAAGCAGTTGTTAAGACCAGGTGTGCACCCAGAATTTTTCCTTGTGTGGGAGCTGACATTGAGGATGTATATAATTTGTTTGGTTTTAAAAAGTGTGTTATAAAAATCGTGTCATTAAGTATAACATAACACTGTCTGCAACTGCATTAAATACATACATGTTCCATGACTCAATCACAGTCTCATTGTGTTTTTTTTTTACATTTTATTAATTTATTTTTCAAAATTGTAATGTACTAGTCGTCAGCCGATTTTATGGCTGATTTCAGCTGCAGGGGAAGTCACGTAAAATGTTTGATATCATAATATCTATAAAAGCTGTGTTTTCTTCAATTTTAGTTTCGGGGGTTTGGGAGGGGGCGCATCCTGCCAGCCCCCCTCCCCGGGTGTGTACCTGGTTAAGACACTTTGCATCACAGTATTAATTCAAAAATCCTCTAGAAAGTCATGTGATTTTGAACAGTGTGCTTGTTAGATTTATAATTTTTGCATTTACTTCACACAGATCTGATACTGGAGGAGCTTTGAATGAAACCAAATGTGAAGATGAAGAAGCCGAGGTTACGACTGATGAATTTATGGGTGATGTTAGCTATCATTGTGTGCTATGTGACATGGACTTCGATTGTAAACAGTCTTTTACTCAACATAAACGCGCAGCTCATGGTTTGACAAACAGACCGCCACGAGAGTGCCTGACTTGTGGCAAAGTTTTTACATGTGCCAGTGCACTTAAATGTCATGAAACTGTTCACACTGGTGCAAGAGATTTTGCTTGTCTCACTTGTGGAAAAGCTTTTCCTACCAAGACTTGTCTGAAAGCACATGAAGCAACCCACACTGGTCTGAAACGATTTGTTTGCCAAACATGTGGCAAGGCTTTTGCTAAGAAGGACAGCCTTAAAGTTCATAATCGTAAACACACAAATGAGCGTCCATTCAGTTGTGATCTGTGTGGGCGTTCATTTGACAGGGCTTTCACTTTGAAGAACCATCGGCTTACTCATACAGGAGAGAAAACGCACATGTGTGCTGTATGTGGCAAAGCGTTTTCGACACGTGGTGCACTTAGCACTCATGAACGTATCCGGCATAATACAGATCCTGATAAACCGAAGGTTTACAAAAGGCGAGCTCGTGATTTTGAACCAAGTGTTTGTGATCAGTGTGGGAAAGTGTATTCTAATCGTGGTAATTTGAGGATCCATAAAGCCAGTGCTCATTCAACAGAGAAACCTTTCCTGTGCACAGCCTGTGGTCGAAGTTTTGCGAAGAAATACACCCTCCAGTGCCATGCCAGGAAACATTCAAATGAGCGTCCATTCCCATGTGATCAGTGTAATCAGTCCTTTTATCGTAAATCAACCCTAAAAACTCACAAACTTCGCCATACAGGTGCACGGCCTTATGTGTGCCCATTAAACTGTGGCAAAGCTTTCACACAAAGTTCAAGCCTTTCCTATCATGTTCGTCATCATGATAGGCCACCAAGGGCCACAAATGGGAAGAAACGCAGAAGAAGGAAACCGAAATCAGGAACTGACCCTTCTCCCTTAACAATGGCTCCACTGGCTTTAGTGGGTCATGTACCTCCGCCACAGGAACCTCTTCCACCCCCTCCCCCTTTAACATTTAGTGCAGCAACGTATCAGCCAAATGGGGCACCACCATGTGGTAACACACAGTCTCTGGCCCAACTCTGATTGATTTGAAGATGCCAAGAATATTTGTAATTAAGGAATGACCATGCATATGATTTATGTGTTCCTTCAAGGATGTTTTATAGTGTTCATAATATTCTCCAAAGTCAGAACAGATTTGTTACAGTGATATATTTTTATATAGTTTTACTGTATAATGTAACAGGGCTGATATTTAATACTTAATTGTATGATTGAATTTTCATGTTTTAATGCCTGTTTCAAATATAAATATAGATGAGTGTACCATGTCTATTATATGTTCTGGTTTTAATAATTCAGTCATTTATTTAAAATCTTGATCTGATATCTATACATTTCTGAATGCTCTCTATTTCACAAAGCTTTCCAGACAGAAAGTAATCTGCTGAGCATCATTATGTATTTGGCAAAAAGCAATGACATTTGTTTCACAGGCTGGTGGAGAGGTGATGGTTTTGTGGTTTGCAAGTTATTACGAAGTATATGGCATGAACCTGAAACTTACAGATACAGAGACATGATCACCCTTGTGGGTTACACTGTCAAATGGAATGGAGGATGTGGAATTTACCTGTCCACAATGTTACAGAGGCAACAGATAGTTTTCTTTAGACCCACTTTCTGTGACTAGATACAGATATCAAGATGAGAAGCTCAGGTTTAATAGATTATGGAACTTTTTTTGGGGTCTGACAGATGAGCGTCACTGCAGTTTGGTGAAGGGCATCGAAGTGACTAGAAAGTCAGGTGATGAAGTTTTCAAAATGTAGATGGCACTAGAAACTGTCAGCTGGGTTACACATTGACTACCAGTCCTGTATGACATTGTGCACTGTGACGTTAAATGAACTGTGTTACTGGCCATAGAAATGTTGATTTGAATGTTTTAGTAAGTTCATGTTTTGCCTTACTTAACATGTGAAATGTTTACATACATCAATTACTAGTAGTATTTTTAGATCTCAAATGATTTTTACTTATGACATTGACTGATTGCTCTGGAATCCAGATGATGAATGATGCTTTCTTCTTGTGATACATACAAATATCATGCTTTTGTCAGAGCAATGATTTGCTTTTCCTTTTATGTGAACAACTGCGACTGAATAGATAAATCATGTGTGAATTATAAGTCTCCGTAAAAGTCATTGATTCTTCCATTATCCATTGCATTCTAATTTAATAATTATGTTAATTCCTTCTTGGTAATAATTTGTAGTCCAAATGAAGACAAAGCACAGGAAGTAATACTAGTTGGCATTTAAATACTGAATATAAATGGACTTGTGTTAGACTGATATGAAACAGCATAATTTATACATTTTCTGAAACTAATAAATATTTTTAAATTTAGCTCTGCAAAGTAAACTTGAAACCAGTTACAAAAATGAGATTGAACTGATAGCTGAGAGGTGTGATGATGTTTGTAGGTTTAGTACATGTTCTGTAGGTACTGGTAAGTTGTGTTTGAATGACTGCTAAGGTCACAAAAATACCACACACACAGTTACAAATGAACTGTAGGTCAGATTGTCAGATGCCTATTAGAATTTTTGTGAAAATTTGTGATGTTGTAGTTTTCAGATAATTTTGTAAATGTCTACACAAGTTTAATGCTTGGGACGTTGGTCTATATCTGTGTGACGTTACAGTAGTATTTTAAACCACACTTTTGAGGAACAAGACAATAATATGCAGGGAAGTGTGTGTGTTATAAGTGTGGTGATACTTTGGTCTTTGCATCTAATCAGGGAACAGCTTGTTAGTTTGTCTCTTCCGTAACACAATAGTTCTGTTGTTTTCAGAATAGTGACATTTCAGATCTTTGCGGCTAGTGTATTATGCAATGGCTGAACATTCTAATTTTAATTTTTGGAAAATACTGTTCATTGCAAAAGTTATTATGGTTTTCCACATTATCTGCACTTTATGATAAATGTGTAAGCTTAGTACAAAACTGCTGGAGTAGACAGAATCATTGTGATTGACATCCTTAATTTAATATTCAGGATGTATTGTACAATTACTTGGAATATATGCTGTAAGAAACTTGCTATGCATTCTCGTGGCATTTAAGATATATGATGCAGTTCCACCAAAACTTTGTGACTGTATGTGCGGCATAATTGAGACTTGGTACTGATTATAGCTAGTGGATAGCTGTTAATGTGTGGAAGTATCTCAGTATTTTAACAAGAACTGATGGGTGTGTGTTGTGACATGTATTTGTATTGTAATTGTGTTTGTGTTTACATACAAAACATATGGCATGTTGTGTAGTTTAGATGACTTTCAGAGAATACTGTTTATAAAAATAAAAAACAATTGATGTCTTGGCTCAGAAACAAAAACCAAATAGAAGAATCTGGTGATTTAAAGAAGTATAATTTGATTTTGAACCTCTGAATTTAAAAAAGAGTCATGGTGCCTTGCATTTTAATACCTTCCAAAATATACTCTATTTACATGCCATTATAACTATTTCTTTTTCTGTTGTCTGTGAGTTTCTACTCCTTTTCCTTGATACAAGTTTCCCTGAAACAGATTTAGTGGGACAAATGACATGGTACCAGTTTTTTTATATAATTACTAATTAAAATGCATCATTGGCTTGGCCATTAATTGGGGTATATCAGAACTGACTTCACTGGCTTATTTTGGAATTATGGTTTTTCTTAGATGTTTTGTTGTACTCCCAATGACTGAACCAAAAAAGTAAAATTTTTGTTGTGTAAGTTCTTCAAGACACTCTGGTTGATCTAGTTGTTTACTTTCAGGGTGTGGTCCAAAGCTCTACCCTTACGTTGCATGTATGTTATGCTTACATACAGTACACATGATGCTAGCTTTATGCTGAACATGGGTGCTGCTGAAGTGCACTGATTTATGTATATATATATACACACATGCATACATGGGCATGCGCGCACACACACGTATATACACATGCATATATACATACGTATGTACATACATATGTACATACATACATACATACATACATACATACATACATACATACATACATACATACATACATACATACATACATACATTCATACATTCATACATACATACATACATACATACATACATACATACATACATACATACATACAACTTATCTATAGAAAATTAAACAAGCACAGTAACGGCAATTGTGTGGCAGGTTAGCTGTGCTGAGATTATGTACATACGTGTCACCCTGCCACTTTAACATTACGTACTGCATCCCATTAATTACTGAGATATGAAGTGAGAGTAGGAGTTAAACTGTCATTGCCATGTTACTCCTGTACTATATTAGCCTGCATTCTTACAGGGAACTTTATGGACAGTATTCTTGATAGACCTGTAGGGAGAGGATACATATCTTTATAAAGTAGTTATCTAAATTACTGTAGGCATGGCAAAATGCATTCCACATGTAAGGTGAGTGCTGTGATCTGCCTTCATATTTCTGTGTGAGCAGAATTTGCAGAAAATATTCTAAGCAGCTGCACATTTTGCAATGATTTCATTTTCTACTGTCTTGGCCAAATAAGGAATTTCTCTTACAGTCCATACTGAAGCAGTATCGATCCTTATATTTTGTAACTAGGCTAAGAATTCCTACCCACAAATTTCAACGAAGTGCAACTTCCTGTGTCTGTTTACAGTTCACAGAATTAAAATTCTTATTTGTCTTGTAAGTTCCTAATGTCATAATGTCTTAAGAAGCAGCATTAGACTGTACACAATGAGGGGTTATAGAGTATTAATGTGCATAATAAGCATTTTTATCGGGTAACTTATAATTTTGCCATACGGTGTTGAAAGGCCTCATGTGGAAAGTGAAAGCTACCACAGCATGAATATTGTGACATACAGACACTAAATTGAAAGTATGAAGTTACTTATTGATGCACAGTGATTTTTAGACCTAGCTTAATCTAATAAAGGCTGTTGTAAGTAATTGAAGAAGTTTTTACTAAAGCACGTGACAAAATACAAATTAACTACAGTTTAATTAATTATAGAATGCGTAGCATAATCTTAGTCCTGCACTTCTGTGCATCAATTAAGTGAGCTAAAAATCCACAACAAATATTATCAGTCTGTTTTTAAGAAATTTTTATTAGCTTCAAGAACTGACAAACAACACAAAATACTTCAGAAGTGCTGGTGGTATGGCCCACATCTGAATTGGGTACTTCAAAGATAGAAATTACGTGTGTCAGAACAGATGTATCCTGCTTAGTGTACTTATGCTGATTCCATACTCCTATAAGGAATGCTTTTAGGGACCACAGTGGCTAAATAAAACGAATCACACAGCATTTTATCAATGTCAGAATGGACGTAATGAAAATATAGTCACTAGAAACCACACATATAATATGTGGTTAGCATTCATGTTTCACATTTTGGGGTAGCGAGAATACTGGCCATACAACACATAATTTTGATTTTCATCATTGCCTCTGTTTGGGTACTAAGACTACCTCATAATAAATAGGACATGGCTTCTTCCTCCTGTCATTCTGGACATGAAATTTACAGTTGTCATGTCAGTTTTTACACAGAGTAACTTGTGCATTTAACTAAGCACATATGAATGAACGAACAAACGAATGAATGAATGAATGAATGAATGAATGAATGAATGGCTTCATTAGTCAATTAAAACACCTTAATTCAGGTTTCTTAGCCAGTGACACAATATATTAAATCACATGGAGAAACCTGCTGACATAAAGATAAACAAATTGAAGAGTGAAAAAGGATCACTTATCAAGAGGCTATTGGTATGGGAAGATAGAAGACATCATAGGTGACGCTGTGTACCAGACAACAGGGAGCATCAGTACTAAATAGCTGTACACTTGATGTGATGTGGAAAATCCAGAAGTAATGAAATGACATGGACCTGGCTATTGAGGCACTTCCTGTTGCAATAAACAGAAATAATTGTAACTATCAAGTACTGTATTTCAATTATTTCACAAATCCCACTTTTTTAGTGGAGACTTTCTTGGTAAGTAAAAATGGTTTATTTTTTATTTACTGTCAATTCACATTATCTATTAGTTCATATTCACTGCTAAATATACAAACCAGGGCTGGCTTTATGGGCAAGCAAACAGAGTAGTGAATCAGGGTGCTTAGCTGATGGGGTTTCCAAACCAAATCTGGTACTTCATCAAATATTATTTATACTGTATTACTTGCTATAAGTGAAGTAATATCTGAATACTGCAATGTTGTGCCTGTGCAATTTAAAAAAAAATTTATGGTCTTCTCTGTTGTTTCTGTTCTTAGTATTTGACAGTCATGTGTTCAGTTTCACCTGTTCTTTGATGCAGTTGGGATTTATGAGAGTACATTGTTAAAATATTGTTCTTGACTGTAGGTAGTAAACAGTGATTGGTAGGAGGCCTTTGGGTGTTTTATGCAATGACATTCACACTTGCTTGATTAGGTCCTTGAGTGGCATATACAGTGCCAGAGTTGACATCTAAAATTCTGTGTCACTAGTTACATGCATTTTGGGAAAGTGGGGGCCCCCCCCCCAACATAAATACTTTGATTACAAAATTGCATAATATATAAAATGAAATACCTGTGGGACTAAAACAGGAGCCTTTTTCTCACTTCTTTCTTGTGGTGAATTATGTTTCATGTTGTGTTCTTTTTATCTTGATGGCAGGACATGTTGGAGCATTGGGTTTCCACTTGCAGCTGTCTTGTGTCCTCAAGAGTGCTGTTGCATTGTTGTTAGTGCCTCCTGGCTGAGCATCCAGGTGATGGCATCACTACATCAGTTACCTTGGTTCCATATGCTTTGCCTTCCCTCCTGTCTGCTGATGCTCAAATGTCACTTAAAGAAACAGCATAGAGATATGCATTAATTAATTAATATCAGAAAAGTAATTTCCTAGGTATAGAGTGGATCTTTGCTCACCAAAGATTAGAATGTATTATGTACATAGTTACAAAAATGTTGTAAAACTTCTTAAAAATAACTTGGCAAAACATGTTACAGGAAGGCTTATAACTCTTTGACAGTTCAGATCTATATTTTTCGTTGATGATCCTTGTAAAACTCCTTACTGCACAGCTTGAATACTAGATCACAAATTTGACTGATAAATGAAACCAAAAGCTGTGATCACTCATAGAACAAATAAGAGTAGTAATGACATCAATGATGATGACAAGAACAAGGATGACAGTGATGATGATAATAGTAATCATAATAGTAAAAGGACAACAACAATAACAATAACAATAATATGATAGCCATGATATCTCAGTCCATATGGGCTGAACAATCTGGGGTTTGAATCCCAGCAGGGACAAGAGATTTATATCTTCTCGAAAATGTCCAGAGCACCTCCAGGTCCACCCAGTATTCTATTGGATAAATACTGGGATCTTTCTTGGGGGAAAAACGGCCGGGGCGTGAGGCTTACCACGCACCTCCATCTAGTGCCATGGTTAAGAATGACTGGAGCTATACCTCCACTTGCCCTTTATGCCTTAATGATGTGTACAGGGACAACTTTACCTTATCATAATGATAATAAAGGTAAAGGTAAGTTCACCCTAGAACAGGCCATTAAGGCCCAGAAGGGGAGTAGAGGTATTGCTGTACCCTTTCTTTAACCTTGGCACTAGATGGTGGGTTGTCAGTGCCATGCCCTGGCTGCTTTACCCTCGGGAAAGAGACCTGGTACAGGAGGGGTGGGTTTGCCCAGGGCTGGTCTGGACGGGTGTGGAAAATTTATAGTTATAATACTGATGGTAATCATGATAATGATAATTAATAGTAGAATAGCAATAACAGAATAGTAATAGTAGTAGTGGTGGTGGTGGTGGTGGTGGTGGTGGTGGTGGTGGTGGTGGTGGTGGTGGTAGTAGTAGTAGTAGTAGCAGAAACAGGGGTAAAGTAACATAAATGTCTGGAATATGCTTCTGAAACTGGAGAAACTCTTCTGTCTTCTAAGGAGTTGCTGCTCACGGTTTTCACACTGCTGGTGCAATATTAAAGCTTTTAACTCATTTTTGGGCAGTGTAGTTACATACTGAGGCAGCAGCCATGGTGACTGACTTTAGAGTCACAAGATGCAACGGTACAATTTAGTTCTACTTCGCTGTTCTTGACACCACCTTAAAGCTTCCTGCTACTAATGAATGGACTGCATGGAGTTCACCAAGATCCACCCAAAGGAGCAGGGGAACTGTATTTTAGTAAGGAGCAGTTCAAGGTGAAACACTTCCTGGCTCTTTTTCATAAAATGCTGAAACTAGTAGTTAGACATTCTAAACATTTAGTCTCTGATAACTTCTCATTACGAAATCAGCTCAAATACCACTCCCCCCTTCTAACCTCTCCCACCCAACCTCCATTCCCTTGAACGTTTCTGGCCCATGTCATTGTGATTCGCTTCATGCTTCCCTGGTTTCTTGTATGATGCATTCTGAAAACATGCAACAACAAAGCAGTTCTTTGTGCCATGTCTTGAGGCATGATAGTTTAATTCTTTTTTGTTTCTGCAGAGTGAGTTAAGAATTTACAAAAATGTGAGTAATAAAATGAAACATGTATTAAAAGACCCAACCTCATTATTATTACTATTAAGCGATTAACTATTAAACGTCATTTTCACAGTATTTGTTAAATTATTTTCCAACATCTGGAACAGTATTTTCACAGTTATGTTGTCCTTGAACAAAACACTAATGTACATCCTTAAAACTGAATACACATTGCAGGAGATGAAAATATTTTTACACCACATTAATTTTTATCAAAGCAACAGGGCTTTTGAAAGGCCACATAAATTTTCTTCATATGTAAACTTACAGAAAATATATCACTAATTGATTCTTATATTGTTCAACAATGCTATGGAGCTTATAATGATGAATGGTGAATCACAATGGATTGGAAAGGAGGAGTAAATATTTCAAGTTGTCCTATCATCTCACTTCAGGGACTGAAAAGGTTGTTAGGAAAGATGGTACTGTGTTTTAGTGATCAGGATTTTAGTGATTTTAGTGCCTGAGTCAGATATTTTACTTTAGAAGAAGTATATTTACTAGAAGATTCTAAACTATTGTTTAATTAATTTACATTAAGATAAAATGAAATACTTTGCACATTTAGTGTATGAAGTGAGACAATTACATGTAACTCAGAAAAATGCAGAAACAATATCAATGAATTTTATGCCTATGTGTACCATCAGACAAATGATTAAACTGGCTAAGCATAAGGTCTAGCAGTGATGTCTTATGAACACAGTAATAAACTACTAAATCTTGTAAACATCAGGGAATTTATTAAAGTGCTGAACAACTAGTAACTTCTGTTAACTTCTCATGAAGATTGCACTCAGTCAGGTATGTAAGTACAGTGACAAAGGCCACACAGTGGGAGTACATGACTTTACAACCTATTCACATGTGTTCTGTGATTGGAGAAGTCATCAAGTCATTTTTTTCCATGGTTAGTTCCCTGATTTTCATCGGCAGTGTCATATATACTAACCATAGTACACTTACATGATGGCAAAGCCTAGACAAGTCATGGTATTGTTAATAATAGAAATTTTTATTCACTCCACCCTAATTTAGGGGGGGGGGGAAATTCAAGAAACCAAGAAAGGGAAATGAAAGTAAGTTTTACAAAGTTGGAAGACCTGTTGGTACATTTAAAGTGGCATTGTAGATGTGTGAAATACTCTATCAAATGTTAGGATATGAAATGTGGCAGTTACTTGGAAATCACTGGTGCTAAATGGACCTGCATTCTTAAGATAATCAAATAATGCAGATAATGAGTTAAGATATTTATGGTTTCAGGTACAATTATTATATGTCTATATTTGTCTATTTTTGTGTTGTTTTGTTTTATTTATTGCTAAATATCCTATGTTTTTTCTGCATATGCATTGTTAAGTCAAAGAATAACCTTGAAGACAGAGAAAGAACTGAGACATGCTGTATGTCCTGCCAGGTCATATTCTTACAGCTTCAATTTAAATTTAACATTTGGTTCTGCAATCTGACATTTACTACATTTCCAGGTTTTGACTGCAATTACTAGACAGCAAGAAGAAAATCATGCCAAACTCTCAAGTTTTTGTTATAGTGGGTGAAATAAAGTCACTGTAAGGAAATTTGGATTGTGAAATGAAGTGTATGATGTGAGTTCATGAAACTAAAACCAATGAACAGGCCAGTCATTTGCTTTGATTTTTTTGACAATGATAGTAGAGCCAGTAAGTTGTGTCACCTGGAAGCACAGGCTTATTGCTTCACCGTTGTCCTGAGTACCTATCGTCAGTTGACAAGAGGTGACAGTGAAGAGAGGAGCAACAGCTGTGCTAGAGTTGAGTGCAGTAGCCAATCACAGTTGAGGTGCTCTAGTGTGAAGATGAGGAGTGTAGTGTCCATCACAATAGTAGCAGCATTTCTGCAGCATGGAATGGGCTATACACAAGAGAGGAGATATGTGGAGGTGAGTTCATACAAACGATTCAATCTATTTGACATAATAAGAAAAATAAATAATAACACTCATGTGCAAATTAAATTTTATATAACAGTGGTAACATGGAATACAATTTTAAGAAACAACATAGTGCAAGTAAAGGTAAAGTTTTCCCTGTCCATGCCATGAAGGTACAGGGGGAGCAGAAGTATATTTCCACCCATTCTTAACCTTGACACTAGATGGTGTGAGTAGTTAACTTCACACCCCAGCTGCTTTACACCCAGGAAAGAACCCCATACCCATAGAATAGGAGGCTGGTTGGGACCCAGAGCCGGTCTGGAAGTTTTGGAGAAGAAAGAAAAATCTCTTGCCCTTCTGGGATTGGATCCTCATACCATATCACACAAAAATATATATATATATTCGAACTCTTCCATATTATTCTGCAACTTGAATATAATTTAAGAGGTTGGTATATGCATGCTACCATAACTTACAAGTAATGCTGACGATGTCATTGTCATTTTCGTCATTATCATGGTTGTTGTTGTTGTTGTTGTTGTTGTTGTTGTCGTCGTCGTCGTCGTCGTCGTCGTCGTCGTCGTCGTCGTCGTCGTCGTCGTTGTTGTTATATCTACTCTGTCATGATTTTGACGTAAAATTCTTACGTCTATTGCAGTTTTAACCAAAGTGCCACTATACAAACACAATTTTTCTCATAAATAACAGAATTTATAAAGCTAAAAATTTTGTATTTTTATAACAAATAAGAGAATAGCCTGTCCCAAACAGATGACTTTTATTGATTCAAAATTTATGCCATTTAATTTTGTAATTCTGACATTTGCTGCTCTCAGCTTGCCAGCAGCAGCACTGGCTAGAAGCGAAGCAACACACTTCTAGCGTGTTTAGGCATTATGCTTGATGGGATGAGGAGGTGTAAAGTAATTCGTTTATGAGGCTTAAACACTCGATCTCCACTAAGCCGCCTGGAATCATCTCTATGCCAGTGAGTATTCTGGGGCTTCAGTAGTTATTAAAATTCCTGTACTATACTGCTGTTACAGTAAAGTTCAATCTACGATGATGTCCGCGTATAGTACAATACATAACATGAGTGTAATATGAAAATCATTAATAAACCTTATTACGTAAAGAGTACATAAAATAATCCCTCACTTAAACCAATCAGTATTTATTTTGTAATACCTACATACTGTAAAAGATGCTGTCCCTTTTATTTATTTAACCTGCCATTAATGCTGTCATTTGGAGTAGAGAGTAATGTCATAATGAAACATATTTCCTGTAGCTACAACACAACAATAGGCGGAGTTTTTACACGCGAATATAACAGCACATTTAATTACCTACAGCACAAAGTTGGTTCTTTGTGATACTGTACATTTTCCTTGGATCCAGGAAGTCACATATTTTGTAAATCCAAGGTGACCTTAGTTTTCCTTATATTTCCTAGTTGGTTTAATGAGTCATATGTTGATAATTTCCTGTGTAATTTATCCAAATGTCAGTAACATAATATAGTTCAACACAGGTACGCACACAGAATTTTTCACTGGGGGGGACTGACTCTGAGGCTGTAGGCCTATATATAATTTATTTCGATTTAAAAAATATGGTATAAAACTCATAGTATCTCTAACATAACACTCTTTGCAACTGCATTTATGTACATACAAATATAACTACATGTTCCAGGACTCACTCACCTAACTTTCTTAACCCTTTACAGACGAAGCGTATCTGTTTTATAAAAGGACTCAGTGCGTACCGCGCTGTAAACACTCTCCACTTCGGTTACAAAAACCAGTCTCTTAATGTTTTATAAGGCAAAAGTTGCTGTTTGTTCTGAGATCCGTACAAAACACATAAACGCAATGTGGGCACCACGTAGAATTTTTTAATGTTAAACCTGGTGGTATGTAAAGTTACCGCCAGGCTTTAAAAGGTTAATATTATTGCATAAGATACAAGTAGCTTTAAAGATAAATTTCAATATATCAAGTTAAAAGACTGAAAATAAGTGCCATACCATTCTTTTGAAATTAATGACTGTAATAATTATGTTATGAAAGACATACTGTGTTGTAACAGTTCTTCACCCAGATTCCCTTCACTGAATTCTTTTAGTGCAAGTAGCGGTAAAAACACAACTCATTATTAGCGAAGAAATAGAGCAAATCAAAAACTAGCAGCAGGTAGTGTAGTGAAAAAATGCAGAGTACCCCTCATGGGCATGAGATGCCATGACTACGCCTGCTACTTCATGATGTCACGCCACATATACAAGTATCATAGGAAGGTAAAAAACTTTAATTACTTAGCACACAGGCTTGATGAGCCTTTCCTGACAGTGGGCTACATTACATTATGTTTGGAGTTAGAAGGCTAGAATAAAATTGTCATCATTTAGACCGTTTAAATGTAAGTTTGGTGTAAAGAATTTCCTCTTGATGTCCCGCTTCCGCCGCGATGTTGATGAGATATGCGCACTTCTAGGATATTACGCAGCGTCGTGTCGTAATTCTTTACCGACTTTCCGGAACAAAGTATCGGTCCCATTGACTCTTCAAGATGGTACCGATATGTTGTCTCGAAACGTCGGTAAACAATTACCACACGACGCCGCGTAGCATCCCAGAAGTGCGTAGATCTCATCACGTTGCTATTGATTAAGCATGTCAGCTTCTGAAATATTTTATACAAAACGAAAACGTATGCATTATATTTTTACATTATTAAATTGTTAAAAATTTTATTTTTTAGAATTATTTTAAAGCCTATCAAAATAAACCCCATATTTAAGAAACCTGTGGCGCATTCTATATGTCACTTATTAATAAAAGCGATCAGAAAAACAGATCGAATTTATTTTACTTTATTTTATTTTTTTAAGATGTAACT
Organism: Coptotermes formosanus; assembly: GCA_013340265.1. Lineage (NCBI taxonomy): Eukaryota > Metazoa > Arthropoda > Insecta > Blattodea > Rhinotermitidae > Coptotermes > Coptotermes formosanus. Next base: position 594,286 of record BLKM01004458.1, read on the forward strand.
TCCCCGTTGTGCTGTCAATTACATATATATTCAGTATACGTTATACTGAATATATAGGTATATATACAACAATTTTCATTCCAGTGCCTAGTTACTATTCCAAATTTGTGGGATTGATATGTAAATTATTTTCAAAACTTAATTTTTGCGTGCTAAGCATTGGCTGCCAGGCAGAACGTTTCCCATACCCCGGAAGTTGTAGCAACCATCTTACAGAAATCAAGTTATTTCTTCTATTTTTTTTCCACATAAAAAGCCTCTCTGCCATTTTCCTGCATTTATTTGACTCACTCGCAACGAAAGTTTGCAAGGCAGCGTCCATTAGCTTCCCAGTGTCTGTCTGTCTTTCAGCACGCAATAACACAAGAACTGCTAAACAAGTGCCCACGAAATATGACAAAGAGGAATTTTACTCAATTTCTTTGCCACATAGAAGTTTTCTTTACAATTGGGCAGAAACAAGAGCCACTTTACTTGAAAATCTACATGTTTTTCTCAATCGTTGTCGCTAAATATTTATCGCAATGAAAAACGTTTCGAAAAAAGCCGTAGAGCGAAATTAAAGACATGTTTTGTGTTGGATACGCGTTTCCCGAACGTGACACGGGTTTCTATATAATTAAGAAACGTGATCAGAGGTGCCGTAGTTGTTGCGCCATGCTTAAATTATCCCTCCCTTCTCCTTATTCTTCTTTAACTTGTTAAAACTTTCACAGAAATGGGGTTGGAGAACTGTATTTAAAGCGAGTATTTTATAAACTCTTAAGGAAGGATAAGGCTTCTTGTTCGAGCAAAGACGTAGTACATTGTTGAAACAGGCACAATTTTTATGCTGGTGATTTTACAGCTTTGAATTTTGCCTTTTGAATCGAAATATTCTATTGTCAAGAAAGTTATACATCCATAATATAATAGATTCAAACCAGTTTATTCAGAACGTCCTATGGAAATTATGACGAAGCGAAGTTTTCATAACAAGAAACGAAAAGAAACGCAGAAGTATGGGTGGGTTTGTTACTCTAAGTGTAGCAACAACTGTTTCATCAATTATACACGTAGGTCTATATGTAGATTACTATTTTCAAAACTTAATTTCTTCCCCACTTCAGCCTTCCTGCCAATCCAAACTCCTTTCAGTTTTACCGGATCAACCGGAAACCATACATATTTCATCCGGTCTACTTCTCATTTCTTCCCTACGTTTTGATAAAACAGCAACGAACATTGAGGAGTCTTGACTCCTACAGAAAGCCGAAAGGCCCCGTGCTTCATTCCCAGCCCGTCATCACTGCTCTAAAGATCATCAATCGATTTATTAACAAGGATTCGGGAAATGCACTCAGACTTTTAGTCAGAAAACCTGAACAGACCATTTGGGAGGCCTACGTGTACACTGGAGGTTAAAACTAGAACAGGTGTAAAAAAAGACTGTTATGAGGACGTGTACTGGATTCAGATGGCTCAAGTTAAAAAAAGCAGTAGTGCACTTTTGTGGACACGGCCATGAATCATTCGTTTCCACAAAAGGCAGAAAGACTTTTGGTCAGCAGAGCGACTACCAGCTTACCAAGAAGTCCTCTGCTGTACAGAGTTAGTGAAATTATATTTTTTATTGTGTGTATGCTACTTGAGTTATTTATTCTTAGGTAGTTTACTTAAAGACGCTGTCAGTAGCCCACGGTGTACGGCGTCCAGAATGCAAATTGAACTCTCTCATCATTTCCTGATGCAAAGGGCAGATTTTCACTTTTTGAGTTAATATTTACGTAATCGAGTTTTAAAACACCATCATTATTAAGAGAGGATGCGGGAGGATGTGTTCCCTTTCTTCGCGAACGGCACGAGCCTAGCGGAACTGATGACATGACATGAGGTCACACAGCCACCAAGTGTGTCTAGCCCGGAGACTCCCACATTTCCTCAAGTGGAACATCAAGGAAGTACAGTTTCCCCCACAGCTACTGTTCTGCGTATTAAAAGCAAATACAAATGTTTCATCACTGCTAACATTCAAAATACGCTGTACACATAGATGTGTATACTTATCCTTTATTTAACGACGTTCTGTTGATCAGACTAGCGTCGAAGTGTAGAATGATAGCGAATAATTACTTAAGGACGTGCAAGGAAGCATTCGTGACCTAGTTTGATGTACAGCATCATCATTTTATCCGACAACTATCATTTGTAATTTCCCGCCGCTACTGAGAATGTTTCCACATTTACATAGCGTGGCAAGACTAAAAATTTTCAGCGTTGTTTTATAAAGCTACGGCATTGGGCCTAATACAGTTGCAGGGGAGACAAGGAAATTTAATTTGAACTATTGGACTTCCAGGAAAACTGAACTCGCATTACTAAATACATTTGTATTTAGAAGGATCAGAGATAATTTTTATGAATCCTGAAAAAAATTTTTAGTTCTTTTCTCGCATATATCTCTGTCTCTTATGCCCTTATCCAAACGTATGCACTTTATTTAATAAATCAAAGATTTCTACATACGTAATGTGTACACAGTGCTGTAAATTATGGTATTTCAGAGAGTTCATAAATTCGTGACTCCATTACACTCATGAGATAAACAACAATTAAAAATTACGGGCTTTCAATTCCTATGAATAAAGCCAATAAAAATCCCGCCTTTACATTGGCTTGTCATATCGTTAGATGAAAGAGCGACTTGTCGTAACCCACTGCTACACAATTTTGCAGGAAACGGAAAAAACTTGACCGATCCTCAACAGACCAACACCTACGCACGTTATGTTTTTAAGAGAATATGAGGAGAAGCAATGTTTTGTCGACACAACACTTTGACAGAAGGTGTGTTTGTAACCCAGCTGTCTAGTAATGCGGGAATCTCAGTTTGACGAATTGTGTGGGTTACGACAAATTGCTGTTTCATGAGCACTTGGTACGACACGCTTTAACACACGAGCACTGTATGATATTAATCTAAACACGTTGCAATATTATGCGTGTTCCTTGGCTTACTTACCACGAGACGTGTTGTAAGAAGCCAGTTACTGAAAAGATTCACTTATTCGGTAAGAGTCCGCCTTATACTGAGTCCTGCACTACAACAAGGTAGCAACAGTGCTTCAGGTGCTTTTCGGAGGCGGGGGGGGGGGGGGGACCACCTGTTATTTTAGTCATGTCCGCTTGCGCCCTGTCTGTCCGCAAGTAGCAATGAAATTTATGGGGTCGCTTTGAATGAAACATATGGTAGGTCGATTGCTGCCAACAGCGGAGATTATTCACCGCAGTGTGGAGGCCAGGGGTTGGGCTCACCCAGCCTCTTACACAATGGGGTTATTTCCTCACGGGTAGAGCATTTGGGGTGTGAGGCTAATCACATCCACCTAGTGTCTGGAGTTTGGAGCCCTACCTTCACTATCCTCAGTTTCGTTCCTGGCATGGTACTTAAACACACGGCAACAACGCACCTCTGATTTTACCTTTCAATATGTTACAAACACAATACATTGTCAAGCTATTTTTGTAATGATTGCTTAGCACATGCTACAGCCACTTTGTTTAGGTGTCTAAACTATAACATTTTTTGTACTTCGATGCATTTCAACCAAATGTGATATATGCCATTTCTACCATACCAGTATATCGCGTGTAAATTTCACTCAATTCATTAATTTTGAGACACACACACACACACACACACACACACACTCTCTCTCTCTCTCTCTCTCTCTTTATGTACACTATTTACCAATTATACTTACAAAGTCCATATGAGTTTATTTGCAACAACTTGAAGTTACTTTGTCTTCATAGATTTCTTATTGTCAATAAATTGGTAAGTCCTTGAAGGGTTACAAATGACTGAAGTTTGAATTTTAAGTATTTCAATCTATGTCAGGGAGTAACCAGCCCCCAATCTGGAAGGCCAGACCACAGCCCCTTCAGCTGACTTTTCACGGTTGTCTAGGGATATTCACAGTACTGTAATAGCCTTGTAGTTCATGAAGTCTCAGGCATATTGTGTTCCCTAGGACAATCTGTTACTTTGTCGTCTGTTTCCCACGACAAGGATGTGGGGTTGGATTTTGGGAGACATCTGTAATTTTGTGAGACTACATTTATGAAGCTAGGTTTTGGTCCATATTGGAAAATGTAAGCCTTGAATACATTTTTGGGTACTGGTATATTTCAGCAAAAAACTGAATATTTTAGAACAGACATTTTGGTCACTGACTTGAAAATTTCAATTTATGTACCTTTTGTTCAAATAATATATTTTTAAGGTAATTACAGACAGATGTCAAAACCGACTTCATGTTTGTTATATGCTAAACTTGCTAAAATTTCAGAAGTTTAAGATGTATATTGGTGCTTGAAGACATAATTTCATCTCTCTGTTGAGGTTGACCTGTCTAAAGAGACCTTAACACAGCATTCTGTTGTCAGGGTTCAAATATGAATTTGGGTGAGGCACTCCAGTTTCTTAGGGAGTATGATCGAGAAGCATCTGGAATGTGTTTTCGAGTGACATCATCACAATGGAATTACAGTACCAACATTACAGAAACAAATAAACGTCGTATGGTGAGTTTTGGGTCATGAAGCTCTCTAGTCTTATTGCAAACGCCCAATGTAAACTTAATGGAATCCTACAGAATTCCAGTTTTCTCCATTTTGTGTATTGCTACGTGACTTCATTATTTAGATGAAAATCCTTACTACTTTACTGATAGAAGATATGCACTTTTAGTTCAAGTAAAAACAAATATTCTTAGGCCTATGGTATTTATTAAAAAACTCTGACAACTCTGAAGTTGTCCATACCATGTACGTGTAAATCCAATTTGTATTATTTTAACCAACTCATACACTTAGTGTACAAGTTGGTTAAAATGATACAAATCTGACAACTCTGTTTGACTTGAAAATATTTTATGTTAGAAGGGTCACAGTTTATGTACAGTGTTTTCCTCTGCCAGGTTCACATTCTATATATGTAGGAGTGTATTTACGATAATTGAATTATCAGTTTGGTTGCAGAGGCAGCAAGTATATAATGAAGATGGGAGGCTCAGGATCCACTATTATCAGTTACAAAAATTAAACAATGTTGATGACTTTCTGTATAAAACACACAACTAATTTCAATAAATTTTAACATGCAAACTAACCCCTCCCACCTTGGGTGCGACCTTGATTGTAAACCTCAAACATTTTACTGCTCTAATTCTCATTCATTCATTCATTCATTCATTCATTCATTCATTCATTCACTCATTCATTCCTCTTGCTGTAGTTCAGAAATGTACAATACACATTATATAGCATGCAGTCATACAAAAAAATATCATAAATATTACGTAGCCTGCAATAAAGCTGTTTTCACTTCACATGCTGAATAGTGCTGAAGACACCTTCTGATTGTATTAGCTTTTTCATTTTTATGCATACAGATGTGTTCACACTGGTTTCAGATTAAGGTTTTCCACACATTGACTTGGTTGTACATCAAATGATCATGTTTAATTTTCTGCTTAATTGTTGCAGGCCTACTTGTATTTAAATAATCAAATATACAAACATTATACTCTGGCACTAAAATTATTTCATTAGTTGCAAATAAGGGATAAGGTACTGACTGTCACCTATTCTGGGTTTGAAGTGACTAATTTTATTATCAATACATACTTCTCAATTGTTATTGTAAACAATGTAACATTTTAAGTTACTCCATTAAAAGCATCTTGCCGTAATTTTGGAAAATTTGCAAGTAAGCAGTAATAATGATTTTCCTTTTATTAAATAAGTTTGGTAACATATGTTTCGCAATTAATCTTTACCTTACCACGCTAACAAAAATCCTTCACTACATGTGAAGTGGATCACAAAATTATAATGAATTTGCTTAGTGTATGCTCAGCTCTGTAAGAAATTTCTATTTTGATTATTCACCACTGCTTTTACCAGCAATTTACATTTGTACTGTGTACTGTGCCAATACTGACAAAGCTTATTGGCTATGAAATATGAGAGGCAACTTAAAAAGAAAAACTGCGAGTTCTGTTTACTCAAATCTGATTTCTCAGAAAAAAGGAGTGGCATTGGCTATCTGTAATTATATTACTGGGATCCATGAATAAATAGCTATGAGTTCATAGCATTCTGATCGCATAGGTTTCAATACTTCTGTGTGCTTGCGCAGTTTGAAGAACAGGCATTAAGCGCAAAATTTCATCGCTTATCTTGGAGGAGAGCTACATCATACACATGGACACGTTTACCAGACCCTGTCGTCAGAAGACAGCTTCATATGTTAGCCATAGAGGGAAGAGCTGCACTTCCAGAGGAAAAGTTTAATGAGGTGAGTTCTGTCTACTGTCAAGAAATCTGTATTGCTCATACATACACTGGATGTGGAAAGATAGACACACTTTGTTAATTGCTTGTTTGTAATGAAGGCATATATGATAATGTGAGGGTGACAGAAGAGTGGTTTATGTCATCTGATATTGGAAGGGTAATAAGCAGCTGAGAGGTTGGAATGCCTACAGAGTTTTATGGGGAAACATATTGGAGAGAATCCACACTGAAAGTACAGAAGGAGGTAGGCTGGATGAGAGAAATATGTTGTGAAGATGAGAAGTAGATGGAACTTATGCACATTCTTGTTGAACAGCAAGTTTTAGTGTTAGGAGTGTAAAACTATTGGGTTACCATAAATAAAACAAATGATGATAAAATATGAAAATGAATTTATGGTTTAAATTTCCTACTAAGTGTACATCTCAAGCAAAGTTAAATTTTTGTTCTCATTTTCTATGCTTATTTCTCATGTAATATTTCCACTATTTAAATCTTTCTATTTATTGTGCACATTGTGTATTTCTCTGTTTCATATTTGTGCTACAACATGGGTGGAGACGGTGTTATTTATTATGGACACCGCATTGAGTAGAAACAAAGATTAACTGACCATGGCAGTTCTTATTCCTTTAACTGCTAATAATGTTTAATCCTTAAGAGAAACCCCGCCCCGTAACAGTAATGGATATCCTTCTGACCAAAAGTAGAAACACTGTAACAGAGAGTTCGTACTATTATATGACAAGGTAAACACATTCTTCCTTCCACGTTTCATTCTGTAATGCTGACAGATACAAGTGCCATACCTGGTTCCTACCATTCCTTCCATATTTTTTCCTACCTTTCTCAGCATGTATTTATTTATTTCGATTATCTACCAGACTGAGGACCTAATATATATTGTAAGCACACATTTTCTTCCCTGTTTACAGATACAACAACTGATAACAGAAATGAAAGAGATCTATTCCAGAGCACGAATCTGTCCTCATTCCACTAACAGTATTAACTACAATTATAGGCACACTGGAAGTTGTGATCTTGCACTTGATCCTGGTAAGACCAACTGCATGTTCTTGCAAACTATTACTGAGTATCACAGTGGGTGCACTGTGTATAATGTGTGCATAAGAAGCACTAATTTTTTTGCTTCTTGGGTTAAAGAATGATTCTCTATCACTACATCAAAGAAAAGTTCACTTTCTGGATATAGTATTACCTAATATTCACGAAACCTGGGAATTTCAGAGGGGTAAAAATTTATACTGTCATCTGTGTTATGACATTATATATTCTTGCATGTGGTAACAACCTACAAGAATTCACAATTTGTACTGTGGTCTTCTGTGTTCTAACACTACAGACTTTTGCAGATGACAACCACCTACAAGAACTCGCAATACCACAATATAAATTGGTAATCATATTTTGTTTGTGAATGCAGAAACCCTTATTACTACTAATCATTATTGACACACTGACAAGAAGCTCGGTAGTAATTCCAGACATAGATTTTGAATTTATTTTAAAATATAAAGTGTAACAGTCATACTTACTGAAATATATCTTGGATATCTTAATGCTGTTTTATAACATAATGATAAAGGTATCTGAATAGTATGTGAGATGTGTCAAATATTGCAAATCTGACATGGTAAACTTAGAGGTGCAACCCCATGTTATATGAAGGTGGAGAAAAGGTTAGGAAAAGTGATGGATTATCCTCCCATGCCTCTCCATTCATAACACATCTTTACACAAAGTGTTTTTTAACATGTGACTAAGGAAGGCAGACTGGGCAGCATCACTGATCACTATGCAGCAGCGATGTCATCAATCCTATCATATGCAATCACATGTTAAAAAACACTCTACACAATGCAAATTGCTGCCTGTCCTCTTTGAACTGTTCCATTCACAGTTCGTCATATTGGTTTACTTTTCAATAATTCAGGCATGTGGACATAAAAGACAAATATTTTAAAGCTGTCCATTCTGTGCATTTTTTAAATCAATGTATTCAATTTACTGTTCCAACTAAGTGCACATTATAATGTGCACTTAGTTGGAACAATAAATTGAATACGTAAGAGACAAGGTTTATATTCTTTTCAAATTCTGTCTTATATGTGAATGTTCTATAGATCTGACTCGAATTATGTCTCATTCACGGGACTATGATGAGCAGCTGCACGTGTGGCGAGCATGGCGCGATGCTGTAGGACCTCCAATCAGGAGCAAGTATATTCGTTATGTTCAACTCGCAAATCATGCAGCTAGATTAAATGGTAAATACACGTTTACATTTAAAAGATAACGTTTGATTTCTTGCAACATAGCATTCTAACTGAAAGCCTGTTGAAATGAACAGCAACAGTAATTTAAATTAACTGTCTGTTCCAGTATATCAAGAGTCCAGATATTAACTGCTCCAGCTGGTTCAGTGTACATATGTATCTTAATATTTTGCATTGTCTGTGTATTAGTTTACTCTTTATTAAGATCCAACTAAATACACTTATGTATACCCTTGTTAGTTTATATTACATTACCTCCAACATGTTTTGGCTCATATCAAGCCATCATCAGGGAGACAAGATACACGGGAAACACATGCAACTAGTCTATAAGGACACTGGAGAGTGCTGTACTTGCATGTTTCTGTATAAGAGATACAGCCGAAACAAATACAGTTTCTGTTCAACATTAATCTCAATATATCTGTACATATTACTTTTAATCACTACTATTTTGTGTGTACAGATATGTTGAGATTAATAAGGAACAACAAGGGTATTTGATGCCACTCTATCTTGTATATAGAGATGCATATGTAGTGCTGTCTAGTGTGATTATGCACTTGTATATGTTTCCCTTGTATTTTGTCTTCCTGATGATGGCTTGATCTCAGCTGAAATGTGTAGGAGACAATAAATTATAAAATAACAAGGTACATACTTATGATTTCAGGCATCTGCAGCAGAATGAATGAGGTCTTTGCTCTTCTGGGATATTGCGCAGTGTTGATTGGTGGTTACTTGCTTACCTTTTGGGACAACATATTGATCCCATCTTCAAGGGAAGTTGGACCCAACAGGTTGTCCCGAAGTATAACTAACCACCAATCCACACTGTGCAATATCCTGGAAGGGCAAAGACCTCAAGGTGTATACTGACTAAGAAGTGTATTCAGTTGAATCTTAATGGACAGGACACATGTAAGAATAGGAAACCCTAACTGCGTATCTCTTCCCACTCCTGATGTACACCTATTTCATTATTTATAAATATTGATGCTTAACATTTTCTGTAACAGATTTCTTACATGCCCATAACCACAGGAATTTCGTGTCTTTACCTGGTGGGTTTAGGTTTCCATGACGCAGGCCAACAACAGAGAGAGAGTTATGAGGACTCAGATTTTAATAGCCAACTGACAGAGTTGTGGACAACTTTAGCACCGCTGTACAGACAGCTTCATGCCTATGTGAGGCGTCGACTTGTGGAGAGGTATGGCTCTGAACGCGTTAGACCTGATGGACCACTGCCAGCACATTTATTAGGTGAGAATATGTCGAACAGGGGATATGCTGATTTGTAACCAAGCAATTATGTGTAAGTCAAAAAATTTTATGTTTGATATAAAGCCCAGAAATAAATCAATCTCCTACAAGGATGGGAGAGATATATATATCATGAAAGAAATTTTTAAAGAACTAAAATTTTTTACATATATTTAATTTTTTCAACTGAATGTAGAACTAACAAAATGACAAAATGAAGATCATACACATTCACAACTAATCTTCATTGTTTGTACAAACCAGTTTAAACATTCATATATAGGGTTAAATTTATGCCCAACCTGCCCCTCTCTATTGCAATAAAAAGGAATATTACCATGGTACTAGTGCAAAAGCAAGAACATTTAAACCAGCAATGGACAGCTACAACAAAAGGTGGCTTATAACAGTAATATTACAATCGAAGTTTATGAGTCACAAATGAAGCAAATGAAACATTAAACTGAGGGAAAATTGTTAAATACTGCCACAGAACTTTGTCATAAGGTAGTTTATGAGTTGTGATACTGGATGCTAAGGAGAATATTTGGGATCAGAAGGAGCAAGTAACAGGAAGCTGAAGAAAACTGCATACTCAGAAGTTTCACAATTTGTACTCCTTACCAAATATTATTATGATCAAATAAAGGACGATAAAATGGACAGAATATGTGGAATGTAGAAGTGGAAGAGAAATGTGTACTGGCTTTTGGTGGAAAAACCTGAGAAAGACCTATGTATGTAAATGAGAGAATAATATTAAAATGAGCCTTAAAGAAACTTGATGAGAGGGCATGGATTGGATTCATGTAGCTTAGGATAATGACAAGTAGCGGGTTCTTGTGAACAAGGTAATGAAACTTTGGGTTCCATAAAATATGGGGCATTTGACTACCTGAGGAGTTGGTTAGTTAGTTAGTTAATCTGAAAGGTAATAAAATTTGTATTAGACAAAGTTACATTGCAGACAGTTTTTAGACTAACACAAATGAACACTCAGGACCAAATATATGATCCTTATTCACTTTTGCTTTATAGAGTTTCTCTGAAATGTGTTTGATAGACTAACAATATCTAGGAAGCAAAATGAGTAACATTCAGATATGAATACTGTTCTCAGGTTTGGCCTTAAATCAGATGTATGAATTAAAAATATAATACTGGAAATGCCTCACACTGTCCTTAGATTTGGTCTTAAATCAGCTTATCTCAATTAAAAATACAATACTGAAAATGCAACACATGTTTCAGGTGTCCAATACAAACTTAATAACACAGACTTTTTATCATATAGGAAACATGTGGGCACAAAACTGGCGCAACCTAGCAGATTTGGTGATGCCATTTCCGGCAAAACCACCAGTGGATGTGTCTTCTGAAATGCTGAGACAAGGTTATACACCACTTAGGTAACTTAAAAACACTCCTTAAATTGTATAAGAGTTCTTATCACTGTTTCCATTAATTGGTTAGGATTTGATTATACAGATGTTTACTCTGACACAAAAGTAGTATATGCGCTTGGTTCCCAGTTCAGGATGAAGAAGGCTATGGCAGTTCTACACAAAATATTGGATTTCTTACTAATAATATCATGATTTTTAATAACAGAAGTGGCTAAGTACTGGTTATGTTATTTGAACATAATTAAATTCTAGAATTTGTATTCATTTATATAAACATGCATTCACCCTAAAAACAGATATTTTTGACAGAAAAATATGTTTAATTTTTAATTATATGCTCTGTTTGGAAACATTAATAGGATGTTTCACTTGGCTGAAGAATTCTTCACATCATTGGGACTTAAGCCAATGCCCCCTGAATTCTGGCACCATTCAATGCTTGAGAAACCTCTGGACAGAGAAGTGGCTTGTCGAGCTTCTGCATGGGATTTCTGTAACCATAAAGACTACAGGTAAAGTTTAGGCTCATTTTATAATCTATCTTTGGATACCAGACATGTTATAATCATGAAAAAATAATTAAATTCTAATACTAATGTTAGCATGTAGTGCAAACTGGCAACATATCATTACTTTCACTAAAAAGGCACTTACTTCTAATGACATTTGTCAGAAGAATTTGGAAAGAATTACAAATTAATTGATATGAGTGATATTTTGGACATTGGCCAAAGTCTGAGACTAAACAATGCACAGTGTTCTGGAGAACAGATTTGCCTCGATCTTCAGGTGGAGAGGGGAAGAAATATGGTGGGCTCTTTAAAAAGAACTAGTCTCTAGTACTGCACCCAGTGACAGAGACTAGCTCTTTCTTAAGGGCACACCAAAGTAGATTGATCCTCTCCCTTTCCCACTTGCAATGGAGACAGATCTATTCTCTTATATGCTGTGGGTTTCTTGGCCTGAGATTATGGACAATGTCCAAAACATGTTCATGCCTAATATGCTATACTGTCACCAGAATCTTTTAACGTTGTAATTACTTAATGAATTTATTGTGTAGTAATGTGGCAGATGACACTATATTAATACAATCTAACGTCAAATTACTGTGTGTCTTGTCCATCCTTTTCCTCTAACTCTTGAATGCATTTCATAAAAAATAAATTGCAGACCACTTAACATCTACTCATCACAAAACGTGAGACTTCCAGGATGGAGAAATTTTTACAAATATAACTTCTTTATATGAAGAGGAAACTGTCAGGATGACAAATTATTTTGTGAGATATGAAAGAACACTTTTAAAACTAACTCATCAGAGGCTTGAAACATCTATTCAAGGTGGATCCAGTTTGTACCCAGTTACATATTCACAGTTTCTCCTAATCTTTTCAGGTGAAAAACTGTTGAATTAAAGTCTCAATACATTTTATTCCATATCATCACAGTTTCTAAAATTAGTTTTGTAATTGTGTGCTTTCAGAGACATTTCTCTACAAAACTGTACATGTGCATTTAATTTTTTACCAGCCATATTATTTGTATAACTCAGTGTCATGCATAAGGTTGCACTTTGGAAAGGTTTTAATCATAGAATAATTTTTCTCCCGACATTTTCTTTTCCAAAATTAATATAAATCTTCACCATTTATTACGATATTTTCTTGCATAGTAGTTTGTTTATAGAATCAAAAAGTATTAATAAATACATTAAATCCATTAAATTTCATGACAGATTGAATGACATAACTCTTTAGGCTGTAAGTTGTCTAAGACAGCTCAGCTACCTCCTATATTTAACTTATACCAGAACTTAAAAGTCCAGCTTCTTATCCTTGAGGGAACAGTACTTCTACTGCCACTTCTTCCAATTAACCACTCATAACGATATGTAATGTCCATTACTCGGTAACACAAAATGTCTGTTACTTTTAGAATGTCATTAAATAACCTAAAAATTAATTATTAAAGTAAACAAATCCTACAGCTGCAGTGTTAGCTTTTCAGCCTGCAACTGGACCATACTTTTCAGGATCAAACAATGTACCACAGTGTCAATGGAGGACTTACTGACTATACATCACGAGATGGCTCACATCCAGTACTACTTACAATATGCAGACCAGCCCCTGCTTTTCAGAGATGGAGCAAACCCTGGTAAGACTGCCTAGTCTGAAGATCAGTCTTATTAGTAATATCAGATTGTGGTATTTCATTCACAGTACCTAAAGAATTAAGGTTATAATTATCATTATAAAACTAGAGACAAATACAATAAACACAAAAAATTTAATCTATGGTTTAAATCTATTCAATTTGAAGCAAAATTTTACCTGTTGTTAGTCATTAATGAGGTATGTTTTACAAACAAAATGACCCTTTGATGCACGTGCTCTGTACTTACTAACCATTCAGCGTGAACAACCCATACATCACACAAAAATATGTACGTTCAGTGACACACAACACTTTATCTAGCTATTCCATACGATAATGAACTGATCCCAGTTAATGCATAGAATGTTTTACTGGTTCTAAAGTTTGATCAGTTAATGAGTGGAATGAGTTAACTTATATGTTGCTGTTGTTTTGTGAAATACCCAGTTGTTTCACAAACTAATGGGAATTTTTTAAGGAGGGAATATTCCACACTTCAACTAGTTATTCCATTTTTGACAGCAAATATAAGCTTACTGTTAGTTATCAGGACAACTTGATGAAATTCTTGGTATTGAGACCCCTTTACACTAAAAGCACAAATTGTGAGCCAGCTTCCAGACATTTGCTTGCTCTCTGGGGCACCACATATTCTGCTATCAGATAATGACAGAGAGTTCTGCAACATAGTTGAAGAAGATTTAAAAACCATGTGGCTATATTGAAGATTGTGCTTGGCAAGATCCAAACAGCTGTCAAAAGAGCTATCAGGATGGTGGCAACATGACAACAAGCAGGATGCAGGAAAATAATCCTAGTAATTGAAGTGCAAGCCTGAAATTTGTTCAATTTATGAAAAACCATGCCTGCTGCTTAGGCATCAAGACGTCCCCTTATAAATCAATGTTTGTGACTGCTTCAAAGGAGATATTCAAACAGCTTCCTGCGTAAAGATGTGGTTGACGCCATGGCTGATGGAGAGAGCTTAAAAATTCATTGGAGACGATGGATTAATTAATGACAAGTAATGTAGCTGATACAGGGCTTACCCCCTCCTAATCCTTCATGCACTTCTTACGTCTGTGCAATGGAATGCACAAATATTGTTGTGTGGTCAAAATGTAAACAAACTTTTCTAACCCTCTGTGGTCCAAATTATTTTTGTGAATTCCAACAGTCTACTCCAAATTAATTTTCCAGAAAATCTGTAACCTTCAAAGGTTGAAAGTGGTCAGTAGGTAAGAGAAGCACAGGGAAAACCAACACAAAACAGTTTAAAGTAATGTGCTGATTTGAGCTTCACATTAGACCTGGTACGGTGTAAAGCACTGCCGAGCTTAACTCGACATAGGACCTGTAAGGACTAATTCTTCTGTGAGGTACTGCCTAAATGAGAAGTGTCATATGATTTAAGAATAAAAAAACATGTAAAAAGAAGAAAGGTGTGAAGCAAAGGAAAGCCCTGAGGAACACAGCAAAAGATGAAATTATGTTCTCACATGTCATATGCTGAATATGCAGTGGGTATCACACTCTGTATTAAAGTACCCAAGTTGGCAGAAGCAATAGATATGCCTCTTTGATCCTAGCTGTAATATTGAAATGGATGAGTGAAGGGTCTTATCGACTTGGAACAAATAAGAAGTGGCATATTAAAGAAGCTCTATGCATGGTCACAGTGTATCGTGTGGGTGTGTGTGAAGGGAAACCTGTTACTGCTGACAAAGTCCCTCAAGTTGAAATATCCATCTGCTCTGCAGCCACCGATCAGAGCATAGGAACTGGTCAAGGATTACAGCCTGTCACCAGGGAGGCCCAGGTTTGTTTCCATGCCAGTCCACGTTGGATTTGTGGTAGACAAAGTGGCAATGCGACAAACTTTTCTCCCAGTACTTTGGACTTTCTCTGTCAGGATCACCAACCAGTGCTCCACACTCATCCATCCATCACCGATGTTATATATTCTTCTCAGCTGAGATAACTGGTAAATAGCACTTCAAAATCATGATACTCTACTTTTGAAAAAGATTTTGTAATATCAACAACTTTTGATAGGTGCGAACACATCGAGACCTTGCTGCATATGGTTCATAGTGTCCACAACAAGAGACGTAGCGTCTTTCTCCTCCGCCAACCAAAAAGAATCCACCACCAAGTTAAGAGACAAACTTTTAAAAACATATAATTGCAATGTGTCAAGACCATACAGTACTTTTTGTCATTAAAATTAGAATTTAAACAGTTTCTCTGAAACTAGTTTTGTAAATCTGTCCATACTTTTACAGGTTTCCATGAAGCTGTTGGGGATGTAATCACATTATCAGTTTCTAATCCTCGGCATTTGCAAGGAATTGGACTCCTCCAAAATGCCAGTGATGATTATGGTATGAATAATTATTGATATCCAAAATACTTTTAACTTCATTCTTCTGATAAATTCTTAAAAAGGGCAACATTTTTTCCTGTCATAAATGAAGTTTCCCAGTCACAATTGAGCACATTACCAAATAAGAACAATCACGGCCATTATAGTTAATGGCTCATTTTACATGCATGTTATGAGTTGTGAGTCAATATGAACCAGTGGTCTAATACTTCACCATTTCATAAATCACAGATTCAAAAAATCACAAAATGTTAACTCCTATCTAAAATTGTACTTTCACTTGTTTTATGAGCTGGGGTAGTGTAACTGGTACTGTGACCAGGCTGGATGATTTGAGGTTCAATATCTGACATGGGCAAGACATTTTTCTCTTCTCTAAACATCCACATCTCTTTCAGGCCCACCCAGCATCCTATTAAGTGCTGTAAAGTGGTCAGGGCATGAAGCTGACCACTCACCTCCACCCAGTGCCAAGGTTACGACTGCATGGAGATATAACTCTATTCTTCCCATATGCCTTCTTGGTGTGCGCAGAGAAAACCTTACCTTTACATTTTACCTTAAATGTTTCTCTTAAATGACTCTTCTGCTCTTTTCAGAAACACACACTGACCTGGCCCCTCACCACACATGTAAAGCTTTACATGGTATTTTACAAACTGTTCCTTGTCCGATATAACACAACTGTACAGCTGTACAGCTGTACAGCCGTACAGCTACAACAATAACATTTTCCTGTATATATAGACAGTGAAACCCTGTTAAGAAATTTTTGAAAATTCCAAGAAAATCCTACTTCTTAAGCGGGAAATTTCTTAAAAGGGTAATTTTAATGAAATGGGAGAATTCTGGTGCTTTTTTATCCTGACTTCTTAGATGGGAAATTTTCTTAACCGGGTTTTCTTAAGTGAGTTTCACTGTATATACAAACGTGACTCTGTCTTAAAATAACAATGGTGATAAAAAACCCATGTCATTAACCACATTTTCTGCCAAATCACTCCGACTGAAGACTTTTTTTGGTAATTCCAAGGACTCTGCAAATGACTGTTTGGGAATTGCTGAGGACAGCCTCTTTAAAATGCAGTATGTGGAGTTCAACACAAAATAGGCCCCACCACATCATGGACAAAATAGTAATGTTATTTGCTTGCATACAGTATAACAGTAAACCAGTGATATAATTTTTAGTAACTTTAATATTTATTGTATCTGTCTAAACATGACTTGAATGTAATGCTGATAGGCAGCTCTAGGAAAGTTGGTTGTCAACAAACGAACTGGTTCAAATGAAATTCACCGTGACTATAAAAGACAAGAAAGTCAGTAAAATGGACATAATACACATACCATTGTATGAAGGTGTAGCATAAAGTGCCATCATATCACACTGACCACTATCTAATGCCAAGATTAGGAATGCATGTAGATGCATACAAATATGTTCTGACTTATAAAAATGGTTCGTATGTCTGACAAACTAAGGAACTCACAGGAAACAGTGGTGATATTACCAATCTCACTTTTTGGCTAGAAGATATATGAAACAATCCTGATAAAACAAGTACGTGCTTATACTGAAGGCAGAAGTTTCCACAATGCTTTTGATACAACCTATTTGTCCCTTACCTATTTCTGTTACTGAATTCTTCTTTGCATAGGAATTAAATCTCACAATTATGTTTCAGAGACTGGTATGAACTTCCTGCTTTTGATGGCTCTTGAGAAAGTGGCGTACCTTCCATTCGCCTACATTGTTGATCAGGTATGGTAACACTACATGGTGAGATCTGAGGTTCTCATGAGTACAATATAATAAACTGGTTATTTTCCACCCAGAAGGCCCACCAAATGGCTGAATGCACATAACAGCTCTAGGATTGATACCTTGCCTCACTCGATTTAGTTCTCCTACTTTAAATCTCAATATAAAAATGTTCATGTATGACTAAATAAAGTGTCTTTTGTGCTTAGTGGCGTTGGGGATTGTTTGCTGGTGATTGGAATATTGACGAAATGAATGCACGCTGGTGGGAACTTCGGCTCAGGCATCAAGGAATCATACCTCCCATTCCGCGAACTGAGAATGATTTTGACCCTGCTTCCAAGTATCATATACCTGCAGACATGCCATACACAAGGTAAGATGTTCTATACTGAGCTATCAAATGTCTCTTTAAGGTTCTAAAAAATAGTAAAAATTAGCATCAGTCTGTGCCTTCTATAAGAACTGAACCTAAAAGCATCTGAAAAGGAAACATTTGACCAAAGAGTTAAATAAGCAGGCATAGTTTTTACTCTTACTTACATAATGAGGACTACCAAATTCAGCCATTACTACTTGCTAGCTTGCATATGACACATAAGAATGCATATAAATATCTGATGGGGAAACCCATACTTGTGAAATATGAATGACAGATAATTGACATATACAGGTACTTTGTGAGCCTGGTGCTGCAGTTCCAGCTACACGAAGTTCTTTGTGAAGCAGCTGGTCACTTTGGGCCACTGCATACATGTAACATCTACCGATCAAGGGAGGCAGGCCGGTTGCTGGGGTGAGTGGCATGTCTCAGACAAGAAGAGTAACTCTTTCATACAGAGATGCTAAAGTTCATGAAATGCGAGAGTGACCAGACTTGGAAAATTAGGGGACACTTTACCATGACAGTGAAAAATGCTTCAAATATTTACTGTTTATAAACATGGTATTTAAAACCACCAGAACATAACAATAAAACTGAGGTAGCCTCTTTATTCTAAACTTCTAAGTTACTATGTTGCTGGTATCTATGCCCTGATGGTCCACGTTAATTTCACTAACCCATTATAAAAGTACTGAAATATAAATGAGGCACAAAAAATGTAAAGGTGAGCCAAAGAAAATGGCTCTGTGATTAGTTTGTGCTGCTGGTATCTACTCCCTGACACTCCACATTAATTGCACTAACCCAGTTTGACAGACTGCATGATTAATTCACCAGTCAGTTTTTAGCTGACTCAGCACCATCACTTGGCATTTGTAAGGCCAAAACATGAAAATGATGAGCACAAACTTAAAAATCAAACAAATATACCCTATCAAGCATGCTGTCTTCTACAATGGAACACCGTGCAGTCTGGTAGAAATTTACCAACATTTTTGAGGACTCTGCTGCCCTCTTGAGCAGGAGTTTCTTACACATCCCAGATGACCTGAACCCTCACCAAAACTGTGGTGAGAGCCTTAGATCTTGCATCTATGTTTAAACTTCCTCCAACAATCACACGTAAGTATGTCTATAGTTACTGGGATGCCCAAACTATTAGTATTCTACTGCTTCAGAGGATTTTTACGATCCGAATACATACGTCTACTAAAGGTCATGAGATCTGCAGGGACAAGTTGATAAACAACTTTTCAAAAATAACATGTCATTTATATTTATATTCACCTTACCTCATTATGTAGAACACTCTCATACTAATACACTTGTGTGTCTTACAGGGACATACTTTCACTAGGTTCTTCAAGGCCCTGGCCAGAGGTGATAAGAATGATGACACGGGGCCGAACTGACAAATTGGAAGCTCGACCGTTGCTAGAATACTTCAAACCATTGTCAATGTGGTTAAATGTGCAAAACCGAGATGAGAGCTTGGTTGGTTGGAGTACCACTGGAGAAGACACAGGTATGAAATTCATCAAGACGATACTCCATCACTAATCCATGGCTTGGAAGTTATGACCTAATCTGGGGAGATACGGATTTCTGTTTTAAACAGCTTTTGTCAGTGGTACTTCATAATGGAATGGCAACTCATCTGGGTGAAACTGTTGAACACAGTTCTCAAAAATCACTGAAAGCAGGGATTGAAATCTTCTACTTGTTATTAAATAAAAATATTTTAGATACATATAAACTAACCAATCCCTCATGTATTCTTTAATTCATTAATGTGTTCATCCCTCTATCCACCTCTTTGCCCAGTTTATAATTTAACCACTGCTGGCCAACAGTGAATATTTACTGATCAGAATAATTCAGAGACAATTTGGCAGGCAACTGTAAGTGTTGTCACTAGATGATATTCTTATTGACATAAAATCATGTCAGACATTACCTTTATTTTAAAAACAATATGGGTAAGTAAGATACCCAAAATGTATGCTATGTATAACGTATAATTTCAAACTGTCTTCAGTAAGTTTTCATGAAAATCAGAACAAGTATTTTTTTCTGACAGAAACAACAATACGCTAGTTCACTACAGATTAACTATCCTTTTATGAAATAACTACAAAATTAAAATTAGCATATTTATTTTAAAAGGCTGTGGCGAAGTGCTGTTAGTGAAGAATGTATTAATTATTGTATATATAGCTGAGAATATGGCATCATTTGAGTGTCACAACCCTCCTTTGTTAGTTTCATTTAAGTTCAACTGAATTCTTACTCTTTTTGAGCAAGATTATTTTAATCTCACTCTGATCTGTGTCAATGTTTAATTTATCATGAGTAGAGGTTAAAAACAAAAATATTTTCCCGTCTTTGTCAGCTTTAAAATGCATACGTATGTCTAAATATTCATTCTGATGTCTTCTTACAACTATGCTTTCCCACTACATACCATTAGAAGCTGAAATGCACCATCACATCATACATGTGGACGTACTATATTTTGTTACAGCCCTGTTTGCCAGATGGTCCCAGGATGGAAGTTATGCTGTGGCACCAAGTGTTCTCACAACAATTTTAGCAATAGTATTTTCTCTTGCCTAAAGCATAAAATTTAAAGAAATTTTGTTAATTCAAATTTATCAAGGAAAAGTACAAAGAAAAACATAAATAGTACTTATTAGAGAAGGTGTGAGACAAAATTCAGTTTCACGTTGTACAAATTACATTCATGACAGCTGTTGTTGAGGCAGTTAAATGCCTTCCCATAAATTTCACTGCAGTTAACAAATTGCAGCTCATGTTCTTAATTACAGTGATCTTTGCTGTCAATCCATTGTTCTCAAATTTTTGTTTCTGAAAATGCATTCTATTGATACGTTATTATATAAGTAGTTGATTTGTATCAAAGTTTAAGAAATGTCTGTATAAGTGTAACTAATGAAAATATGTTGTAATTTTCACTGCTTCAGTTTTTAGAAAGTTACAACTTTCCCACTCAATAATGTGTGAAATGTATTCATATGCAGAGAAAATGGTGCTTCTTTTTCAAAGAAAAAAATAAATTGTAAAAATTACGAGCATAATCAAAATTTATGCAGTAATATCTAATAGGCTTGAAAATTATTAAAAAAAAGCCAACTGGATTTCAAATTTGCATTTTACCTGGATCTGTACTGTAATGTAAGAAGACTGTAAAACAATCTACTTCTGTACAAATTCAATAAAAATACTTCATGATTTAGGATGTAAAAATTATTACAGAACTGATATTACTGATAAAGATATCACTTTGTTGCTTCTTACACACAACAGCTCTAACATAAACCATTCTGTTGCCACAGTGGATCTCAGAACAAACAGCATGTATTTCCCTACGCAGCAGTAACTGGTGTACTGGGAGAGAGAGCGGAAGAAGA
The DNA here is from genome assembly GCA_013340265.1 of Coptotermes formosanus. Classification (NCBI taxonomy): domain Eukaryota; kingdom Metazoa; phylum Arthropoda; class Insecta; order Blattodea; family Rhinotermitidae; genus Coptotermes; species Coptotermes formosanus. The sequence continues at coordinate 615,727 of BLKM01004458.1, forward strand.
AGAGAAAAAACTTTAAATAAATTCAGGCAAATTTCCATGTTTCAGTGGTTAAAGTGTCTTGGGTTTTAGCGTTATTTATGCTTTCAGACAGTTGGCCATAGAGTGCACCTGATTTGAATGAGGTAACTTTACTTGTCTAATTCTCATTCAGCAAGACTGCAAGATTATATGCACTGTAAGTTCCATCTACCACCTTTAATGTGAACTTCACTTTGAAGTTTATTTATTGCACAAACTAAATGTGTTACACAGATTGTTCTTACCATTTGCATCTCTTTTCTAAAATACTTAAATTGATGTACAAATATGATTAGTTCCCTTGCATAAATAAAAAAAATGTGGTCTAGGAAATTTAGGCACTATTTCGTAATTACTAAGCAACTTTGTACACAGTACAGTCATGAGAAGAAGCAGGCCTATATCTGCACACACCATTAGGCCCAGCAGCACAATGCAAAGTGATCAGCTCCATGTTCCAGCCACCTTTCCCAGAACACCCTCAGTACCAATTTGACAGGGAGACTGGTAGGTGTCAGAGCCAGTCTGAATGTTGAGGCAAACAGCAAGACCCAGGTGTTCCCAGGGTACTCAGCCCCTGTCAACTAACTCACAACCAGTTGAATGACTGATATAATCCACTTGCGCAACATAATTTATCTTCAGCACTTATTTATGATGGTCACAAATATTTTTTAATATACACACAAATGTTTTTGAAAACACAGTGAGCAAAAATTATGACAGTTGAATTTTTATAAATCAATAATTTTACAAATACTTTGGTAACACTTGGGGGTTCATGTTAGAAATTATGCAACATTAAGTGAATTGGTTCTAAAGTATCACAGTGGGATATGGATGTTAAAAATGGGTGAAAAGGGGACGTACAAGACAAAGGACAGAAGCAGCAGAAATGAGAACTCCAGATTTGGAACTGGATACACATGAATATAAATGTAATCACATATATGTGAAACTCAGTTTACTGATACAGGAAAATTAGACCGAATGGGGAAGGACAGACATGAAAACACAAATTATGGCATATACCCAGATGGCAAAGATTAAGTGCAAGACCAAGGAAACACCAAAAAGAGGAATCTGATGCCTGTACAGGCATTTAACTGCCTAATATATGAAGACAAGGAAAAGATAAGTGAATGTTTAAGCATTCATGTGCCCACACTTGTTTATTCAATGATCATCCACATAACTGAGTCCACACACTCCATTCTCTTTCGTCATATATTAATCTACTTTGTTGGCACTCCTTAGACATGAAATTCTTAAAAGATGAAAAGAGTCACAAGCATATCTTCTCTACCACACACAGACACACTCATATACATAACAGAGGCTACTCAAAGTTCTACTCAACGACCTTCACCAGTAAGAGAGAAAAAAATCATGACTCAGAAATAGACAAAATAGACTTGTACAGGCTTTCTGTATTGTTTATGCCATGATTTTGTAGGTTTCTCCTCCAACCACAGCAACAAGTAATCAAGAATTCACTGGAATACTAAGTTTTATACTTCTTTCTAATTAGTTCTAATTGCTTCAGACACAAATCTCAAGAAGACCAGATCCACACAGTCCTGTCATGAGGTCAAGCAACAGCTTTCGGGATGAATTAAAGAACTGAAAGAAGTACTTCCTCACTTTGTAATGAGTTCCACTTGAATACAGAATTTCATTCCTTCAATGCTCATTCAGGCTTTTTACATATGCTACAGCGATCACCACATTTGAGATCACCCTTCTTTGCCTCCTCCAATTCCATTCCTTGCTGGTTACCATTACAATCGACACAATAACAAACCCCACGACGGCACTGCATTTCTCTGAAATTTCCAGTTTCACAGCAAGTTGGCAACTCTGTCCCACCCTCACGTGCCAGCAGAAAACGTGTTCTCGCACAATCTGACAACACAGAGAAACAAAACAGTTGCCTACAAAATTATTTGTCAAATAAACTGTTTTTCCTGTGTCTTAATTTGAAGTACAATATTATAACCAGATTATGTTAATCATAGGAATAGTGCTTATGAACTGGCTGAAATTATTCAACCATCAGCATAGATGTGAGGGCAGAAGGAACATCTGTTTGCATACCCCAAATAATTCTTGTGGTAATAAATACTTACAATGAAAATCAGTAGCAAGATTATGTCACTGAAAGTCATTCTAGCACCATGACCTGACATTTACCAGTATATTTCTATTCACTGACAACAGCAAGCAGCCACAGACCATTTAGAGGTAGTCATATGATGCACTAATGTGCAATTTTTCTATTCAACTAGCATCACAAACACTGTTCCCAAGTTAAAATGTTCACTGTCATATGTGTATTACAAAATGTGCTGAGGAGAAGATTTGGACCCAAGGAAGCAAAAGGAAGAAGAAAACTGCTTCATGAGGAGCTTCAGTTATTAGTGTGGTCAAAAAGAAGGATTGGGAAATGTAGCATGCACAGAAGGTAAGAAAAATGCATGACCAATTTTAGGCAGAAAATCAGAAGGTAAAAGACGACTTCAGACACTGACGAATAGATGGCAGTACCACACGAAAATGCAGATTGAAGAAACAGGGTCAGGGTGTGGTCTATCTTCATCAGCTTTGAGAAAGGGTGCAGTGGCAAGCTCCCGGGTGTACGGTAATGAAAATTCGGGTAGGTGGAAATCTCTTGACTAAATCAGCAACTACTACTATATCAAGCAGGACTGTGCTCCAAGTTATTCAAAACACATTACCCAACTGTGATGTGTTGATAACAGCACACAGCAATTTCATGTAATGTCTACATATATGGTCAATGATGTCTTTACAGTACGGATTATTGCTGTGCATGAGACAGTTGCTTGCCTACTAATGGCTAGTAGGGTATAAAAAGTTCAGACAAACTCCTATCAGTAGGACTACAAACTGGGATTAATTTACAGACAGCTGCTTGCAAAACACTGTTTAAGGCTATATATGTGACACCTGCATCCAGAAAATATATTCAACTTACTCCTACTGGCACAATATGGTACAGGACAGTTTTTCATTTACCTTAAGAATTTTTATAAGATGATGTAATTTGTCACAGGAGCATCTAGACTAAATTTAGGCATATAAAATACAATATACCAAATACAATACTTATAAATACCTACTCAGATAATTACAGATGTGAAACTCTGACACAATATGCCACATACACACACACACACACACACACACACACACACACACACATACATACATACATACATACATACATACATACATACATACATACATACATACATACATACATACCAACAACTGCACTAATACTTAGATAAAATTATATAAAATGTGTGGTAAACCTCCTATACATTTTGGCCTTTTTCAGCCATCTTCAGGTAGAGATTCAACACATAAAAATACATTAATGGCCAGTTATAACATATATGTGCAATAATACGGTTAAAATACAGAACATTAAAATGGTCTTGTCTTATTGCACCGAACACGGATAATTTTAAACTCTGATAAAATTTACTGGATAATAGGTACCTGGGCATAAGAGAAAGTTTCTGGGGGGGGGGGGGGGGNTTTGTAATGAAGACAGTTTTTTTTTGTAGTAGATATGAAGTGAAATTTTAAGTATTTCAATAAGTGTCAGGCTTTGAAGCCTTGGTTTTTCATATATATATATATATATATATATGAAAAACCAAGGCTTCAAAGCCTGACACTTATTGAAATACTTAAAATTTCACTTCATATCTACTACAAAAAAAAACTGTCTTCATTACAAAGATCATGATTAATACTATTTAGGAAAACACAGTAATCACTCTTTAGCCTGAGGATCATTCAAAAACACATTAATGCAAGCATGGTTTTGTAAGGTTGCAGCAGCTGGCACATACAGTGACCATTAAGTTTCAAAGAGTTTGTGGGAACATCCCCACAAATGCAAAACGGCCCTTTCCGCGCAGTACAGCGGTAGTCGGTCTCCCCACCACTGCAACAAGCTCTTCACGCCAGCCAATCCCAGACGGCTACATTTCCAGCCAAAAGTTGTGCATTCCAGTATTCCGGATCCAGCGTTCAATATCAAGACTCAACGTGCTACGAGCCTCCACGATCGGCTCCCGAGCATCATCCGCCACTCGGCCCGTTAGCAGCATCTACAGCTCGCACCCTGCGGAACGCGCCGCAGTGTCTACCAGCACACGCTGCTCGGCACCACAGAGCTGTCCCAGGCTCTCCACCGCGCAGCCTGCTCCGCGCAACCGGCTGACACTGTACAGAACTCACTCTCACTGCACTGCTTCAGTGAGTCCGTTCTTCACAGGAGTAACTTTGTCGGACCTCACTAACGCGGCCCTTAGCCGCCACAATAGCAAAGGAGAAGCACTTGTAAATACGTCCGACACGGACAACTGTACATAACAATAACCTGTACATATCTACGAGAATAAAGACTGACGTTAATGTGTTTACTGTTGTTGTGATTTCACAGTAGCAGCATACAGTAACCCACAAGTTAAAAGCAGCAATCATAAGCTAACCAGAAAGCACAAAAATTCAAGCATTACGCTCTTAACCATCCAGATGTGCTAGGGGACTGTGAAATGATCAGAATTAATTGAATCTATATCAGACTGTATCTTGAAGGCTTTGAAAAGACCCAAGTTGGATATTTGTAAAAAAAACCCTATAATTAAATTAAACGTAAAGTTTGTTGTGTACACGTCATGAAGTAGTATGTGGGAGTGGAGATATACTTCCACTCATTTTTAACCACAGTGCTCGATGGGAATAGTCAGCTTCACACCCCAGCTGACTTACCCCCTGGAGAAAGAGCCTTTGGTGCCCACTGAACAGGAGGCTAGATGGGCCCCACAGCTGGTCTGGATGCTTTGGAGAAGAGAAAAATCTCTTGCCCCTGCCAGGAATTTAACCACATTTCCTCAGTTGCCCAGCCCATAGCATAGTAGCTAAACTGACTACACTATCTCAGCTCCTACTCTGTAATAATTGCACACTTTTTTAAGAATGCCATTTATGTATACTCCTTTTCACAAAATGGAACATAACGAAGACATGCAGTGCATGTCAAGAGATACAGCGATGGAAATCCCAACTCTTCCACCTCCACCATAAAACTCAGTCATGTGTATATCAGAAATACGTGTTTTACTTACTGCAGTCCATTCCATCAGCTAACGTGTCATTACGCTGCACATCATAGCCTAGACTATTCCCATCTGGATCTACACAGATCTTCCTGTTGAGTTGACAACAAAAATACTGTAAAATTTCTTAACTGGACATAAGTCAGGTAATGTAGTTCAATGCATTACAAATATTTTCTGTGCACTTTCTTTGCAATTCTGCATGGCTCACTGACTGTGATATTTATTAACTGGGGCAAAAAAGTTACTGTTGCAAAGCTGTTAAACAACACAGGTATGACTTTTTATTTAAACATAAATTATTTTTCCTTCTGTTGCATTAAATATGCACTGTATAATAAATAAAAGGTAAAAACCCAAAACTGTCCCTGTGCTTACTGAAGCACCATACCATAAAGACACAATGGGGAGAAGATCTATGCTCCACGCATTCTTAACTTCAGCACTACATGGAGGTGACTGGTCACCTTCATGCCCCAGCTGCTTTATTCCTGGGAAAAAGAGCCCTTGTATCCACTGAATGGGTGGCTGGGTCAGCCCCACAATCAGTCTGGATGCAATGGAGAAAAGAAAAATCACTACGCCTTCTGGGAATCAAACTGACTCCTCAGTTGGTCTACTAGTTATCACTCTTGCCTTGATTACCTTCCATCCCTATATTCCTTTCTCATCCCTTCCTTCTGTCCCTCCTATGTTCATTCCTTAACCCCAAACATCCCTTATCTTAAAATGGTGCTCAGTTTTCCCAAGTATTCCACAGCCTAGAAAAGTGGGCAGGGTTTCTGCATGTATCCTATATCCTAGTACAAGAGCTGGATTTTCCCCAAGTGCCCCCATGTCTTAGCAATGGGTTTCCCTAAGCATCCCACATCCTAGCAGTGGTGTCTCATATCTTAGTAACAGTGCTGAGTTTCTCTGAAGTATCCCACATCCTAGCAAGTTTTATCCACATGTCGAGAAGTGATAAACTTTGCATTCTTCAAAGACTGTTGTACATGAAGTAATTGATAAATTCACTTCACCTTTTAACTCTGTCTCACACATAGGCACTGACACTAGTAACACATACAAACTTTAAATTTTACAACACTAATGTGACTGTCACTCACACTGTGTCTTTGACCATTACTCTGCTGTATCGGCCATCATACTGGCAGTCTGGGAAGCGCAGACCCACAGGGAAGATGTCTTCAGACAGTAGATTCTCTCTAGTGTGCTTAGTTTTAATTGCTTCTGCCTCACACTCTCTCACATACTTGCCTTCCTGATGTATGTTTGGATCAACTGAAATAGGAAAAAATTATAAAACTTTAAGGTTACGTGTAATTAAACAAACTGAAAGCCATAGGATTATTTATGATTTCCTCCTGCCTCTCCACGAAAATGCAGGACAGTACCTTAAACACTTCCTTCTTTATCCTTCCCATGTCACTGTAACTCTGTTACCATATACCTCAAGCAGTTCACACAGTATTGCTAACTAAACCCATTAACAAACTAAGAAATGTTTCCAATAGATTGATTAGGTTTCAGTTTGTACAGTGCAGTCTTATACAGGAAACCTTAAAAAATGAAGTTTTGCGCAATTTAAAAATTTTAACATTATTTGCACAGGTGTCACAGCCATAGCTTAGCATGTGGCTGTCACTGGATTTTTCTGTGGACAAACAGGTTTTAGAGTTACAGGACAGAATTAACTGATTTTTTTAAGTTACTTCAGGCAAGGATATTGCACTGTCACTAGTTCGGGAATAAATTTCTTATTGGTGATACACAACTCATAATCAGATCAGAAAGGTTTCAAACATAGCCAATGATACTAATTACGGATGGCATAATCATAACTAGGATTCAAATTATGTTCTGTAAATATGAAGTCATTCTTTTCTCGACTGTAGCCAGCTACTGTCTTCATTCTGTGCAGTTTTGTAAATAACTGTCACTGTCAACTTTCTGGTAGCCTGCTTTTCAACACCTGCTAATGTTAATACTCAACAACATAAATAACTGTCCACAGCCAACAAGTTCTTTACACTAAAAATTTGTTCATTAAAATACAGATGCTTACAGCACTTTGGGTTATCCTTCGTGATTTCAAGTTCAAAAACACAATCAGAATCAGGTACATTTGATCCTGTCTGAAGACATCTACACCATTTACTGTCGTCACATTGCAAAGGATCATAACTTCCATCCTCAAGACAATGTATTGGTTGTGAATATACTTCCCGTTCTTTGGCAAGTTGTTCAGCTTTCCAAACAGCCAGCGAACATTCTAAAACAGATATTAACGTCAAACAAAAACTGATTATTTGGACATTCATTCACTTATCAATCATCAGCATCCTTAAGTTTTTCCCATCTACCGCATCTAAATCAATAAATCTATTTTGCTCATTTCCATTAAGAACAAAATTAAACCTGTTAAAATTAACCTGAAATTGAAGAAAGGTGGGAGGGGGGAAGGGAAAGCTTTTGATTCCTGCTGACGACACTAGTATCATTATGTATCACTCTGAAAGTGGCCACTTTCAAAATTGCATTAGTGTTGTATTTCCACCTAGAAGAAATGGTTTAAACCAAATAAACTCACATTAAATCTTCACAAAACAAATTTCCAGAAACTTGCTGCTAACAATAAAACATGTATTAATTTAAATATACATTGTGGTAATTAAACAATCAAAGTTGTAGCTACACCTAAATTCCTTGGCCTGCAAATTGATAACTTAGACCAGAAAAAACATACTGAATATATTACCTCCAAACATCACTCCGCATGCCTTGCCATGGGGCAGTCATGACAACAGATACTTTTAAGATTAGATTAATTTGCCTATTTCCATTTTGAGTCTTACTGTTTTATCTTTTCAGAAAATTCAACACATAGCAAAAAAGGATTCGCCATCCAAAAGAAAATTATTAGATTTATGGTAGGCATAAAGAAGAGAGAGTCTTGTAGGGAATTGGTTAAGACATTCAAAATACTTCCATTTACCAGTGAATATCTATTCTCATTACCATCTTTTGCTACAAATGTGGGAAAGCTTTAAATAAGTTCAGAAATATGCAGTATAAATCTGAGACATGAACATGACCTTCAAGTGCCATACGCTAACTTTAACAGAGATCAGAAAGGTGTGTGCTATGCAGGAACCAAGGTATACAGTGCTCTTCCATCTCAATTAAAATCTTAAACCATGATACAGAAGCATCTGAGTCAGCAGTGAAAGACAAAGACCATCTCTTAACTCATTCCTACTCTGTAGAATAATTTTTTTAACAGAAAGCTTGTAAGGAGTGTGCATATGATTAAGCAATTCTCATGCAAATATCTTGCTATATTTTTTATCTGTATAATATCATATTCTGACAAGATACCTATATACAGCTGTATAAACCACATATTTCAAACAATGTGGGACAGCACGGCCACGCTGGCAAGCTTCAACATGGCACTTCTTATAGCGTTCCGCAATGTTACGTAGGCAATAATCTTCCACAACTGAAATAAAATATGCTGAATATTGTGCTCATAACAGAACACTGGTGGCATACCATTTCATCACAACCCACTTCAAGTGGTGAGCACTGCACCAAATTATTCCCTCCCAGGACTAATGATAAAAATTGGCTCTACATACCACAAGTCATAGTCTCTTGCACACTGGATGATGAATACACTTTCTCTCCAAATATCCTTTCCCCTTTAGGATTTACACAGTAACAACTGTAACAACAGATTCAAATACACAAGGACCATTTAGTGGTAAAATCAAGCAGAGTTTGTGGTGCAATTGTGTTTTCCAGTAAACATACTATGGTTTTGTTATCAATGTGTGTTGCTTTCTGGAAAAGATACAAGCAACCAAGACTCAGAATACGCACGGGTAGTAATGCCTTTTAGTCACATGTTTATGACTAAAATTTGAACTGTTTTTCTGTACAAATGCAAGTCTGATCTTCTTGGACTGAATAAACACCATCAGACCAGGACCATGATGACATAATGGTTGCTGTCACACAATGTTTAACACTTCTGGGATGGCAGCATAGAATAGAACAAACCCTCTAAAAATATATTCAGAAATACAAAATTACTGCACCTTCCAACTCTGTTTGATGCATCAGCCATACTCCAATACAAAATGAATCAATCACAGTTCTTCTTATGTCTAGAGTGAACACATGGAAATAGAGTGACAGAGGTAATCCTATCACTGGGCCACCTAATTCCCCTGGCCTTACACAACTTCACTTTTTGTTCTCTGCATACATACAGGATGCTGTTTGTGTTCCATCACTACCATCCACTTTGCCAGACCTTTATGGAAACATACCAGCTGCTGCAAAAGTGGTTACACCTGCCATGGTCAAAAGTGTGTGGACAGAAATTCAATACAGAAATATGTGCCAAGCTACTCACAGTGTCCTCACATATGTCTGTAAACTGTTACGTGTACGACATAGGAACTTACTCATATATCTTACCACAATCATTTTAAATGCCATTTCTGTGTCTCTAAGTTCTTGAGCAGTGTTACATTAACCTGGTACATTTCACATGTCCAGCCTGCATACTGTCTTTACTCGATTATGCCACAATTCTGCACAAGACAGCAACACTGGCCATTCCTATAGCACAGCACTGGGTGCTAGCACAGAGAACACTGTGGAGGAACAGTAAGACACTGAACATTTAAACCACCAATCTGATATTGACCAACAAACACACTAGAAAAGTGACATGTATAAAATGTATTTGAGAACCTCTATTTCATACATGTCACTTTTCTACTGCATTTCTTGGTCAATATCAGATTTATGACAAAATGCAAGGTAGGCAATATAAAATTTTCAAACCACTGTTAGTAATCATGAAAAATAGACGGCAAATATCAAATGTTCATGATTCCAAGCATACGAAACAATCAGGGAATATCTTCAAAATTGGTCATGCAAAGAATTTGACATCAACAACATAATGAATATGTCAGATAGTACACAGGCCTAACACACTGAGCTAGTTGACAGTGTGGAGTTACAGCAGTTCTGGACACAAGTTCACCCTGACACTACAAAAAGTATAAATACAAAATCAATTTTTTAAGTGTTTGTCTGTCCTGTAATCCTTTTATGCAATAAGGTTGTGCAAAACCAGATGAAATAAGCAGACATCACTTGCATGTTTACATTCATTCATTAATTAGAAAGAATAACAACTGAGGATTCTCACTCACATTGAACTGCCAATGCAATGAGCTGGCATATAATCTCCCTTCTCATCACACAGGGGGCGCACTTGTGTAAACCCAAGTAACCCATTTTTCCAAGCCTCATCATAATCTTTTTGTTCCTTCATGCAATTCGAAACAACTGTAACACAACAAATATAATATCTGTTATCTGTAAAACAGAATTACTTCTGACTGATGCCCTCCTTTAAACTGTCTAGAACTTTGATTCAAAAGCTCTACTAAGATGTGTAATCACATCCCATACAAGGAAAAAGTAAAAACCCTGAAAACCTTTCGAAGGTTTTACAGCTGCAGTACAAGAACATGTCAGACGGGCAGCAGACAAATAGACACAAGGTAAATAATTCTTCAACAACTCAAATAAATGTCTTTGATGAGTGGTGCTTAATACTATCCAACTTAGGCCATGAAAAATACAGATGACACAGAAAAACTACTTAGTTTTTTCATTCACTATTTCGTTTCTTCACCAACTTTTTGTGTTACACAAAGAAGTGGAGACTTATGCGTTTTTAATGTTTCTGCTTTGCACAAATTCTAAGGTGTTTTATTAAATTCACTGAATTTCATAATCTTTCAGTCCTGTTATCTTCACAGAGAACTTGATGAACTACTAAGCGTTGCTATCAAATATTCTACCCATTCACAGTCATATATCAATCACACCAATAATAATCACATACCCAATTATGTGTCCTATAAATATACACATTATGAATTGTCCTTTGTAACTCCTCCCATGGAAATAAAACTTACGTGGAACACAGGTGGCAGAATCATGATCATTTTCTTTAGAGCACCATAATCTAGGCCCACATACAGCTTGATGCATAGGCTGTCCTTGTCCATTAACAACACAGTCATCTCCTTCTTCTGTAAATGTTACATGCATACATTAAATAAATATTTAACGTACAAAAACTTTCACGGAAATACAGTGAAAAGTTCTGAGCAACAAGGTTTACCTACTAGCGCTGTAAAAAGTACAACATACATCATGCACCGTGTTGTTTAACTTGACACTTCTAATTTGTTCTTCCGTCACAACATAAGCCCCAGCCCAGGTTGCCCATTGTTCATATCCTACATGACAGCATTTTAGGGGTCAAGCACATCCCAGGAGGAGGCACCAGCAATATTCCGGTCAGAAGAGACAAAGATGAAGCACACTGAAAATTATCCCTTCATCTTCATTTAAAGTGTTACAAACTGTTTCCTTGAGTGTGGGATATAACAAAGGTTCAAGTCAAAACCATACTGCAGGGTAAAATACAGTGATGGACTCTGAACTGACAACTGCCTGTTGTGTGTTGCTGGATCATCTGCAGAGTACACACAGCTCCCACACGTGTGCTGCCATCTCAACATAAGGTGGTGATTCTAAGTCCTAGAATGAGTCTGCCTTGGTCCTTTGCACAGGTAAGTGATAATTCCAGTGGAATGGCATTAATGTGCACTGTGTTGATAAATGCGGGAGACAAATGTGTCATAGTAACCATGCCTGCAGAAAAACCACCGGCACTGAAACTTGTCTGCCTTGCTGAGGGCTTCTGCTAAAAACTTTGGCCACCCTATGGTCTAACACAGATATTAGCACTCTATTCTGGGTGAAGTTCAGTCCAGAACCTGGATGCAGCAATGACACATGGAACTGCTGACAGAAGAGAATTTCAGCATTTACCCGCAGACCTCTGTAACATGCACACACGCGCACACACAGATGCATGCAGCTGCACAGACGTAACACAGCATCTTTCACTGTCAACACATGAAGCTAGAGAACACTGAATACTCACACCTCACTTAATCTCATTTCAGGCACTGTTTACCAAACAACAGTCACACGAAATTTGTTTTAATATTATGCAGCATAATAAGTATCAAACTAGTCAAGAAGACTCTGTACCACAGGGTTAATTCTGACACATGCATAAAACTGCAATTGAATATTATGTTAATTGTTTATTGTGTTGTAAGGAATGCATCACGTATAATACCTACTCAAGTAGGGAATGCAGTAATCACAGCAGTTGCATGTTGAAGGTTCTGCCATTATAACACCATTCATTGTTCCATTGCTGTACCTACAATTCTCTGGCAATTCTTCACATGGATTCTGTTGAATTTGCTCCTGTAAGTAATATATACCTTTAAATGTGGTGTAATATTCCAGATACTGACAAATTCTTTCACAGTGCCACTTGACTGCAGCACATGTCATAAATGGGTAATCCTAGATACACTAGATGCATGTAAATTTTTCATACTGAAGTCACATCTGAAAGATAAAATTAATCAACTAGTTTTCAATATTTTTGCCATGTTTGTACAACATCTGTAAGCTTTCAAAATACAGGGTGAACACAACGATCAATGTGAGGTCTTTTAAATTTTCCACTGATAGAGGCAGTGGTGCAACATAAATTTGGTCCTTAATGTAGCTCCAAAAGAATAAATCAGTGGGGGTCAGAGCTGGAGAATATGACACCCAGAACATGGCCCCTCTCAGCATTTTACTGCCATACCAACAGTCATTCTCTGAGTGGCTAAAATTTCTGTTACCTCACATCTCCAACATGTTACAGAACTATTTTCAAAGTTCTCCTTTTAATGGTGTTCAATTTCTTTATGCTGTTTAGTAGGCGCATTTGCAAAGCTGCAAAACGTGACTATTAGCTTTGTCATATCCACCTGTCTGCCCACATGGAACAACTCAGCTCCCACTGGACAGATTTTCATGAAATTTGAAATCTGAGGATTTTTCCAAAATCTGTCATGAAAATTAAAGTTTGGTTAAAATCTGACAAGAATAATGGATACATTGCATGACGACCAATGACACAATCAGTCAAGATCGTGTCTCCTACATCCAAGCACCTCACATACTATGGATGACATCACCATTGGCTATAACGAAATACTGATGCTCACATTCCATAACCAGAAATCTACTGTTTAAAAATGAATCAACATCCTACATCTGATGTCAGCGACCGATAGTGACAGCCAGCATGGATGTTTTAGTGCAGTGATTTTGTTTTTACCTTTACCATTTTAACTGCAATCGGTGTCTTAACAGTGCTTTTATTTGGACATACAAGCCACTATTAGCTTTTCATCAAAGAAGTCCGGAAATTGAAGTGACATTGCTTTGACCATGGCTGCATTCAACCATTTGGTGTTTTGACAATCAGTGACTTTATGTCTTTATTTTTACCCCTAATGATGGTGCCACAGAGCACCAAAACATGTCGGGTTGAAAACTAATATCTTTCACTAAGATTTTTATTGTAACTTGAGCAGGGGTTTTGTGTCTGTATGCAATTTTACTGCATGCTAAATTTTTTTTATAAAATACGTAGGAAATAATAGGGGGTGAAGGTAAAGATGGGAGAGTAACATACGATATTCAAGAACAGTTGACTCTAAGGAATGAACTGTACTGAAATGGCTCAGGACTGCCCACAGTGATAGACATATGTAGCAATAGCAGGGCCTACAGGGAATCTTATGAATGGCTGAAGCACTTACCAACTCTCTATGGAAGAATATGTTATAGGGATAGGAACTAAAGCACATTTACACTAATTGCTGAAAATGGTTACAAGCTTTAAACTGGGAATCTACACTGTCTTTGATACCCGTAACTGACAACGTAATGCAATTCATACACTGCAAAGTACATCTCTTGACACAGTGAGAATACACTTAATTGACAAATGATGTACATACCTCACAAAATTGTTGTGTGCAACGAACATCTACAGTTTGTGTGCATATTAAATGGATGTGAAGCGCCACTGTCAATATTGCTATCACTGCGAACGCCATCTTCAATCTACCACAAATGGAAAAAGAGCAATTATCAGGAAGGACAATACTCACTCTAGTTACTGCCTTCATTTCACAATTCTTTTAGTTATCTTTCCTGAAGTATTCACTAAATTAAATTTGCACACTGCAATTCAGATTCTGCAACACTGAAGTTGAAGTGCTCCCAAGACTCCCTTGTCTACATGTTATGACTGAGAGGGAGATCCTTGCTGGAATACACACTCAAATATAATAAACTATGAAACCATGAATTCTGGTGTATGACACACAAAGATAGCTTCTGACATGAATAAAGAACTTGTTTTAATGTGATCACAGAGAACACTAATCTCATTTTACAGAACGTTTATTATAATATTGCCATACCACCATGAATGCAAAGGCGCGTTTCAACCTGGCAGGAAAAAGAAGGTGTATCTTGTATCGATCACATACGAAAAAGAGTGATTACAAAGGTCAACAATCACTTTACTGACACCCTTCTTTATCAGTTCTTCTGTTGTCACCCCAAAAACAATCCATACAATTACATTTATACAGTCATTTCAGATTATGTGAAGCTGAAAAAACAGGTTACTGCAGCAGTAGTATGCAGTTGTGGCTCAAGTTTTGGTTCTGGGCAGCATAACACAGTGCTCCAGGTGTAAGTACCTATGCACACATGCAGTGATTTTTGTGATGGTATGCAATGGTATGGCATACTGCCACCTTTACTGATGGTGACACATTTAACTGGCTGACTTGTGGGACAATATAGGTTTTAAACTCTATACAAGGACTCCAGCACCTCTGGTGAAGCTGTATGGGGATGGAGGACTGAAGGCCACCTGGAAGCTGGTAACTGAACAGAGACAGGTCAAGTTCCTTCTTTCAGAACCCTCATTAGTTGCAGTCTACCGAAATCTGTGAGAGTTACTACTAAGAAGACACTGTCACATAAAAAGGCACCTCAAAAAATTGGGGTTGATAACCTCATTTCCAGCACAAATCAAAATTCTAATGAAATTACCTTACATATATTGTGCTATTGGTGAGTCCTTTTACCAGCCATATAAAACAGCTATAGCTGTAAAGAATATTGTACATAAAAAAATATTAATTTATCATTTAATTTGAAGTTACTTAACTTACTAAGCACAATTACCTTCTAAATACATAACAATATAATTCCTTCACCACCAAAAACAGTAAAGAATCTTAAGAGTGTTACATTGTGAATACAAATATGTTTTTGCAATGCTATTTACTTACATTATCTAACCACAAATTATTTTTCTATGTAGGCCCCTTCTGCTAAATATTTGGCATGCAAAAAGAATAGTTTGAAATGACAGCTGCAGATCAGAATAAGCTCCACGTTTTACATTACACATAAATTCTTTCACACAATGAACTGTTTCTGAGAACATATAAAAATTTGATTCGAGTTTCATGTAAAGTTCATATTTGACTGGTACAAACACATAACTTGACACCATCTAGTAAAAATACGCCCCAAATTTCATTGCTGTGTGCTTAGTAGTTACATGAGCTTCCCTCCTACTACATCTTCATACTACATGCTCTGCCCATAACATGCATCAAAATAGAGTTACTAAGGCACTACAAAATACACACCTTATTTGATACGTTCAACAAATTCCACCCAGTAAAATTCTTGCTTCCTGATGCAGCCAACACAGTGACTGATGTCAAAATTGTGTGTCCTCTGTTTGAAGATCAGTTTTGTACGTCACTTATCTGCAACAGATAACATCTGTAGGTTAGCAGAGATAATATACAATCTTCCACACCGGATGTGATTACTTAAACATGCTGGTTGCTGCTGATAACAATAACATTTATAAAACACCTGTAAATGAAAACATTAGAGAATGGCAGAAGTCACATGCAGCAATACTATGTAGGAAGTATGACAACGAGAACTGAGATATGAGGTTCTGACAGTGGTGAATATTATGATGGCAGTTCCTCCATTGTCTGGCAAGGAAAGACAGTTGAGTGAGGAACAAGATCATTTCTAAATTACAATGCCCAATGGCTAAAGTATGGCAGTTATGGAATGTGAAAGCAAAACCTATATTACTAACACAGAGGGGAAAGAGAAGCACATACTAATCACCACAATCGTAAAAACACATATCTCATCATTATGGATATGCAGACAATGGCTGTTCTCATAACAGCATTTATAGAAAAACCTTTATTGCAGCAGATACTTTCAGCATCAAGCAGTGTTTTCAACAATATTTCTCTGAATATACAAAACATGGATGGGTGTTTCCTAAATGTATGGCACAAATACCTTATGTAAAAAGTGATGTACTACTAACTACTACTACTACCACCACCACCACCACCACCACCACCATTATCAACTATGAGTGCAAGAGTTTCATTGAGACCATTACTGGAATACAAAATCACTTACAAGCTTCAACATGTAGACTCTCCAAATCAACATAATATTCTGCAGTATTTGTCACAGTTGTAATGACGTGATCAGCATGTCAAGGAGTCACTGTGCTTATAAAATACTGCTGAATTTAAAACTGCTTCACCCACAGTGTGTCCACACATAAGTGCTGACACAGAGAATCAAAATGTCTGACTACCAACCCAGACTACTTCCTGGTACAGGTATTTTCCAAACAAGACATTACAAATACAACACCTATTTTTCTGGAGACAGAAGATGGCACTTCATCCACTACAAAAGTGAAGGTTATACAATTATGATTCCGTCATCACAGTGAAGTCAGGTTGGTATTAGCAGAGTGGAGCATTTAAAAAACTTCCTAGCCTTTATCTAACCTGTGAGTGTCAATAATCAATACTCTCCATTTTCTTCATTCCTTTGATGGGCAATTCCAATGCGTCATATATATTTTACTCATCTAGCTTGTCAAACAATTTCTACTGCCTATGACAAATCTGTACAACTGCCAAAATCTGCCAAAAGGCAGATCAAGTAAAACAACCTCCCAGAGTACACATACATTGTCCATTTTAAAAATTGATTAGTTATGTTGTTGAAAGAAATTGGAGTAACACAGTTTTGGAAACAACTGAAAATAACTTGTTAAAATGGAACAGACATGTATTACACATTCGGACAACAGATGGCATAAGCAATTATTGACCTGGTTACCAGAGGAGGAATGCCAAAAATAAAGTGGAAAAGGGAAGCAGAAAGGTGATGAAGCAGCTGAATCTGATACCTGAAAGCGCAATAAACAAGCATATATGTTCAAAAGCGACTGAGAATTAGTAACCGATGTAACACTAGGAAACTGCTACAGAGAAGCACACAGTTGTGTTTTTTTAGAGAAATCATCAGCACTGATTGTGAACTTCTTCAAAACACAAGAATAGTGGGGTGTACCCAAAGGTTCTGGGACTAAGTCAATAAAGAAACACATGCTTACCTTTGTTACTGGCTGTTGTTGTTGTTCCCTTCATAGTAGTCCCATTCTGAGTTTATGCACTGGGTCCTGCATTGGTCACTGCTGGAGCTGACTTTTTAGAATCACGTGTGGGACAGACAGCAACTGTTCCTGAATTTCAGGGACATCTTGAAAGTAACATCCCTGTAGCTGCAATTTCATTGTTCAAACAAGAAAAATTCATGAGGGGCCAAATCTAGCAAATAAGGAAGAATGGGAGCCATGGCCATGGCAATGTTTTTGTGGTAAAAAACTGCTGCAATGACAAAGCAGTGTGGGCCAGCACATTGTCCTGGTGAATCAACCAATCTTGGTTCTGCCATTATTCTGTAAGATTTTGGCCAATTTACTCCCTCAGATGTTGCAAACCTACCAGCTGTAATGCTGGTTCACCATTTAGACTGCAGGAACAATTTCCTGATGAACAATGCCTTAAAAGTCAATACCATGTACACGTAGATGTCTGACCTGACTTGCCTCGCTTTCTTCAGACATGGAAACGAACGCTTTTCATCTAACAGGACTGTTGTTTTGTTTCTGGGTCATAGCACTAAACCCAGATTTTGTTTCCTGTGTTCTTGATGCATTTTTCCCAAGTCTGAAGCAAAACGTAATGCAAATGTGTTGCTTCTTCAAATCAGCCATTAAAAAATGGTGGATCACACTTAACATGCAAAACAATAACTTCTGCTGCGAAGAAACAGAGGGTTATGGTTGAAAAGCTCGCTAAACTGACTCAGAGAAATAAAAAGTGAGACACTGGCTTCACCCAGTCTATCAAACTGCCCCCTGAGAAGTGCTTTATAGAATTTTGTATCTCATTTTGAAGAATTTTACTAAAACTTTTTGATGCATTCCTACTTCTTTAAAAATCTGACCACAACAGACACTTCACGTTAAGGCCTACATCCATTTCCACAGCCATCTCAGGTGAAACTCACCAAATGTAGTGAAGAGTAAACCAAACAATATTTTTTAAAAAAGAAATACACATTTTATGCCCAATACGCTTTTTATAGCAATCTTATGGCTTTTGAGATACTGAAGACAAAAGATATTTTACGCTGTGTTATCCAAGTCAATAACTGCTGGCCTGATTTTGATCAAATTTCATACTGGAGATACCTGACCCTCTATCCTACCTGTGTATGTTACTTTACGACACAGCAAACATGCTAGAATTAGTATATTATGTACACATTTCCTAACTTCTTAGCTTTAACACAGGTTTTAGCCTTGTGGGAAAACACAGACATTATCTCTTTTAGCATCTCCAGAGGTCAGCCTTCTTTAACCCTTATCGGTCCAACGTCAATTTAATTCGACAGTGATTTCTGCTGTATAAGGTCCAATGTCAAACTTAAATGGACATGTTACTTTAGAGTCTTTTACCATGGTTTTCCTTAAGCTTCTGTTGTCTAGGGGCTGCCTTTGAACTTTGAAGATCAGAGATTTCCTAGAAAATGAACTGTGGCCAGAC
This sequence comes from Coptotermes formosanus, assembly GCA_013340265.1. Lineage (NCBI taxonomy): Eukaryota > Metazoa > Arthropoda > Insecta > Blattodea > Rhinotermitidae > Coptotermes > Coptotermes formosanus. Next base: position 634,922 of record BLKM01004458.1, read on the forward strand.
TGTTGGAATTCACGTGAAGAATTTGGACCGCAAAGTGTTAACATTCCTTTACACTTCAGCTTCTTGACCAACGCGAGAGTCAGTACACTGCACAAGTCGAACTCCTGGGCGCGCACGCACGCACACTCCTTTATAAGCATAGAAAAAATACTCCAAATTTGTAACAAAATGTATGGCTGAATATCTACTAACTGGTTTTCAGCTAATGGTATATATACTCACCTCTATACAATGGCTTAAATGGAATGTTTTAAGCTTTATCCCTAGAACACTGCACAGTACAGCAAAATACTAAAGATGTGTAATCAACTAAACGCGTTGCATGGGCTCATGATTGCTTTCATAAATATGACAGGTATGTACTAAGCCTCATTCCTTATAGACAAGTACATGTGTTGAGCAAAAAAGCTGCTTGAAATTGATATTCAGGCACCCTGGGACTCAATTTTACTTGTAGATGAAGTTTCGACATTCTGATGTGAAAAATACTGAAAATGTTTGCATCTACATGGTCACTATGATTTTAAGCCTGGTGTAACATGTTTACTATAGACAGAATTACTGGGAAATTGTTAAATTTTCAAGACCAACATTTCATTATATAATCTATTTATTTGGATAAGAAATTGTGACAGATCAGCTTAAGAACATCAACAAGTATTGGTGTACGTGAATCATGGGTTCATAAGCTATCACTTTTATTTAAGAACATCAACAAATATTTGTGCACATGACACATGGATTCATAACCTACCATTTTCATTTAATTCCCACATGTAAAACATGATCACTGCATGACAGTAAAAATCACAAAGTACAATGAATAAGTATTTTAACAACACATGCACACTAATATGCATACCTTGTTCTGTTTATAAACTGTCACACATGTGGCTGAACCACAACGCATTCTGCTTTGTAATTCCCCAGTGTGAAATATGTAACATTTATTGTAACAAAAGACATATATAAGGAGATACTTTATCAAAGGAAATGGTACTGCATGGAATGTTGTTACTGTTAAAATATTACACCAACATAAAAAAATAAACTCATAATTACAATCCAGTTCAAATGAAATCTGGTGGAATGTGTGATTTTGTTATCACATGTCACATTGCACTCCTTAATTCTATTAACTACCTTTCCACATTAATTCCTTTGTTAACTGTTACACAGAGATCATTTATTAATGACATGCAGTTTCACTGAAGTCACATAGGCTGTGGACTATGGACATATGCAGAATTTTCTAATACTTACTGCAGTCTCTCTGTAACTGTATGGTGCAATTTGTAACCATTAAAAAAATCATAACAGTAATTTCAGAATTTTGGTTTATCCATAATTTGGAACACAGAAATACCACTAAAATTCTTATGGACAGAAGCTGCACTGAAATTACACAGTCTTGCAAGTTCTGGAGGATTTTACTGTTGCAACTGTCAAGGGTGCAACCAGTCAGTCAATGCAGATCCATATTGCCATTATACACCTGCACTGCAGTGAAGTTTCCACTGTGTATATCAAAATGGTGTCCAACAGCATCAAAGCATGTGTGAACACTAGAGAAACATCAAGGAGCATGACAGCTGTGATTAACTGTGGTGGATGAAATTACTCTGCCTTCTCTGACATTAAAAAACTGAATTCATCCCACAGAACTCAAAAAGGAGTCAAATAAGTGCAGTTACAGGAATTTCAGAATGCCATAATAATAATAATAATAATAATAATAATAATAATAATAATAATAATAATAATAATAATAATAATAATAATACAGTATTAAAGCAAAGGTTTTGTTACAAATGAAACTGCCAGCATACATATTATTTTCTTACAATAAATAATGACTGAAAACCATTTTCAGAATGTACAGAGCCATAAAACGTGTCACTCTGTAATAGATATAAGGGACTACTTCTTGACTTTTAGTCATTTTACCATGACAAACTGTGAAGCTGTATCAGAGATGTGAACAGTTATGCACAAGAAACAAATTCTTTGAAAATCAACTGTAGAGCTCCATATGCAAGCATTAGACTGGCCAACCAAAGAACTTTTCTCAGAGTCATCCTAAATATTATGTACTCCAATACAAAACTCAAAATCAAGTATGGCCAACAGTTCCAAAATGCTAAAGTTTATTACTTTCCATTTCCGATTTTCTTTAACCCTTGAATATTTTTTAAACGCTATACCATGCATAAGAATTAACACACAGCAGTGTTATTTTTAAAATTTTGTAGGTTCTTCCATATTAGTGTGTATTTTGAGACAAATATTTCCTTGCAAGTCACATTAATTAATCATTTTTAAATTTATGTGCCCAAAATGTGACCCACAATGCATTTGGAAACAAAAAACTAATCTTTAGGTGTATCCTTATATGATGAACATTACTGCACAATCCCCTCATTGTCGAGTCTTACATCCTGAATGTCTTAACATATCATCACACAATACAGGCAAAAACTGTCACATCTCGGGATGGGGGGAATTTTTGTGGTTTGTTCAACATGACAACTGCAGCAGTCTTCCATTCTGGGTCCTTCAGCTTGGTTACCCTAACAAATGTCCAAGGTGTCATACTATGGCTTGGACACTTAGTTGCTGGCCTCTTACAACACAAACCCATGTTCAATCCCACACCAGTCCACATGTGATATGTGGTAGACAAAGCAGCACTGCGACAGGGTTTTCTCTTAGAACAGGCACTCCTCTACTAACAAACATTTGACTAACAAACTTTCAGATGCAAAGAGACCTGTTCACATGTCCAGTTGCCTGTTTGGACTCTATCTAAGATTGACTTCTGTGCAGATTAGATTATGGTGGTTGTTTGGTGTCATTACACATCATTTCTGCCAGTTTGTTATTGTGTTGTCACTGTGCCATTCACTACTATGTTGTTCGCGCTTTCACGAACAATATCAACCTCCATCACGTCTTAGAAGCATAAGAGTCACAAAATACTGTGGGTAGTAGTAAGAAAAGGTGTGCTATTACAATGCAAATTAAAGTGGATGTTATAAATCACTGTGACCTAAGCGAGAAAATGCTAAACACTACACACAGCTTCAGGATGAATCACGTGACTGCTTGGATAGTTCTGGAGCAACTCTGGCAAGATGTGAATGGTTCTGTGCCAGTGCAGTCAATGATTATTAGTAACAAAAGCAGCAGACTGACTGATGAGATGAAGAACTTGAATGCATGGCTGGAGGACCAGCATCAGCATCACTTGTCTGTGAGACTTATTATGTTAATTCAGGAGCAAGCCCAATATTTTTTGTGGACCTAAAGGCTAAATGTGCTGATAGTGCTGCTGCTGAGATGCTTACTGCTAGTCATTGCTTGTTTCACAGATTTATGGCTTCTGTGAATTTGCGTAAGATAAAAGTGAGTGGTGAGGCTGTCAATGCTGACACAGCAGTCTGGGAAGTTCACTAAAACTCTGCAAGAAATTGCTGATGAGAATTACCTGCTGCAGGATTACTGTGGAAGAAAATGTCAGATTGGTCATATGTTGCAAAGATGATCAGTATATGCCAGTTTCAAGGCTCTGATGAACAGGCTTACATTTCTATTTGATGGAAAGGCTGCTGGGGATTGCAAAATGAAAACTGTTAGTTTATTGTGCCAAAAACACAAAGACCCTCAAGAACATTATCAAACTTTTACTGCTTGTTGTGTGCAGCACTAACCCTGACACCTGGGTGACTGAGGCCATCATCAAAGATTTGTTCCCCATCCTTGTGTACCTAAGATGGAAAAAATACTGCAACAAGAACAAACTGCCCTTCAAGATCCTGCTGGCCATCCGTCTTCCTTGGATTACTATGCCAACATCCAGGTGATGTACTTGCCTCCCAAAACCACTTCTCTCCTGCAACCCATGGACCAACGTGTCATAGTTACTTTCAAGAGATACTACCTGCAGAGTACTTGGATGGACTGTGAAGGCCACACAGCAGGGTAGCAGAGGGATGTTGAGACAGTTCTGGAAAGACTATGCGACTTAAAACACAGTTAAAAACACTGGTACTTCCTAGCATGAGGTCATAGCTTCCAATATGAATGGCATATGAAAGCAGCTCAGCCCCCCAGATTGCCCATAGCATCTGAAGATTTGAGGACAATGCAGATTCAGTTATCAAAAACACTGTGAATACAGGCAGGGAACTGCATACTGATCTGGAGAAAGATAATTTCCCGGAACTGTTAGAATGTGATGGTCAGGAGTTGACCAGTAAGAATTTGATGGCACTGGAGCTGCATAGAATAGAGGATAATGTCACTGAGGAGGAAGAGGAGGCTGAAGACACCACAAGGTTCAACACCAACTGGCTTGCTGAAGGTTTCAGAATGACTGAAAAGGCACTGGCTTGTTTTGAGTTTCAGGACCCAAACATTCAAAAGCTGACTAAGGTATTAGCAGCTGTTCACAATGCTACTGCATGCTACAAGATGAGTCATGAAGAGATGAAGAGAGCAACAGTGAAGACATTCTTGCCTAATCATTCAAAGTTGGTAAGAATAAACAGGAAGCCAAAGAGCATCAGCACATACGTCTGCAGAACATGAAGACCCAGAGGCATCTAAATTTACAGCAGATTATGCAACCTTGAAAGCCCTCCCCATGCCCCTAACTGTATGTGGTTAAGGTATACTGTACTGGACTCTTAACATATACTACACCCACTACTGGTCTACTGTAAAACACCCCCCCCCCTCTAATTTTTGACAGTATCTTTGCCATCAACAAGAGTAAAGTTGGATGTAACAAACAGACTAACTTACAAACAGACCTCTGGAACCCAACTCATCCACAAGTCAAGGAGTGCCTGCATATCTGCCTGTATATCAGTATACACCTGTCATTATCATTCTACCAATGCTCCATATCTATATCGCATTCATCCAGCACCAACACTACGTAATCTTAGCAAATGACATCACTGTTAAATAATACATGCCCCTTTCTCCCTCCAGGATCACTTTCAGGATTTCAATTAACAGATTCACTAAACAAATTACAAATTCAGATATCTTTCGTATTTATAGTTTAAAACATTTAACTTTAGAGCCTTGCCACTCATGATAAAACAGTCTGAAGATGGTGAAGAAAAATATTCCAGTGGCACCATATTACATTTATATGGCAGTTATGCCATGCTTTTCATCAATGGCCTAGTTCTGGAAGCAGCAGCAACTTTCACTTTGTAGAAAAGAAATTCAAACAAAGGAACATGCTGTATGAATTATCAGCAGATGAAAAACATAATTAGTAGTGTCAGACTGCACTGTAATACATTTTTATGTATGAGGTCCACAAACTTCAAACAAATGACTCAATGTTTCTATGTTTCACTAATATAATATAAAATTCTGATCACAATATAAAATTAAATATAATTTTCTACACCATAGTTAAACACATCAGTACTACAGTGTAACTTCTTTGTAGAACTTCCACATGGCAACCAAGAACAATCCAGCTGATTGAAAAAAATTATGTACCTAACAAATGGTTTTGTTGAAATATAATTCAAATAATTATGCTCCATTAAGAATATACTAAAGAGATCCCACTGCATTCTACAGTGATAGACCCTAGTAACTCCAGTATGTGAATGTGAGGAAACAATAATTATGAATATTATGATATAATTTGAAACTTATCATATGTAAACACTCTACCAACAGGTAGTGTCACATACTAAAATAAATTAAACTACAGATTACTAAACAACTGTCTCTACAGATAAAAATGAAACCAACACCCAATTACATAACACATACTACATAACTAAAGGACCTGTACCAATGTCACATTTATGCCAATAACAGAGCTAACTATCACACAGCCCACCCACCTTAAAACATCTTGCCTGGTAGTACTAATAAGCCAGCAATTAAGTGGAAATGTAAGAACATAATTTCAGTAAGATGGGGGAGGTGGCAGACAAATTGCATTTACATAAAATTACACATCATGATGCAGTGCTCCAGTTAACAATATGCAGATCCCTCTAATCAGACACTGCAAAATATAATGTGATGACTCAGTGTATCTGTAAGGACAGCACTTCAGACCTACAACAAATATTTCAATCCAATGGCAAATGTAATACATACTTTTGAAATTATCTCAAAATTTGCTATTACCTGAAGTTGTCAGAGAAAGAAAGCATCATTTTAAATACTTCTGTTATATATTTGTCTTTTACACTGATTATACCAAGTCAGATTGTCCAAAATAAAATTCACCCAGCAATAAATGATGTGCTTAAAACTTAAAATGGAGACTGCTGGACCACAAGACATATCAACTGTCAGATTGCCAGGCAAAACACACTTAGATACACCTAACAAACAATATAATGGTTACGTCACACACCTGTAAAGTCTGCATGGATAGGAAACCTACAGCACATAGTTTACTGACACTGAAAGAAAAGTAGTGACATTTTTGTTTGTGTAGAAAGATGCAGTTGGGTTCAAGTATGACGAATAAGCACCTGCAGGACAAAAACTGGTTAAAAATGCAAGTGTAAGCAATGAATATGCTGAGATTACCACAAAAGTGTCCTGTGTACATACAGTAAAAGTGATGCACAGCAGGCCACAATGTCATTTACTGTGTGACCCAACAACGATGATACAATACAGCACCTAATGCTGAAAACATCAATGACGAGCATTATTTATTACTACAAATCATTCTAACATAATTTTAACATGATATTTGAATACTTCCCCCAAAGTAAATGCAACTTATGTTTTACAGCTCATTATGAAATATACAAGCATGTTACACCTTAAAATTTTACATTCTGGATGGAATGTGTGCACACACACACATAAACATACATATATACATATATATATATAAATAAAAGGAAAAACATTTCTTACAGAGCTAATGAATAGTTCACAAACCACTTTTTTGCAAAATGCACTGTACTTGGCAAAATCCTGGGGTTCCATTCAGAAAGAAGAAAATGGCAAACACTGGCCGTACGAGAATGAATGCACAGCTGTCTATTAGCTTTTAGATGTTTTTTAAAATGTCACTAATACACATCACTAATATCCTATGTCAGGAGGATCACAGGCATGTGGATATACACACAATTTTGGTGTGGAGAATAATTTGACATGCACTCATATCTTCAAAACAAATAATGTAAGATTATAATAACAAGAATGTCTATCAGCCAAGACTGGATCTGCATGAGGGTGACATAAAATTATAATGCCTCTGTAATATACATCCAAAAATGCAGAGTCACATCCCAGGTGAACAGAATCCTCAATTACAGCACTGTGCAAAAACTGAACACTTGCCTAAGACCCAAAGAGAAAATTAAGAACATAATCAATATGACATAATGACGATTTCTGGCAGCAGCCTGTATTATTTGGCAGTTACTTCTTTCAATTTTCATTTAAAAAACTCATCGAAAGTAAATAATGCTATTTGGTATGATACCGAAAGTAGTAAGAGTAAATATTATCACATTTACTTCCAACATCACTGTCATGAGACTGCATATGAACCACTTTCAACATTAATCACTACCACAAAAGTTACACAGAATCCCTTGACTCAGATTTTTTGCACCTAAACAGTTGGCATCCCCATGGTTAATGGGTTATTTATTTCCTCTTTCATTTTCCCCACATATAATCCATATGGAGTAACAATTACTTTCTACACTTCTATACTTTTGTTACTATGTGTAATGTGAACTACACTTCCATGTTTAAATTTATTACAAGAGTTTTGTTAAAAAAAATATATTCTGCTTTGTAATATGCAGAAAAAATAGTGGGTAGAACTAATCTGGCCTCAAGAGGGTTCATGTTATTTTTGGACAATCCAGCTTCGTATAGAACTGTATGGTTGCAGCAACAAAGGACACATTAAACACTAGTGTTAGAGAACATTGTCTACTACTGAAAGAAAGTTAGAAGTACATATATGTATTATATCTAAATTTTATACTAATGTAGGGCTGCATAAAGGTTCCAACTTCCAAATGAATATACTGACATGAAACTGGAGGCGGGGAATATTTTAAAATGTTGTGGTTCAACAGCCCTGTGGGAGACATGGTGCTTGTCTACTTGGATCTATACTAACAATAACACACACAAATCAAAAGACCCATAAATCAAGACTTTAACCTTACACAACTGCTTTTTGAGCTTCTTGTATGATGTGCTGATGTCTGGATCTCACTGGTCCACCAAACCCTACTAAAATAATTTGCTTGGAATGTGTTGGTTTTTATTTAAAATCTATCAATAAATGCAAAGGATAAAACCTCTTACTATAATTGTAAATAACAAAAGCTACTCATTCTTCAAACTTAAGTTTACTATTCCGATGTCATGTGTCCATGCTCTTAACTATCTTACTCTTACAGCAGTTTTAACACTTTTCCAAGTGAGCTGGAAAACCAAGTAACTTGTAATGAGGTTGTGTACTTGTGTAGCAGGAAACTGAAACAAACCATCATGACTTGATTTCTAAGCTGCATTTCCAATCCCCTAAACACATTGGTTTCAGTATATAATACTTAAACATCTGTCAACATCACTAGTAAGGAAATAAGATAATTTAAAATAACACTACAGCATAAAATGCTGTATTAAAACCTGTTGTTTAAGAATACTTCATAGTTCTAAAAGGATAAAAAAACACAACAGTTCAGTAGCTTTGTAACACATGCAACATCCCTGCCACCTTACAAACACTCCACCAAATAATTAAAAATATATGTCCAAATCCAGTCACAAGATAAAAACACAACCTTAAATCTTTGTACAACACTTCAACTGACATAGAAGTTTCTCAAAGTTTGGAAATGAAGAGGAATCACACCAAATGAATACAAGGGCGAGGATCCAGTGATTAAGGAGGTTACAACAGCTTCACCTTACAATGTTGAGTAAAAAATACATCCCTGATATTGTAATTATATGGTACTAACATATACAAAACACGCAAAAGAAATATACAGAAATATGTGATATGAAAAGACTCTCAAGACATTGTCAAGATTGGTGGGACCTTGTCATGACTGAAATACTTCAATGACAGTTTTCATCAGCACATTTCTTATTGATCATGTTAAATTACTATACCCAGTCTGTCCTATGTAACCAAAATCCTTGTTTTCATCATAAAGCCTCATCACTTTTTCTTTTGGTACAACTGCAAGTCAGTGTGCACCTAACCCTGTAACCAGTAACATGCCATATGCAATCCAGGTCAACCATCAATTTCCTCTCCTTCTCCTCCACATCGTAAAAATTTACTTCTTCTTCTTCTGCTGTCGAAGTTTCTTTTTCTCATCTCGCTTACGTTCTTTCTCCTTCAAACTCTTGTAAAGCTTGTATCCAAAGAATACTGCAAAGCGAATGAAAAATAGTATCACATACAAGCTTGACTCATCTCAATTTAAGCAATCCACAGAATACATTAATCTTTCTTGAGTATAATGTGTAAAACTGTTGCAGAAATGTTAAACGATAATAATGTCCATACTGATAAATCATATATTCATTTTAACAATGGATAGCACTCAGTATTTTAAATATACTGGGAATGGATTCATAAAAATCACATGAAAATTTTAAATTTCTTACGCTTAAATTACACTCTGAAAAGAAAAAAATAAAATAAAAATATATAACACAGACTTAACCTACTCTCATGCACTTTACATCAATACTGAATGTATTTCAACTGCAATCACTTCTAGAAAAGATGTGGCATGACCTTCAATGTAAAAAATGTTCTCGATAAAACCAGCAGCTAATAACTTACAACAGAGAATGTAAAAATAACATTTTAATATAAAGAACCGCAATAAAGTTAAAAAAAAAGGTTCAACAAAGAATACTGTCTTCTGAGATGTAACACCTTGCAGTCTGGTAGAGATAGCAATTGCAGCTTTCAAAGCGACAAAATTCAATAAAATCTGTTTGGACTGAATCCTGATACCGGAGAAAGAGTTGGTCTTTAAAACACTGGTGTATTTGAACCACTGATGTGGTTGCCATCCTCAGAAGATTTTAACGAATGTAGTGTGACAGAAATTTACCAACATCTCAGAGACACCTGCTGCCCACATTTCTGCTGCCACAAGAACCCCAGATGTAACAAGGTTCAATGAAATCTGATGCTCCTGGTAATTAAAAAGTTGTATGCCCACAAGCTTCTAGTTCAGGCAATCCTGACTATAAAGTCATTTTCATCACAACCTCTGATATTCAAATCTATGATTCTGTTTGTCACTTCTGTCATAAACACTGCCACATGCAGTAAAAGCATCAACCTTTCTTAAGAGTTCACATTATGCAGTTCAACAACCTCTTAGACTGTACACATCCAGACACCATTTTAATATTAGTTGTCACTAACTTATTTAACATCATTTGAACTGCATGATTATGTTGCTTTCTTTACATTTCTGTCATTCTGCTTCATACACACAGTTCTGCACAATGCATAAGAACTGCACGTTAGGATGGAATGTACAAAAACCGATTTTACAAAATCAGACCACATTTTTAACACTTTAATGGAAATTCTGCATATTCCAATTATAAATGTATCTGTCTACTTACACAACATGATCCATAAATTATACACATTCTTCCACATGACTGGCTTTTTATTTAAAGGGTAACTTATGCATTAAGGAACATGCAAGATGTATGAAGTAAGAAAGAATGGGAAGTGATGCTGGGATGGGCTGACGACCAAGAGAAGACTAACCTTCACGTATACGAGGCCCAAGAGAAGGTAAAAAGTGAGCTATGTCATCAAACAAGCTGATGTACATGAGAGGTCTCTGTCATATTAATATGTAATTAATCAGAAATTTTCTTTATTGAGAAAACTGCAACCTGGAGACAGTACAAACACATAAACTTTGTATGTCTAGGAACAAAAATACCCCTTCTAGAATAATGTTCAATTGAAGACATGGGAGAATATCTAGGTAAAGAGGAAGAAGAAAATGGGATAGGAACCTGGAAACTACAGGTGTACCTACAAAGGAAGAAGTGAAGGCTGCAGTTAATAAATTAAAGAACAACAAGGCACCAGGCCCAGATGGAATACCCAGTGAAATACTGAAGGAAGGGTATAAATGTATGGAAAACAGAATCTACGAGTTAATAGTTCAAATTTGGAACGAAGAAAGGATTCCACTGAGCTGGGCAGAAGCTTTAATCTGTCCCATACACAAGAAAGGTGATGTCCAAAACTGCGAGAATTCTAGAGGAATTTCACTTGTTAATATTGCATATAATGTACTGTCAATAGTGTTATACGGAAGATTAAAGCCACATGCAAACAAAATAATAGGACAATACCTACGTGGATTTAGAGAAGGAGTGTCAACAATTGACCAGATACAAACATTAAGGCAGATTTTGTAAAAAACACTGGAATTTCAAATAGAAACCCATCATCTGTGTATAGATTTTAAAACAGCGTATGACAAGGTCAACAGGAATCAGCTCTACAAGGCAATGCTGGAATTCGGTATACCACCGAAGCTAGTGAGACTAACTCAAGCCACGATGGAGGGTACTACTGCCAAAGTCAAGATACAAAATAAACTATCCGAAAGTTTCTACCTGCAAAATGGGTTGAGGCAGGGAGATGCACTAGCATGCATCTTATTTAATACAGCACTGGAAAAGACAATATGTGAAGCAAACATAAACCAGCGTGGTAATATACTTTACAAATCAGTGCAGATATAAGCATACGCAGATGATACTGGTATTATCAGTAGCTCCCCGAAATCTCTCCAACAGGCCACAGCTGCATTGGATAGAGCTGCAAGAATGATGGGATTGGAAATTAATCAAGCCAAAACTAAGTATATGATTTGTGGTGCTAAGAAGAAATACGTTGAGAACGTTTTTAAGGTGAAGCATATGACCTTTGAGCGAGTCAATAGTTTTATGTACTTACGAACATTAATCACAGCTGATGATAACATCTCTGCAGAAATTAAGAATAGAATCACATTAGCCAATAGAAGTTATTTTGGGATGGCAAATATGCTTAAAGCCAAAAACATAAATAGAACGCATAAGGTGATTATATACAAGACATTAATAAAACCAGTCTTGATGTACGGGGTAGAAACCTGGGTTCTGAGTAAGGCAGATAAGTTACATCTTGGAGTTTTTGAGAGAAAAATATTAAGAAGAATCTATGGACCCATCTGTGAAGAGGCAACATGGAGATCAAGATATAATGAACAACTGTATCATTTGTATGATGAGACTGACTTGGTAACAACAATTAAGATAACCAGGTTAAGATGGGCAGAACATATAGTATGAATGCAAGATAATCTACCATACAAGAAAATCACCTTGGACAAGCCGGAAGGCAGAAGGCGAGCAGGAAGGCCAAACCTCAGATGGATGGATGGAGTGATGAGGGATGCAGAGAGGTTGGGAGTCAGGAACTGGAGGATCAAGGCCAGGGACAGAGATGGTTGGAGGCATCTTCTTGAGTCAGCCAAGACCCTGCATGGGTTGTAGCGGCTGGGAGTGAGTGAGTGAGAATAATGTTCAAAATGGTGGGGTGGGAAAAGTAATGAGCTCCCTAGATCTGGTAATACAGACAGGTGGGGCAGAAACACCTGACAGTTTTTGAAATGCAGTAACTAATACATGAAATGGTTCCATTTATTAATAGACCGTACTTTCTTGACTGTGTGGAAAATAAACTAACTATCTGCATTTGAAAAATGACGTATTTCAGGTGACATCCATCACCATCACCACCTCTGCACTCTTGCATTTGACCTGGCAGAAAGCCCATTATACACTGCAGCAGGTTGTTAGGGGTAACTTTAACACACTGCTAAATTTGCTGTTTTAAATCATGATGATGGCAGGGCATGTCTTGTATACTTTGATCTTCTAGCAGACTCACCAAATTTCCCATTATGTATCATCCTATATTCATCCCTTACTTGATCCTTCTTAGGTCCAACTGTTTTCCTAGCACAAAGACTGCCTCCTTGTAGTCTGTAGTATGACAGAAAACTACCAATCTTACAGATGAACTTGCTGCCTCCAACTTCTACCATGAAAATGGAGGCAGCATGAGCCCCTGAGGTGAGCGTATATTTTTAACAGATTTCAAACCATCACACCCCTGACACACATTGTAACATGAAGAAGAGTGCCTGTTATTGGCATAGCACATTTTAGGGCTTGAAAGGATTATACCTGAATGGTTTTAACCATAATGCAACTAGTAGTACTAGTTAGCAGGGTTACCATTTTGTTACTTTCTGTTTTACTGAAAATTTACCTTAACAGGTGCAAATGTTCCAAATATATGACCATCTAAAATTTAAACAGCTGTAAAGGATTTTGATGACACTATATGATCATAGTCACAACTGAAATTCTGGACATTGCCACCCTCTCAGGCTAGACCCATCAGAAACATGACCACCTGATGAGGTTCATCCCTAAACACATTCCACCTGAAGGAGGCAGACCCCTTATCCAAAACATTATCGGCTTTTACCTCAGATAATGGGCAACACACAAAACTGCAGTCACAACTCTCACCTAAAACTCATACACAATACTGATGTCTTACAATGCATCACACTAGTGTTGTTCCCACCCCACAATTTCACTAACTGTCATGCTGGCATTCCTGGAATGAGTCAAACTACGAAGGTGGAAAGTGCTTCAAGATGTATACACAGTTAATCAAAAAATGGCCAGTTGTGTAGGGTGCAGTATGGTAGCAGTGTAGTGGCCTCATTATTTATGTTATACAAAATTCTCCATAATAAGATATCAGATCACTGAACTAAATATAACAAAGGTTCATACAGATGAAATACTTGGTACTTCCTTGCTGAATGTATTTGGGTATTCCCAACTACTGCAATCTCCAGAACCAATCAAAAATATTAACATCATTCACAACAGCTTCAACATATCAAGTGCAGAGTTGCAACACACACTAGTTGCTAAAATATTTAAATGCAAAATGCATATCAAACACAAGAAATATGGTAGCTGCACAAAACCCTACAAGTGTACTATTCATCAATTCTGATAAATAATCATTCCTTACAGCACTAGTAAAACGGTCACTTAATTCATGTTTCAAATTTTCTTCAAAATCCTTCTTCTTTGAATCATCAAGTCCTCTATACTGTTCCATCATATCTTTCAAATGAGATTTAGCTTCTGGAGACAAATGCTCATTCAAATGGGACCATAATCCCAGCAACTTTTCCCCCAGAGCAGCATTACTTCCTTCACTTCTTACTGACATGTCAAATACATCCTCACTGGCCATGTTGTTTGGAATTCATTAAGGTTATCTCTCCTTGTACTAACTGTCCCAGTATCACAAGCTGCAATAAATTGACTTGATTCTCAAATACAATAATGGGACCAAAGATGATAAAATGAAATAAATATGACACCTAGTGATAACATTAAAAAACCCCACTTTAAATTCTTTTTTTCCTAGCAGTTCTTCTGTAGAGATAACTTTACCAATGAAAATTATTTGCAGTTACATTTCTATTTGACCTTTAAACTACAATATTCAAGAGGATGTTTAAAGATTACGTACACAATTACATTACCCACACAGATAAAACATACGAATGAACAACATGGACTATTATAATGCCCCGGCATCCACAGCCCATTACAAACATGGTTTTGGATGCCAATGAAGATTTTAGTCATGGAATAATGACGTACAATTTACATAATCAGAAAAAATACCTGTTAGCATAATGTATTATTATTCAGTATGTGTTTTAAAACCAATCACGTCAATAGCACGTACCAAATAAACTGTATATCTGTAATCAACTTACAGACACTGCACTGGAAGTATGGGATTTTGTAGGTCTTCATACTTTAATGATATTCTTTTCTGACAGGCAAAGAGTAAGCTATTTATCTAGAAATGTGAACTGCATTTAAGATGCAAAACATTAGAACATGTTCTGCAGGTAGTCAGGTTCAACGCTGCAATATTCATGCAGTGTAATAATGTGATTAGCTCCGTGGCAGCATGTCTAAGATGGCAGTAGCAGCTGCCTCTGTGATATTCACTACATCATGAAGCTGCACAGGGGGATACAGGGTAGAGCATGTGCTCCATGGACTCTCAAATCTGAACATTACAAGAAGGTGAGGTCAGCTTTACATGCCAACTGCCATCACCCTTCAAGGAAAGTGCTTCTAGTACAAACTGGAGAGGCAAGATGGGCACCAGAGGCATCCTGCAAAACATTTTACAGTTGAAATGAAAATTGTTGCTACTGTATAACAAACATGATATGCCTAAAACCTGTTTTCAAGTGGCTTGTACCACCAAAACAATAATGTTTGCAGTACCAATAAGTTAAAAGTGAATTAATAACATGTATATTAAATCTAGTTTATAGTAGTAAATTCATATAAGAATCACATGCTTGGTTGGTTGTCAATGCCAAACTTTGTATTTTTACTGTATGTACATAGTGATATAATTCAAGTTCTCTCTCTTGACATTAAATTCCCACCCTTACTCTGCACAAGCACACACCTGCTGCTATTTAAACATGACATAATGACAAGGCCAGTCTACTGTACCAAATGGTGCACACCACAAACACCAAACCAACACACCTGCATGTACATACATGCATGCACACACTCATACTACAACTCAGAATGGCCAGCAAATGTCATAAGCATGGCAAGCTGAAACACAGAAAGTATGATTCCTACATAAGGGTCCTATGTTTGACCCCCTTGAACAGGAAACTTTAGTAAACTTATCATCCCTTCAAGAGAAACAAAAAAATCCTCATAGATTCAAAATATGTTTTAGTGGTAACACAAAAACATGTAGCTGTTACCAACGGCAGATAACATGAATTAGTTCCACAGTGCCTGAATTAGGAGCTATAACGTTCCACAGAGATACCAGGCAGAACAACAAAGTTACTGATGCAAGTTATTTTCCCTACTGATGTCCCTGAAAGCTTACTGAATTCCTTTTGCACTCTTCTGATTTAAGAATGAGAGTGGTTGTGTAAATACGTTCATTTTTCTTGGCAGAAAAATTACAATCCCATAACAAGGCATGTGCATACAAATATACTGATAACTAGACTGCCACCACATCTGTGAAGTCTGAAGGTCTAGCATGATTGAAGTACGTTTACGCTGAAACAAAATAAGCTAATAACTAGACTGAGACCATATCTGTGCAAACTGAAGGTATAGTCTAACTAGCATGGTTAAGGTACCTCTATGCTGAAACAAAAGTCAAAGATTCCTATAAAAAAACAGGAACACATAAAAGTACACAAAAGTGTTTTCTTAATATAAAAGATTTGACACCATTAAGATCTTTAACTTCTCTCTGACACAATGTAGATCTGAAAGATTCAAACCTTTGACAAGCTGATACTCAGCTGGTTACGTCATACTCCACAATAAATTCAACTGTCACTGTCTCTAAAGGAATGTAAAAATCAGGTATTCAGGGCTTACAATGGAAAGCCCTGTAAGATAAATTAGTTGCATAAATAATTTTGCCTTAATTACCTCACAACATTATCCAAAAAACACACAAAAATGTGGTCTTAAACAATAATTAAACACATATGGAAAGACAATTAAATAAAAATATTTATGGCACTGAACTATATTCAATATTTTATTGCAAAAGAAAGTATAATCATGCACGCAAACAACTCAGATCCTAACCCTGAAGAAAGATTATTAAAAAGTTGCCTTGTCCTGACAGACAGGAACCACTGGTTCAAGGGAAGTAATGTGGTGAAATGGCCAATCACAAAAGGGCTGCAGTGTGGTGTCATTCAACATCAGAAATATATTTCAAATTTCAAAGTAATGTTTAACATAAAACCAGCAGTTTGGAATTCATACAGTATCAAGGTTATCCCAACTACAGCCACCAGTGTGTCTGAATATGGTGTTTAAGGGAAGAAAATTACTTCACTTTTTTAAAGTTGTGTGGAGACTTTAATAATGCAGCTTTGCCATCAAAAAGTTTATCCCAACTGCCTTTTCCTCTAGCCACTGCTACATCCTGGAAAACTGAAAACAACAACATGGTTTCATGCGACTGTCTCATCATTCACTCCAGCCACCCGTTTATCAGCCACCATTAAATAATCACACCATCTAAGCAACATAATGTACAATGCATCTGTACTCACAACAAATGCCTAAGATTTTTCCAACCCTGGTACCAGTTAATTTTCAGTATATACGCAGTTTAACAATCAATGGCAGGAATAAACATAAAATTACTTTTCTAAATGCACAGCCAAAACCAACAATGTGAGCCAGTACGTCAGATTACAAGAAGCAGAAATCGGTGTAACATGTACTTAAAGTGATACTAAGAACTAGTACAATTTTCTTACCAAAAATTGATGCAATGAGTAACAACAAAGTCACAAGAACAAAAGACTGGCTGGACAGTAGCTGCCAAACAGGTCCCATTGGTTCTTGCAAAGTACCTAGCTTTTGTTTCAGCAATTTTTGCAGCACCTCTTTGGGATCCCCTCCAGCTACATCTACCAGTTTTTTCATCTTGGCAAGTAGCTCTTCTGGGAGTGGAGAATCAAAGTCCAAAAAATCTTGACCATTAAAGGGACTGTCAACATTGTCTGGGGACTCCTCCATTTTAGCCATGATGAAACAGGATCAACTGCTACAGTAATCCACCCATTATGGAAAATTGCGCGAGTTAAATTACATGTGTTAAACATCTAAAACCAGTTTAATACTGACACATTACAAAATATCCATTTTACTGTATGGAAACATAAAGCAGGATTTCAAGATAAATGGCAATATACTTATTTGTGGTTTATTTAACGATGCTGTCAATAGCTCATGTTGTCCCTGACACAGTGTTATGTTGCCTGCAGAGATGTGAAATAAGAAAACATCTTTTAACCCTTTCCCTGGTAAAGCTGAGACAGATGCCAAGGCAAGTTCGAAAACTTATTAGCTGTTTATTTATGGAGACATACATTACATTACATTTCTAATTTGTTTTGTTCAAATGTGCTACAAATAGTGACACCCTAGCCTTGGCTGTGACTTGCTGTTTTAATAAAGCTTTCCTATTATTACCAGTATACTTTTATTGCACATGATGCAAAAATACACAGGTAAAATTACACATATAGTTATACACATATATTCATTCTTCATTCTGTGTACCGAATTTCAGGTTGCCTGCAGGCAGATCAAATTTTGCCGAGGCTGCCCACACCACATAAAAGGTTCAGCAAGCCTCATACAGTCAATGAAACACTATCATTAAGCGTGAACTAACATCAACACTGTACTACTTTCTATACTTTATATTTTGATGGATGTTTGTTATATTTACGATGGGAATTAAATTACAAAAATTAATTTTTCATGTTCTTGATTACACTGAAAAGTTTAATGGTATTCATGTAGAATTCTGTTTGTATTGGTTGCCTCAAATTTTTATGTCCACAATCACTAAACTTCACCCAAAATCTTAAAAACTGTCCTTTGTAATGAAAAGGATATAGAACACCACAGCACTTCCCATATACAGGTGGTTTACATTGCAGCAAAATCAGATAACAAAGAAATTCAAATTATGCAGTTAGTTATATGAGCAAAGTAACAGCAACCAACAGACTAATAATCTCTTATTGTGAAGTTAGAAGAATGACTGGAAATGCTTCATCAAGGATAGAAAATTACTGGGTAAAAACATCAAACGGATTTAACTGAATGATTGCTGAGTTTTATCTTCTTTCTAAATTTTTATAACTTCACTCATTCTGACTCTGTAATGGCATCACAAGAATAAATCTGTACAGAAAAGAAGCTACTCAGTTTGCTGCATTAACCCTTTAAAGACAAAATGTCTTATTTTATATAAGGACTCAGCACGTACCGCGCAGTAGGCACATTCCGTCTCAGTTATATAAACCAGTTTGTTAATGTTGCCTAAGCCAAAAGTCACTGTTTGTTCTGAGAGCCATAGAAGACACATAAACTCAATGCTAGAAACACTTAGAATTGTTGAATATTAAACCTGGTGGCAAGTACATGTAAAATAACCGCTAGGCTTTAAAAGGTTAACTGTTAGATTTTTCCACCAGACACATGAATCTTCAGCTCCCAACAAATCTATCAGTTAATGATGGATGCAAAAACAACTGCAAGATCTGAGAAGCACATTTTTTTCCCTATCAGTATGAAATTCAGCACCCGAAAATTACAGATATTTTGTTAGGACTGATCGCTGATGATTTTGAAACAAAAAAGCATAAAAATGCCAATAATTAGCCCAAATTCACAGAACTGGTCCTATACAAACATTGGTAACTAAATGTTAAATATAAAGAAAAGTGATACAGGTTTGCAGACCCCTGTTCACGTGTCCTGATTTCACTTTTATGAAGGTAATAAGGTAAAAACAATGCAGATAAAAATAGGGAAAAACATGTTAACAGAAGAACTGTTTTTCCATGACTGCCATCTTGTATTACAAAACACGTATACTATTACAGCTTAACAAAATCACAAATATGGTGTACAGTTTTCCCACATTTTCATAAAATGGGGGAAATGGTAAAACAGCAACACACTTTTGACTGGACTTGGCTGAAGTACAAAATTACTAAGTGGGTCTGTATATGCACCATTTTTTTTTTAATTTCTGGAGAAAACTTCCTCATATTTCTGCATCTACTACACAATTCAAACCAGAAAATATTTAGTAATGTAAGTAATGTACATGATTCTCGATGTGTGATAATACAACATGCCTTTTTTTTTTAACAAACTGCATTACAAAAATCACTTTGTTATCTGAACAATGGCAATCATGTTTCTACACTACCTGCCCAAGTGTCACACACACACACACACACCACAGTGAGCACTGACTCAGTGTAAAGACTGTACTGATTCACAGCACTTAAGCAGGCACTGGACTAATCAGTTAGGGCTCCACTACTGATGTCTAATCAGAACACAAGTACATGAACTAAGAGCATACTTCTGCTGCCTTGACAACTACAGCACCTAGGATCTATATATATCTAATCTCAAAATAATAATGTGAAGACAACTGACAAAGGTGATTTATTGATGCCCAAATGTTTCAAAGGGCAGGAAAGCAGAGTGAAGTGAGATGTCAAAAACAAACATATGCTGACTGTGTACTGGATATGAAAAGGAAAAATTGGGATGGCAATAGAGTAGAATAAGGAAAACTGCATACATATTGGTATATGATTATTCACCTGCTGCCACTCACCTATAATCCACTCCCACTCATAAGAACAGCCATACAGTTTTCTTTCTTGCATTAGACCAGGGGTCTCAAACATATGGTCTGCCAGTTCATTTTATGTAGTCCTTGCACTGATCTTGTTTTATTTATAGAATGTGGCCAGCATCAATGTTGAATAATTTTACTTTATGTTTTATTTCAGGATTGTTAGTGGCAGGGCTGTGGAGTTGGAGTCAGAGTCAGACGGAATTTTAGGTGGAGTTGGAGCCAGTAAAAATGTACCAACTCCAACTCCCACCTCAGTCTAAAATCTTAACTAGATACTCCAACTCCAGAGCCCTGATAGCTACAGAAACCATTAGACTTATACTTAAATATAGGTTATAAGTCAAAAAAGTAGCCTGATGATTCATGTGGTGGTCATGAAATGACTTATAGGTTTACCATTATTAATACATATTGAGCTTTTATGAAGGAGTTGGAGTTTTAAAAATCCAGGAGTTGGAGTCAGAAGCTTTAAAAATTGAAGTGTATGAGTCGGAGTCGGAGCTTTTGTGTACCAACTCCATAGCCCTGGTTAGGGGCTCATGCAAGTTTTGCTATTCAACAAATTATTGCGGAGAAATCAAAACCATTTACTGCCAGAGGGAATGCAAAGAAATGTACAATGAATGCAGCAGAGATACTGTGACACACAAAACAGCAACTTTTCAAAACTATCAGTGTCTCTGCAAAAACACAGTAGCTGATCATATGGATCACCTGGCAAGAGATACACAATGTCAGGTTAAAGAAATGTTTCAGATTTTGTGGCATATTCAATGGCACCTGATGAGAGTACAGATGTTACAGACATTGCACAGATTGCTGTTGTTATTAAAGGTGTCAATAAAGACTCTCAGTTGGTGGTGGAACTTTTAGTGATGGTCCCTGTACAAAGCAAAACTAGTACATATGAATTTTTTTTCTGAATTGGTGACTCCTTTGAGCGAATGTCAATTGCCTTGGTGGGGGAAGATTCGGTTTACTAGTGCTGCTCTGACTGCCGAGAGTAATGGAGTTGGTATTGTGGGGAAGGGGGGAATGAGGGAAAACTTTCTTTATTCTTCACTGTATTGTTGGTCAAGCACTGGGTGCAAAAAGTCTAAAGATGACACACATAATGGACACTGCTGTTAAAGTGTGAATTCTATGCAAGCAAGCTCCCTTAACCACTGTGAATTTGTAGAATTAGTTGGAGAAACAGAAAGTGAACATCGTGGAATAATTAAGCACACTCACGTGAGGTGGTTAGGTCATGGATACATTCTGAAAGAGTCTTTCAGACAGATCAAATTATTCATGGAAAGGAACAACAAAAGAAATGATAAACTGCACGATGAAGGGGGATAAGCAATCTAGCATTTTTTGTGCATGTTAAAACGTCACTGGAGTATTCTTAATAAGGAGCTACAAGGCAAAGATAAGTTCACTACACAAATTCTTGTAGCATCAGGACTTTCAAAGTTAAGCTTTGATTGTGAGAAATTCAATTAAAGCTTCATAACATTATTCACTTTCTGCACTTGAAGTCCCCAGAACCTCTTTTGCCTGAGCGTATTCAAGAATATTCCACAAGCATTTCTCTGCTACAAGGGCTGTTTGATGAACAATTCCAGGACATCAAATAATGGAACCAGAATTAATGTTGCTTGTTTTCCTTTGAAGGGGGACAATGTGGAGGTTCCAAAAAATTTGGAAATGGAATCAGTCAATTTGCAGTGCAGTACTGACCACAACCAGAACTTTCCTGATTCAAAATTTCAAGATTTTTATTCTCACCTGCCAAAAGAAAAAAATTTCTCTACTCATGACTTTCAGATTCAGAATGACTGTGATGTTCTGCAGTGCACATATATGTATAAACAATTTCTCCTCTTCTAAACAATAAGACAAAAAGCCAATGTTGACTGACATTTCTCTGTCATTTCTAATTGAAACGGGGTACATGACAGTGTTGGTGGAACTTCACAAGCCAGTTTGCACTGACTTTTTTCAGAACACATTATGACTCCAAGGCAGCTTTTTGACTGGACACATTGTAAGTTAGCTAAACTGAATGTTGGCCTTGTAACAAAAGCACAGTACAAGCTGGAAGAAAACTGTTATTAGGATGTGAACACATTTTGAACAGCCAGCCCACTCAGTGGAACTCAGAAATTACAGACCTTCCTGCCAGTCAGGAATAGTACTTAATTAGAGGCAACCTCATCACAGTCTACTCAACCTAGCATGACATCTAACTTCAAAGACAGCATGCAACTGAAAGACATTACTGGATTTGTTACATATATCAGTGCTTTGTTGTCAAGGTTAGGATGTGTGGCAGCTGTAGACGAGAACAAAATGTGAAAATTACTTTCCTTATCCGCATGGTCAATCACCACATTTTGTATACTTTATGCCTACACATCCTACCCCTTCTTCACACAGTTAAGTCTCATGAATGGACCAAAGATATGCAATGCCTTGCTACATATAAAATGACTCCTGTTGGGATCATGTCAGCTTTTGTTCAGCTTCAAGGTGAATCAAAAACTTCTGTAGCAGTGTAAACAACCAAGTAGAAAACTACTGAGGTAATCAGTTTCTGTTTTTGTAAGATTTCAGGCTTCTGCCACGCCGCAGTTGAGGTTTTCACTCTCTCATGATGTTGTATGGCATACATTGGTATGACCTCCCCAAACAGTGAAGACCTCAACTTGTGTTATTCCATAGGTAAGGCAATGACTTATAAGCACTCTTACATCTGCCCATTAACATCCCTTCTCACTTGGGTGTCCTTCACAATATAATACACATGCCACATAAATGTATATTTTCAGATGTAATTAGATTACATCTCAGGATAATATGGAAGGAATGTGACTCCCAGCACTGAACGTGGGTAAAGGGGCCTCCTGCAGAAAGTCTGGTACCTACTCCTGGTCAGGCCATCAACTGAAGGTTGAAACCACATACCAAAACTGCCTCCTCTGCTTTCTGTGCTTCTGGGTACCATCAAGCACTTTAATACATACACCTGACTTTTTTCATTCCTATCCCATCATGATGTCCACCTGAGTCATACATGACACTGAGTTACAGCTGCTGCAGAAATATCAAGCAATATTTACATACACAGGGCCACACATATTTCTCACCTCATTTAAATATTTACACAGTTGGAGTAAAAAATAAATTGTCAGTTACACATGTGTAACAAGGCTAAGATACTAGTCATAGGTTAACATTAACCCTTTAAAGATGAAGCGTATCTGTTTTATATAAGGACTCAGTGCATACTGCGCTGTAAACACTCTCCACTTTGGTTATAAAAACCAATCTCTTAATGTTTTATATGGCAAAAGTTGCTGTTTGTTCTGAGATCCATACAAAACACATAAACTCAATGTGGGCACCACGTAGAATTTTTTAATGTTAAACTTGGTAGTATGTAGAGTTACCACTAGGCTTTAAGAGGTTAAAAGTTAGAGAACTCACTTTATATGATCTCTTTCAACTGTTGTCATCCATACAAAATTAATTCTATTATTCATTTGTAATAATAACCACATGAATGATGATATATAAATGCCACAGTTTTAAACATCAAATGAATGGTACATAACGCCAGGAGCATCAACAGAAAGAAATGTGGTTTGATGAGTGAATTTGGGAACAGACGCCATTCTCTAATCACATTTCACGGCAGAGGCAAATTATTCTAGTTTCGTCATATACTAACATTTGTACAAGTGTTGTTAAGCAGCCGGAAAGATGTCTGGTGTTTTGTACTAGCGAATTACAACAGTTTTATTATTTGCCACATTTACACAAGTGTTGTGTTTGAAATGAACGAAAACAGATGTTCTCGTGCGACATCAGCAGACTGCATGTAAGTTATCGCAATAACGTGAAAATAGTCACAACTTCGCGTTTCGTGAGAGGATAGCCATGATCAGCCATTCCATACATTGCCCATTCAAAGCAGTAGTATGTACTTTATGTACAAACAGTAGCTTATGCAAACATCACGTCTACGAGGCTTTGCATGCTACAACCCACATTAACGCGTAGATAACGACAATTCTGATTAGTACGGTATCTTCAATATTGTGAAATAAATGCACAAACTGGTAATACGCACAAATCCACATTCCACTTAGCATTCAATAATTCATTAAAATTACTCAGGCGTTTTACATTCCCCGCTAAACAAAAAAGACAATACAATAACGTGTAAACGCAAGGCAGCACACAAGGGTATCAATTTCAAGATCAATTCACCTTACCTGACAAACCAAGTATAATTATACCAGGGATTATAAACACGGAATTGCTAAATCCGTGCTCAAACGGTCCATCAGCTCCTCCAGATAAATCAACCATTGTCTCCTTTCAAACGTGAATACAGCACCAACAAACGTCAGACAGAAACAGCTACCATTTCACAGGGATAAATCAATTACAGGAACATGTACGATGCAATTTTACTGTGCTACCTTTGCAGTATACTGAACTTACAGAAAACGACTAGAAAGACTGTGTAATATATCCGAAGTTAAACTGTTCATCACACGAATATTCATCCGAAGTTCGACGCACTAATATTCCTCGTCCGTTATACACTCAATTTCAACCGGCTGTGCCATACAACGCGACGTTCATTGATACGAGTTCATAAAAGTGCGGCCGGTAGAAACGCGCCCAGAAATGAATGTAAGTCTTCATATAGGCTGTTCACAATATATATCCGTGTAACCAAAGTCGGATTTATATGCGTACATACAGATTGATAGGGAATGTTAAAAGGCGCTCCACAGGGAACTGAACGCACCTACAAAAGTTTTTCGTATATCTCCTTGCACTGCCTGCGTTAATTCCACCAACGCATTTCACGCATAGTTGCGTTGGTAGCACTTGGTAGTTTGTTGGGGATGAGCGAACTGTCTCGACTGGATAGTGCGGTAAAAAAAAATCATAAAGATGGCTCCTGTAGCGGTGTTAAATTTTTAAGTAGAAAATATTTACAATAAACGGTATACTCATTTTCTTTGTTGCAGCTCTATTTGAGGTTGTATGTCCTAGGGTGCATGTTGTTTGCCTCTGTATCGCTACCTGGGTCGGGATGTACAGTTGATAGTTTACGTATGTCTCGGGTTAGTATTAAATACAGGTTAGTGTCTGGTGCTGGATTTTTACACCTCCGTCCTTCGTACGTTATGGAAGCTAGCTTGAAAACGCAAGGGTACCCTGCTAATGAGAGTACTTTCATAGAGTATTATTATTGTGTGATATAGTATGGACAGTTTCTTTTGCAGTTTTGAATTCAAGGTTTTGCATTTTGTTACATTTAAAAATGACGAGGTCTCACATCCCTTTGCAATTATTCTTTTTTATTTCTTAAGATTTTAAAAAGCATTGTGTATGTTATGTCTTGTACACTGTATACATTCTGGTGACATGGTTGCATTGTTAGAGATGCTTCAGTGACAAGATGACCATTTGGAAAGCCAGCACAGGCTGCTTCATGCATGCAGATTACATTGAAATTCTTAATGGTTATATGTGTGGCCCCTTTAGCAGCAGGTCCATTCTGCTACCCTCATTCCTGTGTAAGATATGTGTACCTAGGTTTATAAACTCTGTACTGTCAACAGCACAGAGTTAGCACGTAAAGACTATGTCCTGGGAATCACAGCCCCACACAATTGGAATTGAGCACAGATTAGATGTTTGGAAACAGATTATATTTTGGATTTTATATATTTTATGCTCAAGGGGATTTTATGTGTCAACGCTGATCTTAGCATATGTGAACTATACAATAGTGATTACAACTATATAGATGTATATATATTTTTACCATTCAGTGACACATTACATGCTGCTTTTGTCTGTAAAAGTGGTCTCCCTCATAATAGCTGAATAATTTCAGCTGAAACATACAGGAGATATAAAACAAGTGTGCAATAGTGGGTCATTAATAAATCTGTATTTATTTATTTATTAATTCATTCATTGTTCCAGTTGTTCCGTACAGGCCAGAAACATCATTCAGACGTGGAACATGTCAAAAGTACACACACCCAGACTATTATGATAGATATACAAGACAATACAATTCATACATCTGTCATTTGATTATCCAAACTTACAATAATACAAAGTATATGTTGTTTACAATTATAGATCGTAATGTCATCATGCTAAAATAAAGTGATAAAATACAATAAATTATATAATTTAATTATCTGTTAAAAATTAAAACCTTCTGTAATCCATAATCAGTCCTGCTTGAATGAAACTGAGCAATTAACACCCATGTCACTCACAACAACACAATCCTTTTGTACCTTTTATTTTACCCCACATTTATCATAACTAAAAAACTCTTCTAAGTAATAAAAAGAGTGTTGCACTAGAAAATGTCTTCGTTTATTCTTAAAATCTTTAAATCTATGTGCTTTCTTAATTTCACTTGGTAAGTTATTATATAATTTCATATCCATATTTATTATGCTATTTTTACGATGTGAAGTGCTACAGGGTAAGACATATAAGGCAACTGCATGGAAAATATACAGTATTAAATATGTCCTGATTGGTTTTGATAATTCTGTAAAATGTACACCATCTTTGAGAGAGAAGAGTAGTTGGAAGGATAAAATGTCAGCTAGTACAGTGGAACATAAACTAGAGAACACGCTTGAAGATTTGAGCTTCAAATGTGATAAATATGAGCTTGAGCTAGCATGTATGGATGGTTTCATGTGTTGAGGAGAATAAAAATAAATCATGTGTGCAAGGGAGTGATGTATACTCCGAGCCTGTCAGAACGTCATTTGATGTGAATCTGACTACACCTTATACACTGATGATACCAAAAACTACAAACATGAATAAAGGTAGGCTTCACTGTTTAAAGAAAGGTGGACAAATTTTTCTTCAGATTAGGAATCAGGCCAACAATTTAGGAGCCAGAAAATTTCTCACCTCCATATACCATTTCTGATCAGCACAGAAATGGAACTTCATGTGACCTAAGGGCAGTGCAAATAGAATGTCTGCCATTCACCAACCATCCACTGTATGAGGAAATGACCACAAAACGAAGTCTAGTAGTCAAGCTGTTTAGTATAGGAGATGAGCTGTTCTGTGCTGCAGTCATTCAGTTGGGATTTTCGAAATGTCAAAGCAGGCACAAACTAAAAATAGATACTCTAGAAGCATTATGCACCTTGACAAGATTTCTGTCTTGGTGATCTCACATCTTTGATTTGTTGAGCCCAGGTTTAAAGGGCAGTTGCTAGAATGCTTTGTTGTTGTTGCTGTTTGTAAGCCAAAGCATGTTGTCTCTTAACACATAGCCATTCTAAAGATAATAAAAAAACTGAAGTTGTGTAATTATTCTTCCTCTTGTAGTATTCAGCTTTGAAGTTTAATTAATGACCTAAAACTAGAAAACAATCATTGCCTCATTGATTATAGATCAGGTTCCCATTTCAGTTTATTTTCACTTCCTTCTATGTTGTTAGATGCCATTTTCTTTTTTAGGTATGTTATCCAAAACATCGATAAGATCACTGGATTTGGTGACGGTTAGTTCTATAAAACCTAGGGCACCTCCAAATACTACCAAATGTAATGGGGAAAGTCAGTCTAATGTTACTGTGAGCTCAGCACTGGAGATAGTTCATCCTGATATTGTTGGAGGCTCTGATCACCCTGGTCAACTTTGTCGACTCTGTGCCTTGCCCAGACAAGATATGGTGTACATTTTTAGTGAGACAGGTCTTCGGCTTGGCTTACATAGCAAGATTAATACATGGCTACCAACACACGTGAGTCTGTTGTCTATGCATTGTTGAGTACATTGAATAGAAGAAAGCTGTAATGATGTAAAAGATAAATAACAGATATTAAATTAACACATTGAACTTGTCTAGTTATTCTGTATCATTGAATTCACCTTCTTGTGACGTATGTCCTGTTATCATAAACAAGGTTTTGGTGACAAAGTTATGGCAGTATACAGGAAATACCAGTATCAAAAATTAGAATACAATGGATTCAGTTTAAGAATCAGTATACAGTGGGGTTTTTGTCCATCTGCCCATCCATGTTTCATTTCTGAAACTGCTTCAGGGTTTATATGAAAGCTTTTTTATGTTGTGGATTGAATTTAATTTTGGTTCCTATGAGCCCAATGTAACATATTTTGTATGTTGTCAGGTGAAGTGTTTCTCAAAAATGAATTATGTTTAAAAATGGATGCATAACATACAATATGGAGATCTTTGTAAGGTTTTATTTTGAGCATTTTAATACAGTGAACATTCACTGAAACACAAGGGTAAACAACTTATGATCACTGAGCAGTGCAATAAGCTTTGTGGCAGTACAGCTGTGTCTGCATCACATGAATAAGGTCACTGATGTAGCCAAAGTGGGTGAATTTGACAACTCACACATCATAAACTTAGGTACATCTTACAAGGATTATTATATTTTCTCTCAGTACTTTTGCCTCCTCTCCCCCTTCCACCCACAAATTTAATATATTTAATACAAGGGTCATCCAGAAAGCAGTATTCCTAAATTGTTATTTTATGTGTGTTATGAGCTTTACATATGAAGATGAACTTGTGCAAATCCACAGTATTGCTACACACAGCTGTTTTTCAGTGCAGGCTCTGTCTTTGTCAACAGCTTTCTTCCAGCATTGACAACCATGTATGTCCTCTAAAAGTGTGTTAAGATGCTGTTTAACAGCCTTCTGCAGTTTGTCATTGTCCTTGCAGTGATATTCCTTCAAAGAACTAAACAGATGGTAGTCTGATGGCATAAGATGCACACGGTAGGGAGGGTGGACCTCAACGGTACATCCATGTTTTGTGATGGCCTCTGTGGAACTTAAGCACAATGAACATGAATGCATTAAATATCATTGTAGGTCCTGAAGGCAAGAAGTTCACAAGAATCATGTCTTCCTCATCCTAAAATAATGTGACCCATTATCTTTTTGTTGATGGTATGCTCTCCACTTTCTCTGGTCCAGGAGCCTGTAGCACTTTGGTTCAGAATAATGGACTCAAATCTCATTCCTCATGATGATGAAACCTCACATTATTTCCTGTAACAGTGCAAGATATTAATGGTGACTGTTTTCTGAGCCTCTTGTTGTATGTCAGTCAACAAGTGGCATCTCACTATCACAGATACTGGCACAGTTACGCTTCTCAGTAATGGCCATTGTACTGCTACTACTAGTTGATAATGTGGAGCAGAGCATATCTGTAGCTGTGCATTTGTCACTTTGAATAAGTTCAGTTTACTCTATATATGTTGTCAGACGTCTATGATGGAAGGAGAGTCATGTAGTTCTAGTTCTCGACATTCATGTCATTAATGCATTTTGCACAGCACGGAATACACACAGCTTGCATGACCACACACCTCCTACAATCTTTCATGCGTATGAATCAGCCTGTCATATTTGGCAATTAAGGTTTAATCAATGCCCAGTGTTTTAACCACGTCACATTCCACCATTTGCTAATATAATGGGTGTTTCATGAGTTGTGGACATTGCTACGGGAGAAGATTATGTAGGTCTTTGTGATCAAAAAAGTTGCTATCAACATGCGTTCTATTCTCGGTTGTTATGTTGCTAGGTGTTTTTTAGTTCTTGTAAACAAACTCCTGAGAACTGTGTGTCACAGCTCACAGGGCCTTATACACTACGTAACTGTGAACAAGCTGGTAGGCTGTGTAATCATATTACAGGCTTACTGCAGCAGAAGCTGCAACTAGAAATGTGCACTCTTCGTGACCAAGCAGTGAGGTGTGCTGCAGCTGAAGGTGGGATTTTCGAAAACCTGCGTTACGCACAGGTCAGTGTAAATTAAAGGCAATTACATTTAGTGAAATAAGACTTTATCAGGTAATGTGTTTGTTTATTGTTTTCTCCACGTTTTCAATAATTCTTACCTTTTACTTTATGTTTCAAGCAGTCATAACTCCATAACCAATCACAATAGGATATATGTTTATATGAATTTTTTCATTACAATGGCTAGGAAATCATCTCCAACACCTATGTCTGCAACTCATGAAATGTGCTGCATAACGTATGTGCTATGATCTGGCAGTTCAGACTCTGTAGGTGAAAAATTGTTGCTGAATGTTTGAGGATTGCACTATTGTAACTAGCACTAACTTAAGAATGAAGAGATAAGGCAGCATTACATTCTGACAGGCCACCGTATGTGTTGTGTGTAAATGTAATTCATGCATAAGTTCTCTTTAAGAAGTTTTGTTTTATGTACATCCTGAGGTGTTAGGTTTTGTGATACATGTCACCATAAAATGGTGCAAGGTATCAAGTGATCAAACTGTGGGTGCCTCATAGTTACAATAGGTATTCAAAGTGGCATCTTTTCATTTGAAGGCAAATGACTGTGTTCTGCACAGTATTCTCGTGGAACATGCCTTAATATGTTAGCAGTGGCCGTTGTTGGTGGTACCTGAAGTCTTGCCTCGAGATCTGCAATTATAATGGGAGGGACTGTGTAAATGTGCTTCTTCAGATGTCCTCATAAGAAAGAATCCATTTGATTTAGACTCATTGACCAGGAAGGCCATACAGTTGGCCCTCCACATCCAGTCAACCTTTCTGGATTTGTCATGTTCAACTGCTACCAAACATTTTTTTTTTCTATAGCCTACTGGAACTCCACCATGTTGAAACCACAAGCTGTGCTGCACAGCTAGAGGTATATTTTCAAACAGCCCTGGTAGAACAGTTTCCATAAAATTACAGATTCTAGAGCATTTGTCATTCATGAAGAAATTAAGAGCAGATTGAAGTCGGGGAATGCTTGCTATCATTCGGTGCAGAATCTTTTGTCTTCGAGGTTGCTATCCAAAAACACAGAGATTAGGGTATACAGAACTATAATTTTACCTGTTGTTCTGTATGGATGCGAAACTTGGTCTCTCACACTGAGGGAGGAACAAAGACTGAGGGTGTTCGAGAATAGGGTGCTGAGGAGGATATTTGGGCCTAAGAGGGACGAGGCGACAGGGGAGTGGAGAAGACTACATAACGAGGAACTTAATGACCTGTACTCATCACCAAATATTATTCGGGTAATCAAATCGAGAAGACTGAGATGGGCGGGGCATGTGGCACGTATGGGGGAGGAGAGAGGTGCATACCGGATTTTGGTGGGGAGACCCGAGGGAAGGCGACCACTTGGGAGACCCAGGCGTAGATGGGAGGATAATATTAAGATGGACATTCGGGAAGTGGGATGGGAGGACATGAACTGGATTGATCTGGCTCAGGATAGGGACAGGTGGCGGGCTCTTGTGAATGCGGTAATGAACCTTCGGGTTCCATAAAATGCGGGGAATTTCTTGACTAGCTGATAAACTGTTAGC
The DNA here is from genome assembly GCA_013340265.1 of Coptotermes formosanus. Classification (NCBI taxonomy): domain Eukaryota; kingdom Metazoa; phylum Arthropoda; class Insecta; order Blattodea; family Rhinotermitidae; genus Coptotermes; species Coptotermes formosanus. The sequence continues at coordinate 666,762 of BLKM01004458.1, forward strand.
TTCTCAAGAAGGCCTGTGCTCCGTGGAGTTAGTTAGTTAGAGCATTTGTCCTGTCAGATGACAGATAGGGGCCCATGATAATGTCCCCAATGTTGCCATCCCAAATGTTGATGTTGAAGTGGACTTAATGCCTACATCTGTGGTTAGCATGAGAATTATCTCATGCCCAGAGATGACTGTTGTAGGTGTTGAACACAACCTGACACATAAACACTCTTTGTGTGTTCACACGATGTTCTTAAAAAGTGCTCATGTGTAGCTTCTTGATGTCATAGCCAGCCACAAAGTTGCATTTGTAGAGGTTGATCATCTGGAAACATGTGTGCTGTTAGAGTAGTGGTATGGATGCAGTTGACAGTTACAAAGTCCTTCAACGACTCTCAGTTGAGGTAGTCCCAGTTCTTGTGCCATATTGCATGAGAGTCTTCATGGCTCATTCCACAGCTGCAATTGTGGCATCTTCATTTGCTGGTGTCTGTACAGTCTGTGGGCATTCTGCATGCACAAGTGCCATGGGTGTTGTTGTCACAGGGAGATGCTGCTGCAATTGCCAGCACACATCACTGTCTGCATGACATCATTCAGGATAATATAGCATGCGTTCCCGTGCATCAGTACCAGCTCAACAGTTATAGACACCAAGCATTAAGAGAATGTTGCACTATTTGTCCTTTGGTCGCAGCTGAATTCTGCTGTGCACAGCATATCTTAACATTTTTGACTTATTTTGTAACAAGGTGACATACAATAGGTAGCTTGTGTGTGAAATTCATTTGTCTGTGTGAAAGGCTGATTCAAGTCGTCTGGGATATGATGCTCTGTTGGCTGGTACGTGCAAATGAAAAATGATTCATGAGTCTTGAAGCAGATGGGCAATTTTTATTATTGTTGCAGGTGTGTGAATGCATACATTGATGTCTTTGTCAATTGAAGATCATATTTAGATGGTATTGTTGGTGGAAAGTGGCAGTTACAGACATATCACTGAGAAGTGCAACCAGAAGACCCAAAACAGGCTCCAGTCACATACAGTACCATGGCCAAGGTGACTGCAAATTTGAGGCGAGCAGTAGCCTCTGTGACAGATGCCACAGTAGAAGACCCACAACCATGGCAAAAGAACACATGGCGATCAGTGTGTTGGCAGCATTTGCAACCCCCTGCCCCAGAAAATGCACATACCAGATGTTATTTGAAGCTGGTGTTAGGCAAAGGACTGTGGTCCAAATACTACAGAAACAAGTGGCACTCTTACAAGCTCCACATGTGCCAGCATCTCAAGACAATACAGGCAGACAACTCTGATCTTGTAAATGGGCTGATGAAATACTGCAAGAGGATCCAGACATAACAGGCAAGATTCTCTTCAAAGATGAGGCCAATTTTTGTCACTGGAAAGTCAGTCAGCATAATTACACTCTCTCACTTATTCTTCAGTTGACAAGATATCACTGTGAGCATTCATACAACTGCAGCAGTAATAAAAATTACCCCTATGTCTCGAGACTTACGAATCACCCTGGGGTTACCAAATTTCACACATACAAAGTTCTTTATTTCTACATATATTTTACTCTTACCATAAGCACTATGGAGGAACTAGTCTAGGCAAGTTTCACGTTACTATTCTTGAAGTAGTTTCTTTGAAGAATTTGGTGAAACCGAGGACAGAGACTCACAGTATCTAGTTCTGTGACCTGGACTACAAATAGTGCTCACAGGACATGCCATGTTCCTGATTAATGTAGTTGTAAATCTTGCACAGTTTACCTTGAATATTACTTTATAAAGTGAAATACAAGTAAGAAATTTAAGTAATGTCTTCAGACCATGAAATTTGTTCCTTTTCTCAGGTGAGTAGAACTGATCCCTTGCCAAAGCAAGTGTGTGACATGTGTATTGAAAAACTGGACCTGTGCCAAAGCTTTGGGACTTCATGTGTGAAAGCTGAACAGAAACTCAACCAGTGGTTCAAAAACAGGAAATTCAGGTAATGGTCAAATTATGATCTGTATTTTCTGTTTCTTTGGGCTCAGAAATTTGATAACTGTGTTCAGTTTGATAGCTCATTGAATTGCACAAAACACTTTATATTTTGTGTAATACACCTTACATGCATGTTTATCACTGGGTTTCTTAACTTAAATAAGGTATACTGTATTACAGGTCACTTACAGAAACTAGACCATTCTTTTATTAGGAAGCTGGAAGCTCTGCAAGTCTGCAGTCACTGCAGATAAAACATTGCAGAATACCTGGCTTCTATAAGAATCATATCAACATTGTCTTAAAAGTGTTATAAATGGAAGTAGACGTGTCTAATTACAGCACCACTGTATGAAAAACAGTTCAAGACATATATTCCACAGAGACTGCCCAAATTCTTCTGTTGTGACGGGTACTCATATGTTAAATTTCTTCTTTGTATCATATATTGGGTTTGCCAGACAGTTACTCAACAATGTCCATCTTATATTATCATGTACAATGAGATGGTATAATTAAAAAGCTGTTTCTGTCAATACATTCTACTTTTTATTAAAATAAGTAAAAATGACACTTCATGTGAATACATTTATGCATTTCTGCATGCATCTCAAGTGTAACTTGTTAAATGTTCGAGGAAACGTGCATATCAAAACACAACTTGTACAACACATTTTCTCCTCAAATCATACAAATTTCAAGATAATTAAGTAAAAGGGAGGATTTATTATGTTAACCATACATTTTCAAACTTTTATATCAGCAACTAACAGTAGTCTTCTGGTTTCTTTTTGTTGATAGTTAAATGAATGTTCCTCTCAGGTGAATTTATAGTACCACATGTATATAAAGGTGCTGAGATAGCATAGCTGTTGTAGTGACTTGTTATGGGCTGGGTGGTCTGGGGTTTGATCGCCAGGGGGGCCAAGGGATTTTATGTTTGCCAGAACCCTTCCAGACCAGCCCTGGGGCCCACCCAGCCTCTTCCCTGCTCTGGCAGCCAGAGCATAGCATTGACCACTCAACCCCATATAGCGCCAAGGTTAGGACAGAGTAGAGCTATACATCTACTATCACTCTGTGCCTTCATGTCGTGTTAAAGGGAGAACTTAACTTTTTACATGTATATAAAAGTATATTTAATAAAATATAATTGATTGTCCTGTCAAAACTGTTAATTTATTAATTTAAACTTGTTTCTGTAGAAATAATCAAAGAAAGGGTAGTAAATCTGTCAGTTCTGATGCACTACATATAAATTTCCATATCTGATGGCCATGGATGGAAATATATTCACAGAAAATAAATCAGTTATGCAGGAAGGCATATATAGTTTACTTTTATTTGTGAGGTACAAGTTAAATTGAGATTGTCCATCAAATTCTCTTCCCTTTTATTGAACACCTGTCAATTATGGGCATCTGTGAAGGGCAATGTGTTGTGAAATTCCAGGACATGAACTTAAAAAACATCCAGAATGTTCTAATAAGAGCTTGAGAATTAATTTTAATGTGTAATAAAAATCATACATGTTAAACAGATCTATGATGATATGTGAAGTTCAATTTCCCTGTGATATTAACCATTCAGTCCTGCTGCCAGAATGTTTCCATTATGTAAAAATTGCCATATGTAGTTCTCTTGTGTTTTTTCCTCATATAAACAAATTAGCATACATTTGTTTTCATATTTTAGGTGCCATTTTCAGTTACATGGAGAACCAGATACAACCTCTTACAAGAATGCTACTGCTTCTATTAAGAGAAATGTTGATCAAAGTTTAACTTCAAAATCCAACCAGATACTTGGTGGCAGTGTTTTATTTTCACCTGCAAAAACTACAAATCAATATGATCCTAAAATGAATTTAATCGAATTGCAGAATCTGTTGTCAGACGATGAGGAAAGTAATTATTTAATTTCTGAAGATTCTTCTGAACTTGAACTTGTTGATATGATTTTGGGTGATGATTGTGCTGAAGGAAATAAGAAAATAGCATTGCAAACAAAATACTGTTGTCCACTTTGTTGCGAAGGACGTATGGTTACTGTGACACGAACAATCAGGGACACATGTTCTTCAAAGAGACCACACAATGAAGAGATTGACACTGAAACTGATACAGAAACAAGGGATCAAATGAGTATAAAGAAACATCCAAATATTCCTGACAGTTCCAGTGCAGAAATGTTTACATATTCAAATGTTCAGTTTATTAGAGGTGGTCATATTTCTGATGGTGTTGATCCAGTGGCACAAGATAGGGATTCTAACTCGTTTACACAGGGCTTGACCAAAGCAGAGAATGAAGATGATAATCTTGAATGGACGATAGGCAGGGGTGACAGGGAGAGTGACAGTGTTGCCGGTATAAATACCAAACAGGGGAATGGGGATGTAAAACCTGAGAAAACAGAAGATGATAATCCTGTAAACTGCTTAATGTGTGGTGGAACTGTGATAAACTTGAGTCAGTGCTTAATTCATACATTATGCACTCATGCAAACAGTGGAACAAATTTTTACCCTTGTAGTCTGTGTGAAACGTGCTTCTCCACTGATACAGACTTGGCTCGACATTTCCTGAACATACACCAGAATATAAAGGTGGGTTGTTCTTTACATACCACAATATAATGAATAAGTGGTAGCTTTATAGTATAAGCTTAATAGTGATGTACAATCTCCTCATGGCTTGTCTTCAACATACCCCTGTGCCTACTGCACTAAGGCACAGTACTGCTGCTGTTGCAGACCGTGTGCTAGTGACATTACTGCTTTTCAGGAGGCACTTTGCAGATATATCCATCTTGTAAAGGGTTAAATTAATGTTCTTCTATCAGAATAAGTCACAGTTGAGTGATTTTGTTAAAGTTATATGAATTCCAATCAGACTCCCACTTGAGAATTTAATAAGTGCTTGGCTTATGAAGATATTCCTTGCATTTTATGAAAATGGAAGGTTCATTTGTGTGTTCAACAGAACCCACCACTGGTTCCCACTCTGACAGATGAATCCAATCCAAACACATCCTATTTGAAATTCATTTTAATCTTATCCATCCTTCATTGCTTTGGTGTTCCAAGTGGTCTCTTTCCTTCAGATTTTCCCACCCAAACCCTGTATGCATTTCTCTTCTTTCCCATCTGTGCCACATTCTCTGCCCATGCCATCCTTCCTGATGTGATGATTCTAATAATATTTGGCATGGAGTACGAATCATGAAGCTCCTCATCATGCAGTTTTCTTCAGGCTCCTATTACTTCCAATGTCTTTGGTCCAAATTTTCTCCTCAGCACCCTGTTCTCTAACACCCTCAGTTTATGGTCTTCCTTTAATATGTGAAACTAGGTTTTTTGACCATACAAAACAAAAGGCAATGTTACAGTTTGTGTATTTTAAAAGTAAAGCAAAGTAAAATTGTCCCTGTGAACACTGTAAAAGGCATGTGGGAGGGAAGATGTATAGTGCCACTCAATCTCATCTTTGGCATTAGGTAAGCGTTGAGCAGTCAGGTTCATGTTTTGCCCCTGGGGCCCCGCCCCAAATGTAGCCTGGATGTTTGGGCAAAAAGAAAATCTCTTGCCTCTGCCAGGAATTTGACTATGCTGATATATTAGACAGTTCATGAAAAGACAACATTCTTAATTGAATAGAGCAAGCATTCCCTAAGATTAATCTGCCCTTAATTTCTTATGAATGAAGTTCTGATTTGTTCAGGTTTTCACTATTTTAACTTTGCCACGTTCTTAAAGGATTATTAGCTATGTTCATGTTGTGCTTCTGCCCTGCATTGTGGTGATCAAACATGAATATGTACTTAGTTTGCTTTGCATGTACTGCTAGATCAGTGTGGGCTGTAAAGTAGAAAACTGCCAGGTGAAAGTATATGTATACTTGCCTACATCTGACGATGGTAGTACAACATCAGTGGCTATAAAATATATACATATGTATGTATGTGTTCCCAATTTCACTGTTTTGAAATGTAACCAATTATGTAATCTCAGTTATACACATTATTACGGTTTAAAGTGTTTACAATGATTATTCCATCTATGTTGTATTTATCCATTGCAGTGTTATTTTTATACAACAGTTTGTAACCTTTAAAACATATTTTAAACAAATACTGTGCTATCATACTGATTCCTGATCCTTAATATAGGCAGCACTTGTGGGGCACATTAGTTATGTGGTTGCTGAAATTCATTTCTTATTCATGTGATACATTTGACTGTTGGGAGAATATTGTAAGTACTTGTAGTCACATACATAATTTTACTGGCTCATAATGTACAAATGTAATTCCCCAGGATGCAAGGTTGCTTCATGTCTGCATTGTTTGTGGTCGACGTTGTGCTTCCCAGCGAGCCCTAAAATCACATGTGTGCATTCCAGCGAAATCTGTGGCTGATCAACTGGCTTGTAAAACATGCAGCAAGTCTTTCAGCACCAAGGCACGTCTTGTATTCCATCGCCAGTTCCATGATCCTCATGCCCGCTGCCTTGAATGTATCCCATGTGGAATGGTTTTCACAGAGGAGGACAACTTGTATGATCACGTTAGGTTTGTAAGCTACCCTACTTGTGTGTGGACATGATTTCATTGATACTGCCTTCAGTGTATCTGTCCTATTTGTGAATAAACAATATGGTACTTGATCATGCATATGACAATTAATTGTCACAGTTCAGTGGTTAGCACTCCTTCATACTGAGAAGGCTCCAGGTTCAAACCTTGAGACTGGCCTTCCTGACTGGTTTTTTGTGGTTTTCCTCAGTCCCTTCAGGCAAGTGCTCATCCAATACCTCAAACTGGCTTTGACTGCTTCTTCCACATCCTTTCCAGTTCATAATTTACTAATCATCTACCACTTGACACTATATAGTCTGTACTACTGACATTATCATTAAATAAACCATAAATAGTAAATAAATAAATAAAAGCTGAGGATAAGCTGCTAGCATACAGGATTATTCTGAGAGTGATGATATGCTGGTGTTTAGAGAATTTGGACTTAATTAATTACACTCATAACCTCTTCTGTAAAATTTACTGTGTAGGATATTAATGCTTGGCACATACACCCAGCCCAGGTTTTATGCCCATTTGTTTTATGCCTTTATGAACTTTAGCAACCTTTTTGGTTGTGATTGTTGTTATACCACGTATTTATAATTTCTTCAAGGTTGGTGGCCTTTATGCAAATGTTGTAGAAGACATGGCACAAGTATCTCCCAGATGCCTGTAACTTTTATTCAAGAAAATTTTATTTCAGGCTGATACTTCATCAGGTGTACCCACCAATGTAATAGCCTCATATAGGCAATATGAACCTTGAAATGAATTGAAGTGAACCCATGCATACAATGCATGTAACATAAAAATCTGTGAAAGGACCCAAAAGTTCATTGAGGTTCGTAAGTTAAGTGGCCCTTAAAATGAACTGAATAAATTAAGTTTTAATAAAATGAGTGTAACATTAATTGTTGTTTTCAGATTTATACATCAAGGGCAGTCCTTTATTTGTAACGAATGTGGAGGGCACTTCAACAGTAAAGCAGCTCTTCGTGGCCACCTTCGATCCCATCGCAACTTGAGACATCATGAATGTGAAGTATGCAATAAGACATTTCTGGATAAACAGGTATGTACGTGCAGGTTCATGAATACTACAGTTCAGTTGATAGTACGCATGTTCTAAATTGAGATTTCTCTGCTGATAAATAGTGACAAAGGCAGAAATCTTTTTCATAAATGTGCATTTTATTCATTGTACTTCCACTTTTATAGTGGTAATGCTGATTCAAGGAATTTTGTCTTCTCACTTCTTTAGGCACATTCATAGTTATGGCCTTGTTTGCAGTTGCGTTCTAGAATTGAATATTTCTCATATTTGAGTAGTGCTTTGAACAGCCAAAGGAACACACACACACACGCACACACACACACAACTTGAGCAACCTACTGCATGAAGTGCACAAATGTGTGAATTTTTTAAGTTCCATTGCTCTAGCATAGCTGGAAATGGTTACTGACCTCTGACACATGGTACTGACATCTGAAATATGGAAGGCTCTTGCCCTGCTTTGCAGTGAAAGTTCAATGGTAGGTTTCATTCATAGAAATATTGTAATTAACCTGGTGATAACAATAGAGGATAGTTGTAGTTGAATGAAGAACACATATTTTCTATATACGTGTTCACTGCATATTCTGTCACGTGACGGGTGTACAGCTTCTTCCAAAGTGAGTTCTTCAGAGAGTGCAATCTAGTACTTCTTATTTCAAATTCCAGTGTCTTCCCTTTTCCTTAAGGTCATCCAGTAGCTGCTTGTTTCTTCTTCTTCTTCTTCTTCTTCTCCTCCTCCTCAAACACAATTCTTTATTTACCTACTTCAATGCCCTTGATGCTCATTTCTTGAACACATCTGCTGCTGCAGGAGTTACTGTCCTGCACAGAGTCAGATTTAAAAAATGCTGCAGAACTTCAATCGGATCTCTGCTTTATCTGTTTTTATAAAATGTGTTACTTTGAAGAGAACTGATAAAGTAGGATGTGAACTTCATATACAGAAGTCATTATGGGAACCAAATGTAATCAGAATGTGTCCATTTACTTCCGAGATGTAGTGTGAACTTACAATTGGATGGATATTGATTGTTTGAATATTAGTTTTACGCAGTTTATGTGAAGAATGCATTAAAATGTTAATTGTATTATTATTGTTATCATGTTTGTAAATGAACACAGAATAATGTTTATTAATTATCTCGATAAACAAGACTACAAGTATCATTTTGGATGTGTCTAGTTTTGCTCTTCAATATAGCACATTTTTAAGATATCTCTCATGAGAAACTGAAAGACCATTGAATTTATGTACGTATATTCTGTAATACAATCCACTTGGCCATATATCTTCTTTTTGACACTATCACTCTTACATTAGTTGAATATGTACCTCTTTCTCTGTTTTATAGTAAGTAAAGGACACAATTATATGAGCTAGTATAATAGCATTCAGTCTTTCAGCCCTCAGATCACAATCATTTTCCATGTACCAGTTGTTTGTGATATTTCCTTCAGTTTTCCCTCCATCAGGTCACATATCATAAATGACTTTATAATCTCTTTGAATTGGTGAAGTAGTGAGGTTGCTCCTGTCTGTGTGCTGAAAGTTTCCTGGTGTCACTTTCCAGACCTTAAAGGAGCACTCTGTGTCTCACATGAAAGTAAAGCCATTTCAATGCCACATCTGTGGCAAATATTTGAACCGAAACTCACGACTCAAGAAACACTTGATGTCTCATGAGCTGCAGAAGACTACAGAGCCTCAAGAATGCTACCAGTGCACAGTGTGTGGACAGACTTTTCCAGATGAATCCAAAGCCATCGCACATGCTCAGATTGGACATTCACTACCCAGTGAGGGTGAATGTGTATTCCAGGTTTATCCTATAGACAAGGTAATGCATTTAACACATATTAACAAGAGGAGCTTTTGTCTGTGTTTTAGTGCAGAACATTATATGATACTGCAGAAACCAAGCAAGGTGGCTCAAGTGGTGAGGTACCTGATTGAGATCTTGGCCTGGACACCAACTGTCCTGACTAACATTAATCGTGACCCTCTTAAGTACCTCCAGGCAGATGCAGGTGTAATACCTTACTTCAGCTGGAAGGTGGAATAAACGTACATCTAGACTAATGGAAAAAGGAAATCCAATCTCAGCAGCAATTGATAAGTGTCTAGCAAAAATGCCAGACATCAGGATATGGATTCTGAAAATGTTTACAAGATGGTGTGTGAGTGAAGATTGATGTATGGGATGGAAATATCTGGGTTAGAGCGAAGGGTGGAAAGAGATATATAGGAGTCAGTGGAAATTTTGTAAGAAGCTTTTTAATAAATTTGTTTGTAATTGAATAATTGCTTAAAATCTCTGCTTACCATAGTTGTAGATCATACTGACAACGTTTCTTTCCTGGGATGTGCTGAGTAAGTGGCCAGATTTATATATTTTGCCTCAGTGGCATTCTTTTTAAGCATTTACTTATGTCACACTGAGCAACACCAGCAGTCATATATTTGCAGATTTGTGGGCTGTTTATTTGGCCAAAACATTCTTGGTACCTTCATTAATGCGTCTGACATGCTATATGAAGACACTGAATCTGCATTACTATCACTTACTGAACTTCACTACACTGGCAAACGTAAGTCAGAATTAAAAGGCGGAGATTTGTAAGGTTTTACAAGTGGTATAAAGACAGAAGTTCTTATTTACAGCACAAGGCACATTTTTGTGCATGTTTCTTCCGAAGCACTTGCATTCATAAGCATGTCAGTTTATGAAACTTGACAAATCCACACAACAGAACTAGTTTACAGATGTATTATAAATAATGTATTTTGTCCTCATTGATACTGTTACTTCCGAACTAAGGTACATGTTAATCTACTGATATGTTTATTTTAGGTTTACCGATGTGAGTTCTGTGAGCGTTGTTACGCTGATCCTGCTGCTCTCAATTCGCATCGATCAAGCCATGTTAATGAGCCCCACCCTTTCAAGTGTCACATATGTGGTGCAGGTTTTGCAACATTTGCACGTGTGGCAACTCATAAAGTGACTCATGGTATCTATGAGAAGAAAGATGAGTTCTCAATTCCAAAGTTATATCTATGTAACACTTGTGATAGGGCATATGTCCATTGGACATATCTCTCGGTCCATCGTAAGATGATACATGCAGAGGTGAAACACGTGTACAAATGCAAGGTATGGTTATGTTTTAGTAAACAGATGTTTTTATCAGCTGCTGCTGCTACTTTGTCAGCTTCTTCTCCATTATCCTTTCTCTCATTCTGTCTCTCTTGTTTCATATGCATGGTAGCTACGTGTTAGTAATTACTTTTTATGTAGCCTTTATTATATGTTAAAGCTGAATTCCATGCCATAGTAGCAAGTTTTCTTCCTCTATTGACATTATTCTTCCAGTATTAAGTAATTGTTTTATACAGTAGGTTGTCTGTTAACTTGTGTTTTGTTTGAATACATTACTTATAGCAAAATATGGCATAAATCAGACTGATGTCGAGTTACACACCTGCCTGCAGGGACTGATACCTGCAAACCTGACAACATCGTAGTTGCACCACTCTCTTGTAGTGATGAAAGATGCATTGTTGAAAATGTTGTAACATAAAACTTCATTGTACTCCAGTCATGGTGAATATCAAGATTACTGTCTTCTGGGATATGATGCTATGCTGTGTAGTTTGATAGATACAAACATTTTGGATTACCTTGAATCTTTGTGTTCAAAAAATTTTCTTAATTAGTAATGTCTTGGTGTCCCACTACCATTCTGGACACTTCACAGCTCTTGACTACAAAATTACATATTCTCTAGAGAACCGTGCTTTTTGAACAAGATAACAAAACATCATAGCTTGGTTAAAGTGTTACCATTACCCTCTTCAGGAGCTGAACCTTGATATCTCTAATTACTTATACATTATAAACAACCTATTTAATGTTATAAATTACATCATAACTCACCAACAGACAAATGCTATTTCTCAGTAAACTGTAGTGGTTTTTGTGTGCAGGACCTCAAAGCAGGTGTGTGTGTTTGTGTGGTAGGAATTCCTCAGGCAGAGTTTCTCAGCCTCATACCACCATCTGAACTCATTAACTTTATGGACTTTCGCCATCATGTGTATTGAAATTTAACACACTGTGTTTTGGGGACAGGATCGGTTTCCATCTTCAGCCTGAAGTCCATAAAGTCAACGCGTTCAGGTGTCATACACCATCCTCAGAACCCTATGGAATAGTTGTAGCACCATCACTGAAGTTAACAAGGGTAATGTTTAAGGTACAGGGTGTGAATGTTCTCAGTGTTTGTTTTGCACAAGAAAAGAATTTGTGCCATCTTTTTGAATAAAACTGATTTGTTAATGTTTAGTCTTTAATCTGTTATTTCTAATGAGAGAAAATTGGAGCCTTATATGTTTATTGTTCTAGAGCTGCAGAATATTGCAATAAAAGAAAATGAAGGCTTAGGATAAGGCAAAGGTCACTTGAAAGGAGTTTTTTTGAAAACTTGATTTGCAAACAGAATCAGAAACAATTAAATAATCATTGCCACAAGCCTCAGAAGGGCCTTCCTTGATGCAAAAGGGCATGTTTCACATTAATTCATATCTTGTGAGATTCTGACCCATAGACTATAATTATTTTACAGATGTGTTCTGAGCAGTTTGTAAACTCATGGAGCCTAGCTTACCACCGAAAAACACGTCATTGTGAGACAGAACCACCTTCCACTGACAGTGGGTTGCCTGCAAATGAACGAAAGCCATGGAAATGCGACTACTGTGAGAAACGCTATGTGTCGCAGCAGTCACTTTTAGTTCACATTAATCTGTTACATACAGGAGACAGCCCTGGCCCAACCTTCCAGTGTGATCAGTGTGGAAAACGGTTCATGCGCAAGGTACTTCAATAGCATCTTCACAGTTGTTTCTTCTTTATTGTTGACGTTGTAGTATATGAGAAATTTTTGTCAACAATATTTCTGTCGGGATTTGCTCCACTTAATGTGCTTTCATTTCTTAGCTTTCTTTATATCCATGTTGCAGTATTTGGTTAGTGCAAGACCTGTATGAAAAGCTTATGGCCGGATGTCATATTTCTTATCCAGTTCCCATTTCATCGCTTTGTGCATGTGCAAGCTTGCCCACCTTTTAAGGAAACTGAAGTTTCATTAACATCTTCACAAGGGACTGCCACTGGGCCCTATCCTAAGGCACATCCATTCAGTCTACATCTTCGCCCTGTTTCTTTAAAATTTATTTTAGTGTTACCCTCCGATCAATGCCAAGGTGTCACAAGCAGTCTCTTCTGTGCAGTATTTCTGACTAAAATTATGTAAGTATTTCTTATCTGTCCCATGAATTCTACATGCATTGCCTGTCTCATAGTCTTGATTTTTTCACCCTAACATTATTGGGTAAAAATATGAATTATAAAATCCATCATTATGCTATGTTATCCATCTTCATGTTACTTATCTGCCTTAAATACAAGTGCTTTCAACTGTAAGTGTTAGTATTCTTCATACCTTATTGTTTTGAATATTCATTTGTTATTCATCTGTAATTTTGGGTGGTGCATCAACATTTTACAACTAAGTGGAATTTAGGATGGTACTTGTGACTAAAGTGCCTTTAACCAATCTCTTGGTTTCTGCTCACCTTTCCATGTCAGTCACTTAGTATATTTCTAGAGATGGAAAGAATTTAACTTATCAATGACATGCTGAATAATAAATGCCTGTAGTAAAAGTACAATTTTGCATTAAGTACCTGCGATCTTCATATCTATAAGAATAAATGTAAGGTTATAAATGCAATTTATTCTTTACATATTGGTGCTCCAGAGAAGAATAACCTGAATGTGCTGAAATGGTGATTCATTTACTGCTGTAACATGTATTTTAAACTTCACCATTATGTTAAACCTAACTAATAATTTCTGTTCATTTGCTGCATTAACCCTTTAAAGACGAAGCGTATCTGTTTTATATAAGGACTCAGTGCATACCGCGCTGTAAACACTCTCCACTTTGGTTATAAAAACCAATCTCTTAATGTGTTATAAGGCAAAAGTTGCTGTTTGTTCTGAGATCCATACAAAACACATAAATGCGATGTGGGTACTATGTAGAATTTTTTAATCTTAAACCTGGTCATATGTAAAGTTACTGCTAGGCTTTAAAAGGTTAATGTTTAGTGGTTTCAGCTTCCACAATTCGCATTCATTTCATATTCTTGTCCAACTGTATGACCACTTTGAAACTGATTATTCTTTAGTTACTGTGCAGAATAATGGTGTCAGTGTAGGTTGCTCTATAAACTTCCCACCTACTCACCTACCCCCATCACCACAAGAGAGTCTAGACACCTCAAATACAGCACACATACCAGACCATGACAGTAACAGTGCTTGTGCAAAATAATGGCTAGTTACTGGTAATTCATTCACATTCAGTCTTTGGATGTGATAAGACACTTTTTCAAATTGTATTTAAGCTTTAAGGATGCCTGTTGGTTACTTTAAACACATATCTTGTATCCTTGTTATAGTTTACATTTGAGGTTTGCTTTCACTTCACTGAATCATTATGAAATACTGTTTCAGTTGTCTTTAGAATTACACAAGAAAATACACAGTGGGACAAAATCTAATATGTGCCCTCTGTGCAAGAAAACATTTGTACATGGCTCAGGCCTTTCAACGCATCTACGATTACATCGGGGTGACAGACCTTATGCCTGTGCATATTGCGGCAAAACTTTCCTTCAGAGAGGAGACAGGGATGACCATGTTCGCAAACACACCGGAGAAAGGCCCTTTTCTTGTCAGCATTGTCCTAAATCTTTCCGAACACGAGCCATGTGGTTTGAACATACTAGGTGAGTTGAAGCAGTGGTGGTATTTGAACTTTTTTTCTTTGTTTCTGTAACAAAGATCAGATGAAGATTACTGTCTTCAGGGATGTCATGCTGTGTAGTCTGGGTGACAGGCGCAGTCTTTCTAGAGGAACGTGTTGTCTCCAGCATCACTTTTCTGTTCTGAAGATGAAGCCAGTACATTCATCAGAAATATTGATACGTGTCGATCAAAATAGCATCACATCCCAGAAGACTGACCACCACAAAAATCTCAACCTGTACAAAGATCAGGTGTTCTGTTCTGTTTATACATGTACTGTATAATCATGCATTTAATGGCATGCACTTTTACAGTGTACTCATTCTGATTTTTTAAATCCTGGCGCTTTTCATGTATCAACATTACCCTCAGCAGAACCTTTAGTCTTTGCCTAAATCAGTATATTGGTAATCATAATGTGCTTTGGCATCATTGGGTTCTGTGTTGCAGTTGATGCAGATAATTCAAACTGGGAAACAGTTCTTACTTTTAGTGTTGCATTGTGTTTGAGGCAAGCGACACACACAATACAGTAAAATACTGTCAGTTCACATCACAGGTTAGGGCACTGTCTGACATGTGTACACTCTACTATAGTAATTCATTGAAGTACATATTTTGTTGACAGTTGATTTTAATTTTTCCTACATGTGTCAGAATTAACCCCTCATATGATTTTAAAAAGGCACAATATGGCACAGAATTAAGTGAACAACATTAATAAATACTTAGGCAAACTGTTTTTCACTAAAGTCTTGATTTCGCTTTCTGTATACATGTTAAATAGGTTCTGTTTCTTTGAGGTAACTGTACATTAGTCTGGGATCAGAGACATTTTGAGATAAAGAAAAGCTTTCATTTTAAGTCAGGTTCTATTTTAGAGTTGACTGTATTTTGGAACTTTACGCTCTCACATATCCATTTTCCCCTAAAAGTGTAATATTCAGATATATGCAATAATTGAAGTGAAAATGTCTTTCTAGGATCCATCGTGATGAACGCCCATTCCCTTGTGACATTTGTGGATCTTCATTCCGCCGTTCATATGCTCTGAAGAATCACAAGACCATCCACACAGGCGAGCGCCCACATGTATGTCAGATATGTAACAAGGCATTTAGGCAGAAGCAGGATATGCAGAAACATGTAAGAAATCACCATAGGCCAATCACAATAGGTCCAGTGGTAGGAATCGAGTGATGAAGTCATGGCATTTTTATTATCTAAAGATTAATGTAAACTGCAATGAAACCCTCAGTTCATGATTTCCCTCAATTTAATTAATTTTTTTTGGTCCGTTTGATTTGCATATAAATGTCTGGTACGGTAAACCTCGTTAATTTTGAGTGCTTGGGACTGAAAAATCTGGCTTTCAGTTGCGGGATTTGGAATTATCCAGTTTTTTAAATGCACATTTACTGCTACGTGGTTTGTTGAAATCCTAGAGTTACGCTGTAAGCTTTTGATTTTACTTAACTGAGTAACTTGAAGATTCTCTTATTTATTTTTAAAGTGCCTAGTGCATTATTTAATAAAATTACTTCAAAATGCAAGTCAGCAAACAATAATTCACCCTTGTAAAACTTCAATTTCAGTTCCTTGTTTCTAAAAAGAGGACTCAATTGACCTTTGTTTATGGGGTGCTCATTGTTAATAAAAGACGGATGGTTATGCAAATTGTCCAGAAAGGAATATAATACAGTAGACTTCTAATAGTTGGGCATTGCTGGGAGCAGGGTAGTGCTGGATTATCAGGATCATCTTTCAAATGATCAATTTCTTTGTCAGTCTCAGTGTCGCATGCTTTCATTCACCTTTGACACTATCATTACAGTCAGCTGTTTGTAAATATTTGACATGCAAGTCGAAAAAAGCTGAGAAAATATGCACACTTCTGACCATAAAAGATGGTGGACTAAGATCACGTGAGATGGCAAAGAGCTGATTTGGTTCTGCGTGGTATTGTTTGGTTCTAATTCACAGTTCAGCTGATGCTGCTATGAGTTGTTTTGGTTGGAGGAGGGGAGAAGGGGGTGGTGGCAGCAAAGCTCACTTGCTAACACATGCAAATTTGTGTGCTCACTCTCACAAGTGCTGGAGAGATCAGCAGATTCTGGATGGTTGGAGTAGTACTGTATTTTACATTACTCAACTTTTGGAAGTTTTTCTACTCTAATATAGCTTCAAATTGAAAATTAACCGTGTTTTTAATTAACCACATTACAAGGTAGATAAAATCCTAAGTTTGAACCTGGGGAATATCACATTCTTTGAATTACATGGTATATGGTGTTTTGTTTTTATTTAACTGACTTCAAATTAGTGAGGTTTGACTGTATTGTTAATTCCTGGGGAAAACTCATGATAACTGGAATTTCCAATACACCCTCTTATTAGATGATTACACTTCTTATGTTGACAGTCCTGAAGGCAGCGTGTTAGTTTCTTCTGCCTATTCGAGTACAGCTAATTATTTTTGTTATTTTTGTCAGTTCTTACGTAATTTCAGCTTGAGTTTGCCAACTTAAGAATTTTTATAGATTGTGCTTGTGGGTTCTGTTTTGATTGCTTACAGAATTAATCCCACAAAAAAATAAATAAAAAGGTCAGTAAAAACTGCTAAAACATATTCTTTTGTACAGAGTGGGGCAGGAAGTTCTGACACATTTTAAATTGCCATAATTGTTACGAGTTTAAGTTTTACTGGCAGCTCTGAAGGTCAAGAGCAATTGTTTGAGTTTTGTTTACAGCTGGCACACCAATCAAAGATGGAATGGTTGTCACTGGAGATGCATGTTGCATGTGTTGAGTTAGTTCTGCAAAGAAATTGTCTGATGGAAACGTAATGTAGATTTCATCATCAGTTCCAGTACCATACTGCTCCCGCTCACAAAATGATATTGCAGTGGGTAACAAACTGGCATTTAGCGGCTCAGTGAAGGATGAATATCATGTTCCACACCAGTGTACAGTAACAACACCAGACAATGTTCAGCCAGTCACCGAGACATTGAATTGATTTCCCTCCTGATGTGTTCAGCATCATGTTGTGTCACTTCAGAAATCAGATAGGAGTGTGAGAAGACTGCTGCACCAGCAGAAATTTTGTTCTTATAAAGTCTGAGTGGTTAAGAATTATTTGAACATGGTAGAGTGAATCACGTACAGTTTTGTAGATTGTGTTGAGGGTTACAAAACACAAATCCAATAATCATGAACCAATTAATAATGCTGGATGAAGCCTATTTTATTCTCTTAGGATATGTGAACAGGCACACTTTTCACTATTTGTATCAAGAGAATGGTTGTGAAATGCATGAGTATCCTTTTCATTCTGCAAAGATAACAGTGTGGTGTGGTGTGCAACATCTTCCACCATCATCAGACCTTACTGCTTTGAGAGTAAACTACAAGAAACAGTAACAGTAAATGCAGAAAATTATTGAGACATGCTTGAGAATTTTCCAGCTCCTGAAATGTGCCATTTATACACTCTGAATGTATCGTTCCAGTAAGACAACACCACATGCCATCTGGCTAGGATTTCCGTGGATATGCGGTAAAGCATTTTACCAGGATGAGTCATTTCTTGATTTGGAGACTTTTTTTATCTCCACAATCTCTGGACCTCACAGTTTGACTTCTTTCTGTGAAGTATACTAAACATTCATGTTTAACCAGACACATCCCAGCAATGCTTGAGAATGAAGATAAAAATCCAGGAAGAGATTGCTGCTGTCTCACAGGAAGAGATACAGAAGACAATGCCTAACATGCTTTCTCTGGTGAAAAGACGTACTACTAGTGAAGCAGGTTACCCAACACTGGTTCAAGAAACAGGACATTTGTCCGTCTGTATTGAATTTCCAAAGCATTCTAGAGTAACTTAGTATAACTGTGCCATCACTTGTCTCGTTACTTTAAGTATTATTAAAATATAAAATGTGATAGCACTTTCTGCCATGCCTGTAGAATGAAATAATATGTGCCCCTTTCATGTATTTATCTCTTTTTTGCACTGTAAGAAGAGGACAGAGCACCAGCTTTATACAGGTTTGATCTCCTAAGACCAGTATTTGATAACACATATTTTTTATAATCACAATGTAATTTTCAGTCTTTGCCTTAATCTGTAAAAACCATAAAATTAAGTCTGAATTTAGCTGTTGCACTGCAATAAGGACTCCTGGTATCTGATATTTTGACATGACAGAATTATAATGTTCTACTGCAACCAAATTGATGTGTCAACATTTCAGATTAAATTATATGTTGCACTGAAATTAATGTGATTTGTTCCACACAGTACCTGACAACCCACAGGTTCTTCTTTCCATACTGTCATTCACAACTTTTTAAGGTGGAACAGGGGATGACATGTTCGATAATCCTACATGAAACATCCATGCCTGTTCATATGCACAATAAGTGAACTTAACATGCAAAAAACACCTAACAGTAGTAGAAGAACAAAACCATCCTGGCTGAAGGAATTTTGGTAAACTTCAATCTTGAAAGCTATTGAAGGCATTGCTCAGATTTAATTTTTGCGATTAACATTTTGTATAGCTGCAAGTTACCACTTTAACTGCATGTAATATGGTGTTTTATATGTCAAAGTTCTGTCATTTCATATGAATTGTAAGAACATCTGGTACTTATGCCCTTTTTAGGCATGTTCACAGAATTGCAGAGAGCAACTATTAGCTTCATCATGTGTATGTCTGTCTGTCTGTCTGCATGGGACAACTCAGCTCCCACTGGAAGGATTTATATGAAACTTGACATTTGAGTATTTTTTGAAAATCTGTCAAGAAACTTCAAGTTTCATTAAAATCTGACAACGATAACGGGTACTTTACACGAAGACCTACATACTTGTACATTTATGATAACATCTCACTGAATTCTGCTTAGAATGAGAACTGTTTCAGACAAAAGTTGTAGAGAAAATCAAAACACACATGTTATGTTCAATAACTTTTTTCTGAAAATTGTGCTGTTTATGAGATAATATGGCAAAACATGGTACAGCCAGACAGGCCACAGATGACAATATAATACGGCACATGCACCTTATGTTATGGATAATTAAGGCTACAGACACACACTCAGAATATATAATCTTTATTGTGTTTCCACAGCAACAATGGGTACATGAATGTGCCTGTATGTTATGTTTATATGTACATTGCCTGTCTTGTTTATAACTTACTTTGTCATGTTGCATATATATACCCTCGTGTGTATGTTCATATGTCCAATTTTTTGTAATGTGCACTTCCGCACAATGTACAGTTGTAGTTGGGCAGTTTACAGGTGAGTGTATGTAGTATGATCGTACAGTTTCCAGATGGACCATGAGATGACACTACTGCTGCTAGCATGAACTTTTGCTGCTAGGTGTAGGGAGAGCAGTCTGTTGACTCATTTCCTACTTTGAATTAGGCTGTAGCATATGTCTTGTCAAGTACAAGTGTATGGTCCATTTGTGAGTTTGGTGTATGCATAAAATGGTAGACTTGAAAGAACAGCATTTTTGTGTCTGATTTTGCTTTATATGGGGCAAAAATGCTACAGACACTTCTTAAATGTTGAAAATATCTTCTCAAGAGCATGGAATGGGAAGAACACAAATTTTTGAGTGGTTTTTTGAAGTTCAAAAGCAGTATAACCTCAGCCCCAGATCTAGTAACTGTGAGAATATCTCGAATTTTAGTGAGTGTATATGGAATATATATCGTAAGAAAAGCATGGAAATTGAAGCTGAAAGGGTTCTGTCTCTGCCAATGGTATCTCCACCTTATAGAAGGAACATTTATCACTGTTTGTCACTGTGATTTTTTGTGTCTACTCAGGTAAGACCCCCTCCTCCAAGTATAAAATATTCCAGGGATTGCCACAATGTGGCTTGCACAAGTTGTCTCTAACAAGTAATATTCAATTCATTTACACACATACAAAGCTCATTGTGAGCAGTGTCTTAAAACATTTTCTCAAGAAAGGAGACTCAAGTGGAACTAACATACTGTAGTTTATCTCATTAATGCATGGCTGTTGCTTAAGTTGGCTTCTAAAGTGCAGCTCCCAAAGCTCATCTAGCTGGCCAGCCTTGAACTGTACTATATTTGCCCACATACTAAGTCTTAGTCTGTGCGTCTTGTCTACGCTGCAAGGACAGTTCCAGCAACGAGCAGCATGATACGTGCATATTCACCCATTGATTACGCAGGAGGAGAATGATTCTTTGAAGACAAGCTTCCACTCCAACTTGTCACATGACACACATCTGGTCATGAATTTTATGGTGATGGTACAATAATCATTAATATTGTGTGTGATATTATATACCTATATATACACACACACACACACACACACACACACACACACACACACATGACCTATAGCTGCATCACACTGGCGTAAGCAGTTACACACACACACACATACATTTCCTAGATTGAAAAACCTGTCATAAGACTGCTGGATATGAAAAAGTCACAATCATACAATAAAACACAAACAAAGCAAGACAAATAACAACACACATAAAATGAAATCTATGCAACAAAACATAGAACACATGTTCAAAAGTCACACTAAAATCATAATAAAATTCAAACATCTTGAACACAAATTGTAAGCTGGAAAATACATATTACAGGTAATAATTTAGTCACAAAAGATATCCTTTCTATGCATCAGGAATTCAGCAAGTGAGCGAAAAGAATGAGCAAGAAGGTATTTTCGCAATTCAACCTTAAAATGTAATCTATCCTTTCTGAGGTTTGAAATACTGGAATGTAAAGTATTGAAAATCTTTATTCCAGTATAGGAAACACCTTTCTGAAAGCATGGGAGATTGGCAATAGGCCTGTGGAGCTGAGTTTTGTTTCTTATATCCACACCATGTATTGTTGAGTTAGTCTGAAAATTTTCCAGATTATCCACAATAAATATCACCAATAAAAACATGTATTGACATGAAACATGTAGGATATCTAATTTCTTTACTAAGCTTCTACGTGAACTTCTAGATGCAACATCAGCCATAATTTTAACTATGCTTTTTTTTTAATATAACTACCCAACACCAGCCATAATTCCACCTATCCTTCTTTTGTAGTATAAATACCTGATCTGTATCAGCAGAATTTCCTGAAAAAATTATTCCATACTTTATTACACAATGAAAGTATGCAAAGTAGACCATAGTATCTATGTTTAAAACATGAAACAGCCTCCTAACAGCAAAACATGCAGCACTCAATTTAGGAATTATTTGATCTACATGACTTATCCAATGAAGGTGATTTTCGATTCATATACCAAAAAATTTTGTACTCATTGTTTCTTTTATAAGTTTTTCTGCATATCCAATAGCCAATGGATAAAGAGGTAAATTAGTAATTGCAAATTTTACTGTATTGGTTTTTTCCACATTTAGAACCAACTGATTAACATCGAACCATTGACACATATGGGACAGAACAAGATTTGATGACTGTTTAAAATCATCATAATTATCTTTAGAAATAATGACACTAGTGTCGTCAGCAAATAGTATGGGTTCTGAAATAGTATTAGTCTTCAACGGTAAACAATTTATATATATTATGAAAAGCAGTGGCCCTAAAACTGATCCCTAGGGGCCCCACATTTCACAGTTTTCGACCTAGATGCATAACTAAATAATAACTGTAACATTTAAAACTGTATATATTATATAGCTTCCTCTGTTTTTATTTATACTCTCTATTATACGTATGTTGTTTTCTCATCTTAATTGTATGGTCTAAAAAATCTCTCCCCATATTTATATGGGATCTATAATGATGGCAGCCTGCTTAAACATATTGGAATTTTTTTATGTTATTTGTACCATGGATATTCTTGTAATTAATATATCAACCAACTTATGCACTTAATATGATTCAGAAGCAAGTCTAAAACTAATACACATTTTGGCACCAGGGTGCCATCATCAGGGAGTTACTCTGAACGAAAGAGTACAAGCCCTGCATGCTGTGTGCTTGCCTTGTACTCAATTAATGTTAACTTCAACAATGATTCTGTTAAAGTACCACAGTGTTTAAAATTGCTGGACATGTCTTTGAAACCTGTAATTCAGACGTCCCAGCTATGACTGCTATCCTTGGCACAGAGTTTCCATACTGCCTGACAAATATTGGTGGTCATCCCCAGCAGTCAACTACAGACCAGTCATTAGAATTCACATCAAGGTCTAGTCTAGCTACCTGTGAGTGGGACTCCCACAAAATGCAATTACATGACTGAAGAATGAACTACTCTCAAGTAAGAGGGAATATGAAATAGACATGTGCAAAGAAAGAGACGGAGGTGAAGAGTATTGGGTACAGCAACTTTTAAAAATCATGAATACTTATGCTGTACATTTACAGGAAATAAAAAATAATGGAAATTGTATACAACTCTTTAGTTTTTGTGAATAAGTGACAAGCATAACGACTTTAATGCTGGTTTTAAACATGGTACCCCAGTATATTTCACATCATATCCATATTCTTCATACAAGTCAATTTTGGGAAATTGAATATGTGTATTCTGTCAGTCTATTCTACTGGTAATTTTATTAACCATTTACTGTCATATGGAGCCTTCTTTTAGCTGTTGATAGTTGCTTGGGTCATAAAGAAATGTCCTTCTATGTGGAAGTGAAAGGCCCATTAATGTATTTACAAAATCTGCCACTAGACATATCCTGCTTGATGTCACTTCTTTGCACAATTTTTCTCCAGAATCAACTTTAATTTCACCCTCTCATCTATATGTCGACAGTACACTATCTTGAAAAGTTCATGCTCAACAAATTACACATAAATTAGGTGCAGCTGGCTATGCAATGAGATCAGTTAAGCCCTTTATGTCACAGAAAACACTGAATATGGTTTATTGTACCCATTTGCATTGTATTATGAAGTATGGATTACTATTTTGGAGGAACTCTTCACACAGTGCAAAAATTTTTTAAATAAATTCTACTTCTTCAAGCACAATATATACTCTTACTTCTCTCATTTGCGGTTAACAAGAAAAATAAATCAAAATTAATGTCTCTAACATAAATCATAGAAAAAATATAACTTTCACTGACAGTCATAAAATTTATCCCTGTGTCAAAAAAGTATAATCAATTGGTATAAAAGTGTTTAATAGTCTTCCACAATGTACCAAAAATTTAAGTGATGACCCTAAACAATTTAAATAACACTAAAGAATTATTTACATGCTTTTTCCTTCTACTCCAGAGACAAGAACTGTGATGTACATAGAGAACGATAAACCAAGCTCAATCAATTTTAAGCTAATTGTATTGTACCAACAACTACTGTATGTATGTCATATTTTCTTGACTTGTTCTGTATCGACGGTATTGACACGTTTTGGATTCATACAATGCAAATAAATTCCAATTCAGAATTCTGTAAGCATTTCTAATTTATCTCATGTGTGATAAATGAAATGCTTGTTACTCCTGTTTGTTGATTAATCACTAGCTCATAATTAAATTAATTTCTTCTATACTTTTTTTTACTTTACCTTTCTTACGTCCAAACGCTTCAGCACTTTTTTCACACACACCCCGCTGTTCCCTCGGTGACATACTAAGTTCCACTCGCATTGAATATGGTAACAATATATCGAAGTATTATGAATTACGAGGACCAGCCCGTTGACACGTACAGCACTTTCAGGAATTAATGTTTATTGCGGTGCGGTTAGACGAGTCCATCTGCTTATTAAAAACGCGCTTCCTTCCAGGCAATTTGAATGCGCGTTTGAAGAATGAATGAATGAATAGAAAAAAGGCGGGGATGTATTTCTACTCCGTGACCCTACGGATGAACCAATGAGAAGTGAGGCGAAGGTAAGATTACGTATTGGCGCGTGTGGGGGTATATTGGCGGTTGAGGAATAACAACGGTGGGTGAAGCATTTGTTGATGGTATATTTATTTTATTTTGTACTTACTAAAACCATTTGTCATGCCTGCTGAAAGTGCTACAGTCCTTCGTTTTGTAAAACTGACAGAGAAGGCTCTAACACCGAAGAAGGGATCACCAAAAGCTGCCGGTTTCGACTTAAGAAGGTAGACAGTATCCGATGTTTTGAATTAATGGATAATATTTCGTTTCCTTATATTGTAAGTAGACGTTCTAAAATGCATTCTACGATTCATGTACTTAACCTTATCCACTTTTTTCAAGTTACGAACTTTGTTATGTAGAATGTAAATGATTAACTGTTAAAACTGTTACCTGTTTATTTATGTAGTGCATATGATGTGACGGTACCAGCGAGAGGGAAAGAATTAATAAAAACAGACTTGCAGATAAAACTTCCAGCGGGATGTTACGGTCGAATTGCACCCCGTTCAGGATTGGCACTGCAGCACCATATTGATATAGGAGGTTGGTGTTAATAAGGAAGAGTATATGCTTCATATTCAGGTTTTACTGTTTTTTGACAAAACATGTCCTAATGCATAGAGTGTATTTTATTGCCAGACTGCTCGCCACAGCGCAGATGATATCTTTGCTGCTTAGCAACCAATGATGATGCAGGCTCTGCAGTGGCCACTATGTCGATAAAATATACGCTGCGTAGTTTTAGATATTGCCTGCAGATAATTAACCAGTTGGTTAGGGTTGTGTACAGTCTTCTAGTACTCTATTGCTCTGATCCATGCTAGTTGGTAGCATGTGAGACTTTTGTTAAAGCTGTGAGGCCCAGGTAACTAGATAACTGTCTCGAAAATGGCAGTATCAGGAAGAGTTCACATTTGTAGGTAATTCTATTTGTATATGGCAGTTGCATCCAACAGTTCTCCTTTCACCCCAATTTTACTGTTCCCTCTGAAATGAACAGCTAAACCGTTCACCTCCTTTGTGTCAGGACTGCTTCCCTTCAACAGTGCAGGCATTTCTTGCATGGATCACTGATACTTTTTTCTGCTGAAGATGTGAATATATTTATCTGTCTTGTCTGTAACAGTTTTCCAGTGATACACTGGTTTCTGATTCTGAGTTGATTCTTGCCATATTTGCTGGTTTCCTTCATCTGCAAGTGTTAGATTGTGAATATATAGGCCTATATATATACAGGGTATACACAAAAGAATGGTGCGGTTTCAAAAGTTAACAGGAAATTTATTTCTCACCTTACACGGGCACAACGTACACCTTCAGCAGTGGCAACTGTCCAAGTTTCTCATGCGTTAATCACAGTCCTTCAACGTGTGCACCCTGGGTCGCACGACACACATCCACACAGTAATCAAATTCATCCCAGACTCGGTGTAGCATGTCTGCCATAATGGTCTGCAGTGCACGCGTTATCTGATCACGAAGTTCCTTGAGGGACATGGGCAATGGTGGTATGTAAACAGCGTTAAAGACAGTGTTTAGGTACCACCATTGTCCATGTCCCTCAAGGAACTTTGTGATTGGGTAACGCATGCACTGGAGACCATTACAGCGGACATGCTACACCGAGTCTGGGATGAATTTGATTACCGTGTGGATGTGTGTCGTGTGACCCAGGGTGCACACATTGAAGGATTGTGATTAACGCATGAGAGACTTGGACAGTTGCCGCTGCTGATGGTGTACATTGTGCCCGTGTAAGGTGAGAAATAAATATTTAACTTTTGAAACCGCACCATTCTTTTGTGTATACCCTGTATGTGTATATATATATGAGCCAATCCCAGTGGCTGTGTGGGTCTGCAGCAGCATGCTTGCTGGAATTGTGGGTTTGAATTCCGCTGTGGGCATATCTGCCTCTTGTGAGTGTTGTGTGTTATCGGGTAGAGGTCTCTGTGTCAGGCTGCTTGCTCATCCAGAGGAGTCCTATCAAGTGTGGTGTGTCTGATTGTGATCATGAAGCCTCAGTGATAAGGAGTCCCTGGCCTACTAGAGGCTGTTGTGCCATGGAAAAAAGAAAAAAATATATATATGTGTGTGTGTGTGTATAAACTCATTTACCCTCTAAGAACATTCTAGCATTACACACGTGACACATCACAAAACTTATTTTCCATAATAAAATTTCAGGATGTAAATTGGAAAGTGGAGTTTGAATTAAAGGAAGGTAATTAGGTTGAGAATGCATAGTTTAATAGGTAGCTGAGTACTCAGCTAGCTACTGAACTACGCAGTGTACAACCAAGCTGGCTGCGATGCGTGGTAACGATAGCACCTATTTGTAAAAATACATACATTTTGAAAGAACTTGTCAGAGGTATATATCCTGCAGTTTATAGATACTCCCACAAAGTTGCACAGCATGTATAAAGAACATCTACACTGTGAAAACAAGTTAAATATTGAAGGAAAATCGCTGAGCTACTCTATAATTTTGGACAATCGTTCCATATAAAGAAAGCAGATTCTACTTCACCCATTGCAGCAAGAATTTATGTTCACCATCAAGAAAAGGGAAGGATCTATGTGGCAACATCTTTGATTAATCTGTAAAAATCCCATCATAAGAATTGACCATGAAAAAACTATTGTGTAGACAGAAGTTATGGTAATTTTAGTTTCATGTGAGTGTTTGTACAGTTTTAAACAATATATTAGTGAATCTTCACTAATGGTTTATACTGTGTTACTAATAGGTTTGTGTTTTTAATATACGTGTATGTGATGATGGCTCGGCCGAGCTGAAACGTGTAGTAACTTAGCACACATATTAGAATAAATGGTATAGTGTGTCATTACAAATACATACAGTGGTGTGTCAGAATGTTTTTATTATTATTTCTATGTAGTTGAATTGACACATGGGGATGACCCAAATAAAGATAAAAATTTCTAGTTGTACATTTTTTTTAATTTTAGTTTTGTGAAGAATTCATTCGCTTAAGTACAGGTTCTCTAATTTTTATATTTGTTGCCTGTGGCATGGAGGTTAATATGGGCATTCATTTTGTTTAATAAGTGTCAGCTTGTATGAAATCAGGGCTGTGGAGTCAGAGTCAGAGTCATGGAGTTGGAGTCGGTAAAAATGTACCAACTCTGACTGACCTCAATCTTAAATCTTAACTAGATACACCAAACCCAGAGGCCTGATAGCTACAATAACCATTAGACTTGTACTTAAATATGGGTTCTAAGTCTAAAAAGTAGCCTGAAGATTTATGTGGTAGTGATGAAATATGTTATAGCATTACCATTATTAATGCATACTGAGCTTTTATGAAGGAGTCAGAGTTTTAAAAATTGAGGAGTCGGAAGTTTTGTGTACCGAGTCCACAGCCCTGTATGAAATAATGAAAGTGAGTCTGGAAGAGTGCCATTAAAATTTAAACACACAGCTTGCAAAGCACATTTAAATGCAATATTGAGTTATTCCCCAACAACATTTTTAAAAAACTGGATTTTTAATTTTTCTATTAAACCAGTGTATAAAAAATGAGTTTCTCCACATAGTGGAAATGTTTGAACATATCTGTAAAAAAATAAAATAAAATCCTAGAGTGGAAATGTAAACCATGTCTCTGCTTTCCTAAGTTTATTGTATTTTCTCCGCAAGAGAGTTACAGTTACAGTGTGAGTGTTAAGTAAAAGTATGTACATGTGCAGTAAATGAACTCAAGAAATGTTCCACTAAAATGTTGGCCATAGTAAGTAGCTTACTATTTTTTTTAGCTGGCGTTGTGGATGAAGATTACCGTGGCAATGTGGGCGTGGTTCTCTTCAATCATTCTGACAAGCCATTCAGTGTTTCTCGTGGTGACCGCATAGCACAGCTTATTTGTCAACAGATTTATTATCCTGAACTACAGGAAGTAAAGGTCAGTATCATACAGTTTTACATATTGTTGAAATTCCAACTGCAAAATTTGACAATTCTCGTCTGTAGCTGTGACGTCTTTAGATAACCCTTGATCCACTTACACATTTTAACCCTTGAGGGATACTGTAAAATCACAGTTTCATTGAATATGCATACCAGGAACTTGAAAAGTTCTTTGCATTCATAAATTTATATTTTGCATGTTGCTCTGCTGTCCGGATATCTTTTCTGTGGCTTGTTAAGACGGGGAAGGAGACACAGTTACACTAAGCTTCTTGGATCACTGATGTTGGAATGGGAGTACTGTACTGTTCACTGCAAAAACATTTTGTTGCATGTTCCAAGGACTACTGCTTTAGTTCTGCACCTATCTATTTGTGTACCTAATGGTACTCTATCATAATAGGGGTACCCACTTCACAATGGAATTGCAGTCAGGTGTATCATTTTTCAGAATAAAACACATCATCACTGATTGAGTCACATATGCATATATCATGAATGTGGCACCACATGCCTGGCATACATGATCACGGGGCCAGTGATAGTTATTGGACAATAAGGGAACTTATGATTGTCAGGGACGTGATCAAGACGATTCAAAATTATAAGCAGATAAATTGAACAGTGCACTGCATTTCATACTTTACACTACTTATCAGTAATGGATCTACATTTGTTTTGGAAGTGAAAGAAATGCTTTCAGAGCAGCCTTTTTTGTTTAAGTTAAGGTTACTATGTGTGTCATGTTATCAGAGTTTCCTTTTTCACAGGAACTGGATGACACTGAACGTGGTAAAGGTGGATTTGGTTCAACAGGGCGTCACTAAAGTGGATTCAGGATGTTCATTTACCAAAGAGTTCAGTTTTCTTTGATAACTGCTGAGCCTCATCTTGGTTCATTTCTCATTTTCCAGTTTATGTGCTACTGGTTAAAATCTACGAACACTGCTACTGAATTTTGTGACTTCATGTTATAATGCAGTCTGATAAATTTAGTGAACAAAGATCTGAAGCTTGATTTTAACTTTATGACCAGCAAGCCTAGTGTTATGCCATTTTCATGAAGAACTTGTTACTTGTAAGCTGTGTAAGTTAAATGTATTTGATGTGAAATCGGGATTCAGGATGTGTATTTACCTAAGAGTTTAGTTTTCTTTGATAACTGCTGAGCCTTATCCTGGTTCGTTTCTCAGTACTCAGTTCCCACTTTTTGTAATACTGATTAAAGTCTGAAAACAGTGTAACTGAATTCTGTGGCATCAAGCTACATTGTAATGTGTAATAAGTTTTGCGAATAAAGTTCTATGATAAAATTATCCAGAATGTTGTCCAACACATTATCATCCTCAACATAATTTTTTTGAGGTTCTTAACATGGTTGCATACTGACACTCATTCTTCCCATGTCATTAATGAAAATTTCCCATTGGCAAGTTTTTTTAATGCCCTGTAACATTAGTCACATTCTTAGCAGCCACCCAGTTTTTGCAATAGCCCAAATTTTTTCTATTGCATTAAGCTCCAGGTGGTAGAAGGGAAGATGTAAACTAATGTGTCCGTGTTCTGCCAAAATTCTGTCAACATGCAATGCCTTGAATTTTGGTTTGTTCAGTTTGATGAATTCATGGATTTCAATTTTTGTCACATCATCTGTGTAATGTATGTCACGGTCATCCACTCCTTCAAGAGGTCTTTCCTGCTGTTAGCAATAGGTGGCCTAACAGTCTGGACACACATGTTGCGTTGTCCAGTACCACTGCTGAATT
Source organism: Coptotermes formosanus (assembly GCA_013340265.1). Taxonomy (NCBI): domain Eukaryota; kingdom Metazoa; phylum Arthropoda; class Insecta; order Blattodea; family Rhinotermitidae; genus Coptotermes; species Coptotermes formosanus. The sequence continues at coordinate 696,881 of BLKM01004458.1, forward strand.
TGGGGGAAAGTTCAGAATGAGTTTCTGCTGTAGCCATCTAATATAAAAACTGATGCCACAGTAACAACATTTTCAGATATGTTGTGAAGATTTTGTCTTCATTTAATGCCCCTTCTGTCATAAATTTCCATATATTGTATGCTATTCATGTCCCTGACCTATATTAGAAGATTTGTCCCTGACTGGATAACTCTGGTTTCCTATTTTAGACAGTGCCATAGTGTAGTACCAGTATTCTATGAAGAACAATGTTTTTGTTTGGCTAATAGCTGGCAGCATGGAACAGTCTCTACTCTAACTGCTTGTAACCTACCAACCCAACACTGCTCTCCTACTGCCTGTAGACGACACTAGGCAGACAGATTAAAAATCAGTCATTTGCGTACTGCCACAAGATTGCGACCAAGCATTATTTTCACATGACTTCCATTTCCTAATTTCCTCAACACAATGTTTGTGCATGAAGTACATGGGTCTCCAACCTGTGGCCTGCCAGTTTTATTAGGCAGCCAGCATGTATAAAAATTACACAATAATTTAGGTGGTTAGGTAAACCACTTATTGCTACTTTCCATGTACTGCCTGCAAACAAGCCCACAATAATGCATGTGGCCCCTTGCCATAAAAAGGTCAGATGCCCATGCTATACATATACTCCCATATAACAGCAACATTTACAAGTAACACTGCATAAATCAAGTTACCAATTATGAAGAAAAGTCTCTTAAACTATAATTTAATTTGGAAAATGGACACATCATTCTATTCAGACAATGCAAAACTTAACATGCAGGTCTTTACTAAAACCTGAGAAAATTAAGCCAGATTTTTTAAATACAGTGAAACCTCGATGCATCATTTTTGAAGAGGATGGAAAACAAAAGCGATAAATATGGGAAAGCGATACTTGCAAGAAACCATTAAAATCTAAAGATAAGAAAACTTTAATGACTTCTATTTATTGGCAATTACAACACTTCACTAAAACTGCTAATTCTTGTGAAAAAAAACTCTGTAACTGACTAAATATGAGCAATCTGTAATTGACAGTTGTTTTGTAGAAACTTTGCGTTTAAGTTCAAGGAACAAGCTCTCCAGCTTTAGAACACTATCATGATGACCATCCCTGTGCGCACAGACGAATCATTTGACTTTCATGACCACACGGCATCTGTCATTAGCGCTTCGGCAAAGTTCGGCACAACGTCGGGTTCGGGTATGCTATCTTCCACTTCCACACTCCAGGTTCCCACGTGGCTCACGCACAGCTCCTTCACCGTATCAACACCGCTGGTCTTCAGGTGGCTGTTCACAGACACACAGTCGCCAAATTTATCATTATCCATGCCACTGAACTTTTACCAGTTGTGAAAAGCATCATCTTCGTTCCTCATTGCGACATCATTAACATCTGAGGGTTGTCCACGGCCGTAGCCAGCTTCTCGGAAACAATATTCGAGGGTCTGCTGCGTTCCTTGCCCACAGGCTGCACAGTATAGTGCATGGCTTCTAGGATGTCGATGTTCTTTTTCTGATCTTTGCCGGCAACCAATAGGCAAACAGCCGTTCGCACAACGCCCCAACGCAGAACGCTGCTGTTTGATAAGGGAAAGGAGGGGAATGATGGGAGTGGAAGTAAACTCGACTCCTACCACAGACGATCTAGATGACTGCTACGGTAGCCCAAAAGAAAAGGATGGAGATATGACCTGTATTTGCGGCCGGCCGCGCTAACAAAGCATGGCGCACTCTCAATTTTTCCAACGCATGGAAGGTCAACAAGCATGCGCCGCTCATAAGCTATTAAATCGTTTCAGTTTTCCAAAAACGATCAATGTGGGAAACTAATGCATCAAGACTGTGATTTTTCAACGGTAAAACGATACTTCGAGGTACGATTGGGGCGGGAAGAAAGATTTATATGGGGCTAATTCGGGTACCAAACATGACAAACGAATTTGCGGGAAAACGATGGAAACGGGAACGATGCATCAAGGTTCCACTGTATTTGAAACTGTGATGTACAGTTGTAGACAATAATTTCTCTTGAAACTTGTATAATTGCATGTGGTAAATAACATACTTTTCATATTTCAAATGAATCGTGTTCATATGTACAGCTGAGTAATTCAACAAGGGTATACAATCGTAATGTTTCTAATTGGGACTGTGGATGGGAGGTGGTCTGCCAACAGAACTTTGAGTACAGACACCACCTTCCAAGTTGTCATGAAACTAGGCAATAGTAATATGTCATTACTCCCAACAATATATAATACTGTCTCATAATCCCACAAATTTTGAAAAATGAAGGTACTACAAGGAAGCTCATTTTGGAGAGTGATTAAGTAATCATACCTGAACATGAGCTTGATGAAGACTAGGTGGCAATATGTGGTAATAAAGTGGATGAAAAAATCTTATCACAATCAGCACTGGAATTCTGGTAGTGTCCATATTTTCAGTGGTCTTTCATGCACTCCATATAATGAAAAATTGCACATCAATTTCCATTGCAGAATTTAATTATGAATGCTACACTTCGGTTTTTTTTCCTGCGGAGCTTGCAATACAAAAAGTTCATTAGCAATATCTCTCTGTGAAGTTCACATTATTGTAAGTCAAACTTAACAGCCTATCAGCACAGAACTTACACTCAGATTTTGCAGAACTCTGGCTCCTACGTTAATCACCTCCAAGTACAGAATCACACTTGCCTCTACAGTCACAGCATTTTGTATATGACTAACAAATTTCAGCTGCAAAGGAGTAGAGTACGGTCATATAACTGTATTAAAACATTTTCCGTAACTTTCAAGACATCTGTACATAGGCTTGTGCACCCTACGCAACCTGTGTCTTTTTCCCCTTGTTTTGTGCCACACACCACCAATATTGTCATTTTTGCTAATGTCACAAATTAAGACAGAGAATTCTTCAGGTTGTTTACACTTTTTCCACACTCAAATTTTTCTTCTGGATGCCATCCTTACATTCAAGAGGATTTAAATTTTTTGAATTGAATGAATGATGCACAGCCCCATCTACAGTACAGAAGGTAAAACCACTGATACAGTGAATAAATATTTTGACATAAATGCAGAAATACTGCAATATATTGTAAATGATTTTGTTAAGTGCCTTGAAATGGTCCCAACCATGCATAAAAAACACTATACACTGTCACTCCAAGCAGAAGTGAAATGCTATTTTGGATGTGATAACTGGAGATAAGAACAAAGAATTCTTCATACACCAAACTGCAGCCCTGTGCTTTGCTTGCAAACATATCTAGTTCCCTTTGAAAAGATGGCAATATTGCAAGAATAAAAACCAGGTAATTTCTTTGAACATGACCACTCAATATATACCAACACCAACAGAGAAGCCTTTATGCCATCTAAGATGACATCTGACCAAAGAAACTAAGGGAATGGCTTGTATAACTACAGGGAATGACATATGGCACACATAACCTTCAGCCTCTGACAACACGAAATGCAGGGAAGAACACCCTCAAGATCAATACATACATAGAGTTGAACTCGGTTATAACACCCTTGGTTTGTGCGACACCTCATATATAGCATCAGAACATTCTCTGGTACCAACTACTTGCCCATAAGGCATGTGTTCTTCTACCTCACTTAGTATGACATACATAACAGCATCTATCTCAGACATAACGACACTGCCAATCATCGGTGCGAACATAATTTTCCAAGAAGCATGACCCACTGCATGGCATTCTCCAACCCATGCAACTGTAAACTATCAGCTGTTTATCAGGTGACTTCCTGTTCCATCCCATGACTGCCCATGCTCATTTGCTACATGAAAGCAAATCATTTATGACCCAGAAAGTGGTATTCCATTTGCTGAATGCAAGAACGACCTAACTGCATTGTCCAGCTTTCAGACCTATGCCCCCTTTGCATTTATGGCCACTTAAGGGCCGGTATTTAGAGCTCACTGTGGTTTACACACAGATGTGTTGTGAATGGTTTGTATCAAGCCAGGCCAGGGAAGAACAAGATTTTGTCACAAATTATAGGCAGTGCTTACCATATGTACAAATTTAGAATTATAGTAGAGTGTTTTTTGTTCCTAAATTTTGAAGGTAACTTAATGCACTTTTCTGCGCAAGCCTGTATGGAAATTGACAAGTATAACAGATTTATTTCTATTCTAAATTGTAATTGTAATTTAAATTTAAATCAGGTCATAGTGTGAAAATTTAAGTAGTATCCCTGCAGGCCTGTATATTGTCTTGAAATATTTTTCCTTCACTTTTACCATACACCTTGTTTACGACACTCAATTATGACACAAATACTTCAGTCCCTTCAATGTCGTTATTACCCCCCCCCCCCCCCCCACTACCAGATAGCTCAGAATTTATTTTCAACTTGTGCAGACTGTTCATACAGGTCCAATATTGGCTGCAAGAGAGCAGTACAAACCTCACCCTCCACAGCAGTACTGAAGAAGACAGAACTTTTCAATTCAGTAACACAGCTGCATATTTCACAACAGATGTTACTCATACACACAACCACCACCAATGACCTAAAGACAAAGATGTAACACTTTGTAATGTACAAGCTAATGATCTTTTTGTGATACAATAAAGATACCCATGCTGCAAGCCATAGCGGCCCCAAGTTCGATATACATTTTCTTACAAATGATTGACTTCAGTAACCTCAAAATTAATTAAAATGTGGTACATAAAATACAAATCAACAGAAAGCTCACACTTTCATCTGTACATGTGAACCAACAATGTTACAATAACCATGAAACTGGTTATGGGAAAGCAGCCTGAACTGCCATGTAGTAACATGCAGTACACCAAGTCTAGCGACATACAAAGAATTTAAAAATGTGTACTGCACCAAGCTGGCAGTCAAGGGTTAACCAAACAATTTGCAATGTCGAACATGAAAAAGTGTAGTACAGACAGGTGTTATTAAATAAAAGACAAGTATATATGAGAACTGTTTTATACAGAAACCTTTGGGTACAACATGAGTGGTCAAGCAATACTACTTGCATTTGAAGCAATCCTTGGCCACAGATCTGCGCATTCCTTAGCAACTGGACCTGTAATGGCGCTACCTGCAAATGAAATGTGTGTTAAGACAAGGTTAACAATCTATGTACCTTATCTATGGAAATTAGAGGAAAATGAACACATGACTACTCACATTCTTATGTACATGGCAATAAATTCTGGGTGTATGCCTTTAGGTCACAATTATGAACACTATAAGAGAGATGTTCATTCACTGCTTCAAATGAACGTATTATTTTGTTTCTCCTCACCTTTCATCTCCCCTTTGTTGTTTACAATAACACCTGCATTGTCCTCAAAGTAGATAAAGACACCATCCTTCCTGCGGAATGGCTTGCGCTGCCTGATTACTACTGCAGGCATAACTGAAAAGTGTTCCAAGAAGAAATAAATCTTATAAAACACAGACTACTGAAAGGGCTACATACTACTGCAAAAAGGGTTTTCATCCCTTGTGGCAAACATATAATAATAGAATGGTTTGCAAATCAAATGTCAAGAAACTGTGGCACACTGAGGGCAAACCTCAAGGTCCTCTACTTGATGTACTCGTCTCAGAACTCTTGCCAGTAAAACAACATAAGGGCATTTGGGGAGGCAAGCAGGGAGGGAAAGAAAGCGAGAGAGGGAGAGAGAGGGTGCAGAGAGAGAGAGAGAAGGCTGTTCGGTGCTATATGCTGTTATCTCAGGCATGGCCTTCTGTTCACAAACAAATCCTACTTTGTCATGCAGGAAACTTCTTCTCAATGATTTGCAAGGTTTTCCTGATAAAACTGGTAAGTCAAAAATCCCTGACATGGTATGTGCTGCAACAAGTGCTGCGCACGCCTGTAAACAGAATGTGGAAGGATGGCTGCAATGTAATACATACACACTAGGTTTCTGGCACATGACAGAACACAATGCCAATGGTGCTGCGAATCAAAAGGAATAACAGGGTTAGGAAGATGACACGATGAAAATACTAAGTGCAACTTACAGTACAGCCTACAATGTGCTGACACTCTGCTGGAGTACAGGGGTCAGAGACAGTTTGATTAGTGACATTATAGTCACCAGGAATATCTGTACTCTTTTCACCAGTGCAAACCATGCACAAAAACAAGTAACCACTACACGCTACTTCTCAACGTACGGGTCAGTTGTATTAAATGAAATGTACATTTGTCAATGCATCACCAAAACATATTTCAAATTATGTGTTTTGATTATTCATGCATCTTTATATTTAAACAGCCCATATAATCTGAATTATCAGTTAATTCAGTACGCCGTGAACAGCAACAGTTCATTCTTTTGAGTCCTGCAGGCACAATGACAAAAATATGACACCTACTCAGACAATAATATACAAAGGGTAATGACAGTTATCAGGTAAAGGAAAGCGGTATCTGGCCTCACTGGACAGCAAATGTCTTGTTGCCTTCCAGGCATCCAAATTATACCAAATGTGTGTACAGACTTTACCCTTCTTCCTCAACTCTGGCTTGCCCTTCTTCACAGTGGCCACAATCATGTCACCAGAGCCCGCTGCAGGCAACCGGTTCAAGCGACCCTTTACACCCTGAACAGCAATTACATAGAGGTTCTTCGCACCTGAAATACAAAAAAGTAAACTAAAATGACAATGCTATCAAGCCTATCTCAAATGCCTCACACCTTACTCAATACACCTGCACTTATTTTATGAAATCACAAACATCCAACAAAATCATCAAATATTAAAACAACCTTCTCAATGAGATCTACGTTCTTCTGGGATATTACGCAGATGTCATCAGCATTGTGGTAGAAGCCTCAAATCACCAACCTTCTGAATGGAAAATATGCAATTTATACTGCCTGTCATCCAAAACTTCCTGAACTGGCCAACTTTCATCAATCGGGGCAGGGCGGTGATGCCATGGGAGGCCATAATGCCACAGTTATTCAACTACGATCTTCAATGCTAATGACTTATTTTTCAGATTGGAATGCTATATTTAACTGTATTAACCACTGTGTGGTCATGCTCCTCCTACACATCTGACAATATGGTTTTAAAATAAACCTCGGAATTTTAACACAATGTTCACATCTACTTTCTCCAAAATTCAATTCATACGAACACTGTACCATACATACTGACATCATGGCTGCACAGTAAGGATAAGGAATCAACAAGTAAGGCAGCTGCCCCCAACACATACATGGGAGCAATCAAGAGAAGTTTAACCACTAAACATCAAGGTACTTCATAAAATGTTTCCACCATCATCAAAAACCTCACTCTTTATACTATGTGACAGATCACTACCACCAACAGACTTAACACCACACAGCCCTTTCAATAGACAGAACCATACCCTAAACTTGCATTTAGATACCAGAGAGGGAGTTATATGACAAAATGCAACAGGAAACAAGATTACGCTACAGTATGAAATAGACAATCCCAACCCCTTCAGCAATAATTTATTATTCCAGATACTAAATCTACACACAGATTCCTCAACAAAAATACAAATAATAATGATTGCTGCAAGGGATGGTAAGAGAATGTATAAACTCTGTTCTGACGACGGCTTGAGAACATGTTACAACCTGCAGACAACAAACCTTTAGACCGTGCAAATATATCCTTTGCCCAGCTCCTTTAACCTTTACACGATAAATCTGGACATTTAAATTTTAGCGCACCCTTGATGGAAAATGTATTTTACAAACTAAACAAGACAACATTATGAAATACACAACATTTGATGGAGGAAAAAATGAAGATTGTGCAGCATAGCTCCAAAAATTAAGTCTACTTGTTGACTAAATCCATAAAATGTGGTTGCTGAGGGGTAGCAGTAAACCCATCCTACACACACACACGTATGTATATGATGCGCAGTTTCTAAAGGTTAATCTACCAAACGAAATTGAGGGTGGCAAAGCAAATGCATCTATAACACACCCACACCTGCTTGCAACATATTACGTATGCACCAAACCACTGATGAAGTAAGTAGATCACCACTGTAATAAGTAAGTCTGCTTCATATTCAAGAGGTGCCATGTTCCAGTCTACCCCAGCTGGGGTTTTATATTGTTAATGCTCTGATACAATGTGCAACATTAACAGATCCACTCATCTGACATAAAGTGTTCTTGAAATTCAGTATTAAATCAAAATCTTCCACGTCACATGCATCAACATTATGTGAATGTCCGCTGTGGTACTAGCAATGAAACTCACTGACACAAATCCATGAGGTCAATCTGATTAATTTCACATCAGTGACATACAGTTGTGTATAAGAAGTAACACAGTGCCCCCACATAAAACTGATACAGATGATGTGCTAAAAACTGAAGACTTTTTCACCAATACGATGTGATTATAACATTAACTACTCATCTAACAGACCACCAAGGTGCTATGATGACCATAACCTCTAACAAAAGGCCCAAACTTATGGTTAACAGATAATGCTGGTATACAAGGAGTTCCATCAGTGTACGTACTGTACTGTTCTGCTCAAACCAAAGGCACTAAACTCATCTCAGCAGTGGCAGAAATAGCTCATAACAGATATGAAAACTGATACTGATGCAGTATCCTGAATACCTTGCAACCTGCAGAAATTTTGCACATTTTGGTACAAACTGGGGAAGACTGACTGTAAAATGACTGACGTAATAAAAACATCCTATGGCTTATATCAGGACAAATATCCAGGAATTAATATCAAGGTAATGAAATGTGGATGTAATGTGATCCCATAGCCAACCAACAATCACAAATAAAATCAATGGGGACAGTGATGGGGACCACTATATTACAATTTTACAACTTCAAAATACTGTAGTCGCCTGGGTTATGACGCCAATCTGCTGGTCACCTGTCATTCAGAGGAATCTGCTGTCTGGCTCCTCCTCTGGGAAAGCAGCATAGGTGCACCCATGCGGGACAGGGGGAGGGGGCTGCAGCCCTGCAGCCCCCACCGAAGTGTAATTTTAAAAAACCCAGATTTTGTACACATGATGTTATCAAAGGTTTTACGTGACGCACGCTTCAGCCTAAATCAGCCACTGAACTCAATATGATGACTGGTACATTGGAATACCAAAAAATACAATTAAATCTTACAAATGTGTAGATTTTCTTTTCCAGTTAATTTCCCTTGTAACCTAACTAGATGTTGGCTGAGATATTTTGACATGATTTTCATAACACAGTTTTTAAAATCAAACATAAATTACATATAGCATCAGAGTCAGCCTCCCCCCCCCCCCCCCAAAAGAAAACTTCTGGGTGAACCTATGTGTAGCTGGTTCCTCCAAAATGTTTCCCCTGCTAAATGTGGTACAGCCATCACTTGCACTCCTGTCCACATGTGGCACTCCTCTGTCATATTTGCTGTTTTGCTTCTTTTCTGTGCGTGGCACTCATATCTTTCTGGTTCACTTCCCACCTTTAGGCATTGTTATTCCCCTCCCACCCCCTTGCAAGAGGGGCTTAGGTTAGATGATTGTGTCTCTATTTTAATGAGGCTTTCCTTGCGTGTTCACATCTCTGACAGATTGAAACATTCTGCACTTGATATTTATTCTGCGTTCATCTTCACAAAACACATACTACTGTGTATTTTTGCCTGTTTCACACAGACTGCTGCCAACATAAATTGGAACATAACTCCTGCCCCCTCCCACATGGATGCCTACACTATGTCAACTTCCATGGCATCATCCTCCATGGCATCATGTGGCTCATCACTGATGACACATAACCCATGGTCTTCCTCCCTCTCTCATCTCTACGTTCTGCCTGTACATTTGACAGTAGACCCATACCATATAGTCTGGCAGAAGGTATCTACCAATTTTTCTATCCAGAAGAAGAAAGGTTAGTCCAAAGTGTCTGTACCGCTCTACCAGACTATACAGCATCATACACCAGGAGACAGTAAGCTATATATTCACTACCACAAGAACCTCAAATCTCACATCATCTAAATACACGCCACCACGAAAAACTTAAACTTCATACCTTCAACAATAAACTCAGACTAAATATGATATAATATGAGGCATGAAATGTAACAAACATATGACAAATTGGAGAAGGAATACGGAGTTAGAAAACCTGAATGGATGCACCTACTTGCAAACGTGGGAATACACCACACAATATTAAAATGGCCCTCCAAAAGAATACCGACCAAATTCAGTGTACTCAGGAATGGGTACCAGTAACAGACCCTTGTTAATATGGGTTCCCTACAACAGTGGGTACTTCAGTGCTACAAGGTTTTGTTTCATAAACTACTTCAACAAATCTACTTTCCTGCTTTCTCATTACAGTACAGCAGCACAGATAATTTGAAAAATCAGAAAGTTACTTGCATTTGCATGGACCTAATTACATAGAAAACGGTACCTTTTCTCACTGTATGCAATAAGAGTTATGTTCAGTCGGCCAGAAACAATTCAACATGCACTAAAAGTGATCATGATTTACTTCAATATATTCCATCTTCAAATCAATCAGTAACAAACCGAGTAATACACTGTCTCTTTAATGAACATAATACTCCTGCAGAAACTTCCAACATCTTAAAGCAGCTGTTGCATGCAGATACAAAAACGTGTTCGTTCAAAATGCTGGAAACATTATCCACCAAGATAGAGCTGAAAACTAAAAAGCCATCACACAGATCAAAGATTGTACAAGTTGGCATTATTCACGTTCCGTTCAACTTACCGGTGTTATCTGCACAGTTGATAACTGCTCCAACTGGCAAACCCAACGATATTCTAAATTTTGCTCCTGCGGAGCCACCACGTCCTAAAATTCAACAATAAATACAAAATCACTGTCCTCCATACATAACAATGCTAACACATACATCCACACAATACTCAACCCACAGATTAGTAATTTAAATGACTGCTATGCTTTTAAACATTATTATAAACTACCCGATTTGCTTGCAGTAACAACAACACATTAGATAACTTCAGATAAATTAACACATGTTATTTCCCTCACCTCTCTTCGACATGTTGCAGCCTTACGGAACGGAAGTTTGGAAGTACGTTCAGTTACAGTCGTTTTGCGCTCCGTAGGCATCTATAATCTGTTCTCCGCGATGATGTCGATCGTTCGCCGACCCCAACGTTTGTATATTCATATCCGGCAACATGCATTATCAACGACCACAATCCGTGGCAGCATTGTGTGAGTAGGTAATTTCCTACGCGTATTTTGGATGTTGTGTGTAAATAAAGCAAGTTGAGTGCCGATGCTTTTGTCCAGAAAGTAACCTGATGTTTCGTGTATGCGTTTCTCGATGTTGCGATAATTAAGCCTGTCTTATCTTGTAACAGACGGAAATGGTCAAAGTTTTGAGTTTGAAACCTTGAACAGAATCGGGCCACATATTGGAAACCATGCGATACGCTGACCTCAGCGTTACCTGACACGTATCATTTCGAGTTTAATCACTGTGCTGCAATGTGAACATCCCGTGCTTCTGACAGTTTTCGAACGCACCTAACGTGGGACTATTTCGACAACAATGCGAAAGTCTCCGTTGAAGCAATAGCTGTGCTGTAAATGGTTATTGAACAAAATTAAAATGCCTTCTGTATTACTAACAGAATCATTGACTTTAGAACTTGGAGGTATGTTAATTTAAAGTTACTTATAAAGTCTCAAAACACAGTACGTAGGACCGAAATCCATGTAAACCCGGAGGTACAGGAATTAATGATCACTTTTCAGCACACGAGCCGTGGCCGCAAGATGTGAAATTGTACCAGCCGTACGAAGTAGAACAAATATTATTGCCAGACAATGCAAATTGTCTTGCAGTGCAAGCGTTTCTAAAGATGTGTGGCCTGGATTTTGAAGTCGTACCAAGGAATAATGCTGAGTACATGTCACCTTCAGGTAAACGAAATTCTCAGTTCAGTTGCATGGGGTTTTTTTTCGTGTCTGATGTATGTTTAAGAGTTTCAGAAATTCTATGTATACATACATACATATATAAATATGTACAATGAATTTTGGTTGTAGGTCGCGTGCCGTTTATCAGGTGCGGTGCGTTTGTTATTGCTGAATTGGATCCAATAATTTCTTTTGTGAACAACAAGGTTGGTAAAATAGTAGCCAGATTGAAGAAGTTCATGTTACTTTTCCCATGCCAGTAACTCTTCCCTTGCATGTGACTTAGTTTGCCCTACAGCAATCTTCTTGCATACCATCAACAACCACAGTGTTACTAGCTGCTGCATTTTAATTTCAGATGAACCATAACAACAATGTCAAACTTAATCTAAACCTAAACCTGAAGTGTCAGTTGTCTTATAGGATAGTGCGCTTGTTTGTTGTGATCTGTGGGAAAGCAAACAAAAACTCATAACTAGTCACTTGGTTTGTGTATGACACGTCTCTTCATTAGGTTTGAAAGCACAGTTTTGCTTTTCATGTTATAAATGCTGGCAGTTGCTCATCCCATTCACCTGTGGTGTTAGCCCAGTGGTCATTTTATATGGATGCTGAATTACTGTGACGGGTCAGTTTATGTTAGTTATAGTTAGTGTATGTCGTAGGTTAAAAGTTCATCCGATTTGTATATTATTCAAGTAGATTCAATACTGGTGCATCTCTTGTCAGATTCAGCATGCAGTTAATTCAAATATACACTTTTTAGGGCATCAGCTTATCAGAGAAGCTGGATAATACACAGAAGGCTGATATGAGAGCATACATGTCCCTTGTTAACACGGTTCTTGCCAATGCTGAGGTGAGTCATAGTTTTGATTATGACGATTCTGTTAGGAATATTTGGTACTAAAATCTTTGGATTATTCTTTGTCATATGTCTGTAAATGAAATGTGTACTAAATTTTGTCAGGTACATTCATGCTGAGTTCGACAGCTTGTTTTCTAGAACCTGCATAGTGTGATGTGTTTGAGAAGAAAGACGTATGCTGTGTTGCAGTTTTATCGCCACTAAACATTTTGTTGAACATAAGTGGAATGAAAGGAAACAGAGCTTGAAATTTTGTGTTGAACATAGTACCTGAATTACAGATGCTTGAATTATGTGACCATTTTCAGAGTTTTACACTTTACATTCTCACTACAGATTCAGTTTGACAGGATGGCAATATACCATGCAGGGAGAAAAATGCTGAGTGGGTTTGTGAGGAAGTGATTAGAAAAATATCTGGGTTAGCTGGCAGGTTTGTATGGTGTTTATGAACCATGTGGCTCTAAAACAGAATAGTCCTTGAGTGATAATGCTGACATTGAAACATCTGGTCTGTCACAACCTGCCCATTGTTCAGGCTAGCTGTTTTGAAGGTGCTCCCTGATGCCGATGGTGAAATAAAGTAGAGCACTACTGTGCATAAGTCACATCTTTTCCATTATGAGATGTGTACCACAAGTGAACTGAATTTCTTTGGAAGTGCTGATTAAATTGTTCTTTGGTACTTGTTCTGAACAGTAATAGTATTAAGCATATGTTGCAGTTGTACGTAACATGGTGTGACAAAACGACACTGCAAGAAGTAACAAAACCACGCTTTGGTTCTGTCCTGCCATGGCCACTAAACCACATCATAACCTGGCAAAAGCGTGGCCAGGTGGTTAAGAAGCTTGGAGTTTTGGGCTGGGGACCCAAAACGCTAGATGAGGTAACTGTAATGCATTGTACCCTCATTATACTGTGAGTGTCAGGGGACAGCTTTATCACTTGCGTTTGAAGTGGTAGCAGCATTTCTTTTATTTCTGCGCACCTGCTTTTATGGAAAAACTAAAATACATGAAATTTAATATACATACCACACATTTTATAGATTCACTTCACATAGATTATTATGCAGTACAGTATAATTCCAGTTATCCAGATGCTGGTTATCTGGCTTGTGAATTATCTGGATTGGCTTGGCCCTTCAGGTAGCTTTGCTGAGAATTCTACAAAACTAATTTTTCTTGAAATTACTGGTTATTGGATCAAGTACAGTATTGTAAAGTGTTATGGACGTCTAGAACTTCAAATCAGGCATAGACAAAACGTTTAGATGCAGTTACACACTGGAAATAGTAACAGCTGAAGGGGTTCCCAAATTTAGACAAGGAATTTCCAAATTCCAAATGTATGAATGTGTAGTTGTATGTAAATAAATATGTAGCCAAAAAATAGCCTCTGAGAATTTTTTTCAACTTTAAACTGCCAATGTAGCCTATTGTCAAAGAAAAAATCCAGTCATCCAGATTTTGTGCATATTCAGATGGCTCATGGCCCCAGTTAATCTGGATAATTGCAGTTATACTGCACTTACATTTTATGTTGGCATAAGTACTAAAATAATTTAGTTTGCATAATAGTTCTCTGAAATATGCTACATTAGTTCTCTTTTTAAAAACTTATTTTTTGTCCTGTATTGGTTTTATTAGTAAGGGTATGAACTGACAACCACGTTGGTATGTGCAGGTATACCAGGAGGTTGAGAACTGCTGCAATGCACTCTCTGAAAGACTTGAAAATCAACCCTACTTTTTTGGTAACAGGTGAGCTAGTTGGTGGTTTTTAAGTGAAAGTTTGTTTTGCTTATGTTGAGTCTGTATATATTACTTGTAACAGTAAACAAAGGAGTCTGCAGTAACATAAGCTTGTCAGGGCATGGCGCTGGAATCCTGTGGTTATAGGTGACTGTTCTTGTATTAAGTTAACGGTGATGTCGGAGTGTGAGAGTATAGTAAAATCTGTTGCCTTAGTGATGCCTGTTCATGTGCAGAGCACAGTCCTGGCTGATCAGTTGTGAGGTTCACTGTAAAACTTCACAGTGTATAGTTACACTTAATGAAAAATTGCAGTAAAACCCTCATAAGACATTTCTGGAAAATTTCAATGAATTTGGCTCATTAGTGGAAAAAAATCTCATAATACATCAAGTTAATACAGTAAGCCTGAAAACAAAATAATTTGTAATTCAGCATTAAAATTAACATTCCCTTTACTAGAATATTATTTGTAAATTCCACACTAAGTGATTCATTTTCACCATCAAACTACGTTCTGTGTACCTTCTTTCATGATTTTAACACATTCTTCAGCACAAGGCGAGATTTTTTACAGGTACAGCTGGTGGATGAAGAGCTTGTTATTGCTGGAACTATTCCAAAAATACCGATTGTACCTTACCATTCTCAGTTTTTCACCTTCAGATTGATTACTGTCTCTCAAAAGTTGACATGGTAGTGCGAAGTTCCAAAATGATTTTTTGCAAGGAAAATTTTAAATAGCATCACCATGTTTGTAATATCCAGCTTTTGTTGAGTTGGGAGGAGCTTAGGTTTTATGCTGGTTTTTGGTGTAGTAGCCATGCTGATCACATGTTCAGTAATTAAGGGTTGTTCATGACAAAACCTGTGCACATAAGCAGTTTGAACTCAGCACAAAAAGTGTATAAGTTTTGCGCACAGAATACTTCAAATTACTGAAATCAATGTAAAATGATCATAGTCATAATAAGACTGTAGATGTGTCAAGACATGCCTAGTGCCCTTCACATGGTTATTGCAATTGTTCTTTTGCTCCTTTCTCAATATACATTGTGAGTCCAGGGAAGTGCACTATGTGGAGTATTGTGAGATGGGTGATATGGATTGTTTTGAGCAGTGATTCGGAAAATCTGTGGTGGAATCGCTGTAGATACTTTAAATGATGTACAACAAACAGCTTGGTAGACTGACATGACATGCTGGACAATCAGGGAATCATGGTTTGATCCCAGTGGGAGAAAGAGATTTCTCTCTGTTCCGGAGCTTCAAGAAATGCTCTGGTGCCCACCGGCCTGCTATTAAATGGGTCTTGGTGGCATATTTCCTGGAGATAAAGTGGGCAAGACATGAAGCTAATCACTTACCTCATTCTAATGCCTTCGTGTGTGCTCAGAGACAACTTGCCTTTTATAGCAAAAATGAGGCCCTTGTCTAATGTGTTTTTTTTCTGTAGCATCATAGATGTGAGGTTAGTTTCAAAGCTCCTCCACATATCTACTTGTCACAGATTAACTTTTTACAAGACCTGTCTTTTTCTGTTCAAATAATATCTTTTTCATAAACAATACATTTAAATTTAAATATCCATTCCTGTAGGATAAATGTTAACCCATAGCATTATAACAAAAATGTAGGACATCCTTCACAGTCATCCATGATTATATTGCAGACCAACCGAGTTGGATGCCCTAGTGTTTGGCCACCTGTTCACAATTCTGACCACTCCGTTGCCCAATAACCGGTTTGCAAGCATTGTGCGAGGCTACCCTAACCTCATTGAGCTGTGCAAACTTGTGGAGAAAGAATACTTTGAAAGAAGATCCGATCCATGATGTGGCCAGTGTACTCAACAAAATGTTGAAGAGACTTTCTGCTAACTGGCTAGAAGAACACTGAGCCAGTGGGTGACCATTTGTAATGTAAAGCAGTAACAAACTGTTCTGTTTCTCACAAAATTTTTATGCAACTGTGAAATAAAGTTAAGCCGTGGAGAACATCATTTCCAGCAGCTGCTGTAAAACTACAGGAAATTACAGAGTCCTCGCTCAATACAGCAGATGAGGCTGTGAAGTTTGGTTGTACACATTCTGTGATATCCCACATTTCAGGAGCATTGCTAATATGTCTGCTGCTGTTCTTGAGGCAAAATGTCTGTCAGAGAAGCTGAGTTTGCCAAATTGTAATATATTCTTACGTTCATTCAACATTGACAATCTGGGGCAGTGGTCTAACCAGGGGCACAACAGGGACAGTCGATTGCTTACCCATCCCCCCTAAGCTGCCGAAGTCAGGAAAACATCACTAACTCATATAAGTGGCAAACATCTTATTTTTATATGACATTTTGTATGGATATTACAACAGCATTACATTTTAGAAAGTGTTGAAAAACACAATAAAAATGCTAAAATATTTAAGTGAAATTTACAAAATCTGTCTGCAGCCTGGTTCAGTGTTCTTTGTGGGTGCCATAGTGGTTATATTGCTTAACATTTGTTAAGTTGTAAGAAGTGCATTTAGAACTCATTTGTATATTGTTATATTGTGCTAGTAATAAAGTATTACTTTAGTCACAGGACTTTTATTTCCTTCATAATAGCCATGCTGATGCCTTTCCATAGCAACTGGTTTCAGAAGCTGCACTATGATTATCCATATGTCAGCTAATATCCTTTAATCTTCCCCAGAGCATCCACACCTGCTCTGGGGCTTTCTATCTAATGGATAAATTTCAAAGGGTTGAAGCTGACCGCTCACCTCTGTCTAGTGCAGAGATTAAACATTGCTGTACCACCACTTTCTCATATGACTTCATAAAGTAGTGGTTAATTACAAGACAATTTTACCATAATTGAAATCTCATCTCAAAGCACGTTTAGTATAGTCTGTCACCCTTTACATACAATAATAAAAACTGTGGTTATGGTGGCGCCAGCAATTGGAACAAGAATTTGTAATATCAACACAGTGATAAAGAAACAGTAATGGTGCAGCAAGGGCAAGGGTCTACAAGGAAATTAAACAAAATGTATATTTAAGCACCAGTTTATTATTGTTGAATTAGTCAACATTTGTCACTACAAATCTTACCCTTTCAGTACTAACTTCTCAGCAAGCATCTACGTTTAGTTGCTTGAGAATTCCAAGGAACCTTCATGATGGCCACACACATGTACTTCAGTTTGAAGTAGGTTTATGGCCGTCTTACTGACCACTTGGCAGCAACCGTGAACTACAAACCCTTCTCATCACATTAAACATTCCAATTGCACTGCTGAGACATAAACTGCATTGTTTGTCACTTATTTATTGAAAATGTGACTATTCAAACAGTTAATACTAAGTTGCAGGATATATTGGAAAATTCTTCCTCCAGCAGCTGTTCACTGTTGGCATTACATAAGATTACAGTAGATACTACAATAAGAACTATGTACAACAATATATTTTTGTCATGGCAAAGATCCAGAGCCCCATTAAAACGCACTTTTAGTTTCTCATGACCAAGCCTTCTCAGCCATCAAAAGTTCAATGGGACTGTGAACCAGAGGCATGCTGTGTGTTGTAGCAACATCACCACAAGCAAGCAGTCAGCATAGGGGAGCAAGTGTGGAGAAAGTGTGAAGCACATGAAATCAAACCCCAGTACTTAGGTGTACCCTGATGCAGCACAAAAATATGATGCCTTGCTGGAGAATTTAATTTGGATTGGAATTGCCTGTTGGGTTACTTCAACCTGAGCAGAGGCCGTGAACTAAAATAATCAGAAAAACAAATTAAGTCTCTACTGTGGTCTGCTTCTGATGGTATAAATATCACTTCATATGTAATCATATTTGTAACAGTGAAAGTTCAAATACAAAGTTTTCTACAATTTATGTCACCCCATGAGCACATTTTCTATTACCTTATTACTTGCAATTTTAACATTGTCACTTAGGAAAAATGATGAGAGCTTATATCAGAAATGAGTACCTAATTACAAATCCTTAATTCAGCAAGCACAAGTTAATATAGTAGAATGGTGATATGTTAGCAAGTGTAAGGCCCGGTGATGTTCCTGTATAAGTCGTATAAAGTTTAGATGATACTGCTAATTGCTGATTCAGTGGTTTGAGCTACTCAGGGGAGGTAAAAACTAGTCTGACTAATGCCTATATTCAAAATACGCTGTAATGAACAGCCTCTTCCTGCATCACAGAGAACACCTCCCAGTCGAAGTTCAAGATATATGTCCCACTGTAACTTGAGGCTTGTGACATGACATCAATATGTACAGGGACATAACCTTTATAAATGTCAGTTACTATGGCTGGTTTACTCTCGGTGTTGGGAGGGTAGCACCTTACTCTGAAAGTTGCTATTGCAACACCTGCCCTTGTTACCATAACTCATATCATTTGCTTGAAGTATGTATTACTGTAAACTGCCATTCAAATGGAGGAATTGGTACAGAATACATAGTAGTGCTAAATAGACAGGGATATGCTGAGTAGCCTGACTATGCTGTCTTTAAAATTAAAATTGTAATTATTCCGGTACATTAACAGGCATTTCCCAGCAAACACAGTATATATCTCTTGTGTACCACATCAGTACCAGCTATGGGACTGTCCTGCCTCTTTACCTGCTAGATACAAGGAACCCTTTCCCCAAGTGTGAAGTGATTAAAGTGTGAAGCCGACTGCTCACTTCCCCTCTAGTGCTGTTATTGAAAATGCATGGAATTATATCTCTGTTTTTCCATACATCTTCATGGCATGGTGCTTAATTCAGCACAAAAACAGATATTTTTGAAACTAGAAACATCCTGCTTGGTTAAAAAGAATTCTTGCTGTAACAAAAATGACCGGAAAGTTTCAGTTTCTCAGAGCAGTGGTGATTCAGATTAAAGTCTTCTGGGCTGTCATGCCGTATCAGTTCTTAAATAGTAGCCTATGTTTTGGGGGCGTTGGGATTCTTTGAACTGTTGCGAACTATGTACCAAGTGGCACAGCATAGTATGCCAGAAGACTTAAATCTTTAATAGGAATGAGAGTCTGAAAAATACAGTCTGATTCTGCCAGTGAGTTCTTAAACCTACTGGAAACAAAATTCTGTTTGAAACAGGCACTCTGCTTGCATATCTTGTTCTCTCCATGAACAGCAGAGAAGCGGCTGCAGTGTTACATACCCACCACCAAACCCATGTTAAGTTAACTTGCTCCCTTTCCCGCACAGCATCAATTAAGACAAAACATACCACTGAACTACTTGGGTACTGATGTTTTGTCACTGAATAAATGAATGGTAGGCTTAGCGAGTGGAAGATTCTAATTATTTTTTGTATGAGGTGAACTTTGACAATCCATTGCGGAGTACACTAATGTCTTCTTGCTTACGCAGCTTTCAAAAATAACCATGACACTCGACATCATCATCCTATCAAATATTTATTGATTAATAAAACAGAGTAAAATTTTGTCTGTCTTCATGACGTATGGTGTTGCACTTTTAATTTGTCAGATAATGTGTGCAATTTAATTAATCCAAATATCCAGTTTTGACAATGCATGCATCACAAATTTTTCTGACTCAGTTTGAAGATAATGCTTAAATCACTGCGTGGTGGGGCAAATGTATGTGTATCAAAACACTTAATTTGATTCTTCAGGGACTGACATCATGCCCAACTTTCATGTCTCTTGCCCATTTGAAAACAGGAAGAACCTCACTAGGCGTGTGAACATTTGCCAGTCCCTTGATAACAGTTGCCAACAGATGTGTTGTCAAATGTCATCAGTTTATGATTAAATTAAAAATATAAAAATAAACATGTCTTAAATATGTTAGCAACATATAACAATGATAGAGGAAGACTGCAAGATGACACCTCATGAGTATGGCACAATTCTTTTTTCATGCTTGGGCAGCCTGCCAAGCCATTCAAATAATGTGCTCAGTTCTAACATTGACAGTCTCTGTCATAACTGACTGAAAGAAGAAGAGGAAACGTTGCAAGCACCCACAGTTTTGTGAGTGTCACATTTGTTGCAGGCAAGATTCAGTCCTGAAAGACACAGACCACCACAGCAGTGGTGCATCTGTAACACGAGATGATCAGTCATAGAAAGCCATTGCTACTACTCTCCATTGCAAGGAGAAGTGTGCAAGGGCTGAGTTGCAAGCAGGAATGTGAAAGTGGGTTTGACTTTCAAACACCTGTGCAACACATTTTGTTGTATCCATTCTCTGGCACAGTGTACCAACCAGTAGCTAACTTAGCTGCTGTGGCTGTATGCAGTGTTGGTGTAGGGACCACTGTAGATTGAGCTACCAGTGGTGGATGCATCTTTCCTGCGTCGGCGGCGTGCCAGGAGAATCAAGATTGCAGCAATTACAGCCAACATTAGAACCAGGCCAGCAATTGCAATACCAATGGCAAAGTTGCGTTGTGAGATGCAAATGCTGTTTGGGTCCTCAGGTGTCTGAAAATTTGATAAATTTCAAAAGTTTAAGGAATATTCATGTGGCAAGCAAACAAATATGTTTATAATATCGTTACTAGAATGGTTACTGAAACAGTCATGAAAAATTCCAGAATCCTGCAAAAAGTATAATGCACAAACTTTCTTTCTTTCTTTTTTTGTTTGTATGTGACAACAAAAAGAAAACCTGTCATAGTTATGATTAATATTTGACCTATGCAGTACTGTTTGTGCTGCTGATTTATGAAAAGTGAAATTAAATTAAAAACTTTTTCAGAAAATGTGCATTTTATTTGCAGCAGACTGCTCCCAACATCCACTAGTGAAAAGTTCCCTCTGTCTCTTGGAGTCTGATATTGTCCATCACTCACACCACTTGCCATCCCTTAAAATCTAGCACACTGTCATCCACAGAACTGCTACTTTCACTGCCTGAACTGAATAAACTTTGCTCTGAATCATGTATATTTAAATCTTCACCCAGTCTGCATTTTCAGACAGCCTTTCATGCATTATATAAATGCAAGCATGAATAATTAAACATATTCTCTTTTCAAATGACTATGATATACAAGACCAGGCCTATAAGTAGAAACCATTGTCAAATTTTTGTAAATACTTCTGTAATGACAGAAGAAAACAACTCAACATATACAGACTCAGCTGCAAGAGTCTGTATGAGGCAGAAGCACTAGTAAATTATGGGAACAGTTAGTAGTGGGATAGAAAACTTTGTCCACAGCAAAGCATAATCAGCAAATATGAAGAATGAAACAAACCTCAGCATTTCATCTGTCATAGCATAACAAACAAATGTGTAATTTCTGATTATGCAAACAGCATCTAAATTCAGCAGTGATTCTGAATTAGTATGTCAAACAGCAAATATGATGTTCATGCCAGATATACTGGTTACATCAAAAGGCACAGTGGAATGAAACATACCTAATGACCTTAAATCACAAACATTGTATGAACACTTAGAACTGTTAACCTGGCACCCTGTATAAAGATTTCACTGTTGTCAGTACTGTCATAATTGTTATCTCGGTTAAAATCCAAACCATCTCCACTAGCATCCTGGTAGAGAAGAGGAATTAAACTAGAAAGTGCCCAAAACCAACCAAATGCCAAAGTATAACAGAGTTCTTTCTTCTATTTAAGAGTCATTCAGTTGGAATCATGACTAGAAAACTAGATGACATCACACGTTGTTCAGGCTTCTTTGCAGTCCCTCTAACATATACTACAAGAATACTGTAAGAATATTAGAAAAGAGTTTGCCGTTACCCCACAATGTTCCAAACTGGCCATTCATAATCATTCTGCCAACTCTCATTCAGCAGTACACAGATAACATGGTTTACGTAGTAAACAGTAGCTCATAGTTAGAGGCTAAAGAAAATTTTTAAAAAATGTGACATCTCATTTGGAATAAATTTATCAGGACACTGTGTCGCTTCACTCCAGAAAATTTGGAATATCTGATTACCCATGTTAACTGATTCCTGTTTTTCTGTTTCATTAGGCCCTCATTTCAACAAAGTTCCAATCACCTTTTCTCTGGCAATATCATCGTTGACATCTCCTTTGATATCTGTAGCCTCATTGACATATAGGCCACTGTACACCTCAATTGTGGCTGGTGTCCCTCCATCTTTGTCACTATCGGCATCACGACGCCTTCGTCCCACAGCATTGTTTCCGCAAGATGGAGGCTGTATGGCAAGCAAAGTTTATGTTACATTCAGCAAGCAGTTCAGGCCATGCAGCAAAGTTTCTGGATGATGACATGAAAACTTAATATGAGCCATATGAGTAGTAACTAAATAAATCGTACATTAGTAAATGAAACTAACGTTGGTTACAGACCACTGCAAGTTCACTGATATGAGTAACATGTCTAGTGAAAACTTCATACCATTCACTAATAGCAAAAACTATATGAAATCCACCACTATGTTAACTGACTGAAGCTCAAAAGGGTTGCACCATCAATAACTTTTGTTTAAAAGATTACAGTTATGGATCCTTTTCTCAACTGACTTCAATGCACGTTATTGAGATGAACAACTCATGGTTTATTACAGCACTTTTTTCTTTATAAACAACAGAACACCACTGCATTTCTACTGCTATAAGAACTATTGCTTTACAGAACCACCAAACACAGCCATTGGGAACTATACTGCTGTAAACCTCACATCTGAGACTAGTCAACCATACTGTACTTGTAATGCACACATCTCTATTCTGGAAGGAATAACTTCATGAGAAAACTGTGAGAATTATGTAAGGAAATAATGCCTTCAGATGACCTTCGGTAGCAACACCTTCAGGACAAGTTTTACGAGCAATGGATAATGTCAAAATTCTCACCACATCATCACAGCCATGATCTGCCTTAATGCAGAGCCGCACATTGCACTGGTAGTACACAGATGCTGTGTATGGGAACTTGTGTGCTTGGAAATGAACAGATGCTACTGTCTTGCTGGGACTGTACTGGAACTGGCCCATGATCTCTCCATCTATTGGACATCTGGGGAAAGGAATATGGTAGTATCAACTATCAGCTGCAGATTTTATATTCAGTATTCCGAAATTGTGATCACAACAGGACATCTGAAACCCAAGAATTTCATGCAGTCACCTCTACATCTGATATTAAAAGAGTGCACATCATCTTGCACCTGTCTCACAGTTTACGCTGTTTTGCAATATTCCGTACCATCCACTATACCTTTGTCTCCCGATGCTTCATGACTATCGTAGAATACATTCTACGGATCTATAACTGAGTCAAAGTGGCAACAGGATGTGGAATAAGTCATAACAATTCAAAATGTGCAGAAATATTACAGTACAAAAATATTACTTCAACACTTTGGATCAGGACAAAATAAGGTGAAATCTCTATGTCTTTTCCACAGCACACTAACAAACAGCCAAACACAACAATTTCTTCATTATAGCTAAGAAAACAGAGTCATATTAAAAAGTTACCAATGTCACCCATTTGAAGAGCGAATTGTCAGTCACAAATTTCTGTTTACCTGTGAAATGAATGTTTTATTCTCAGTTACTCCACTTGTAGAAAGGTTGGAATTTGAGAGAAATTCCTAGGAATTTTTAGTCCATTAGCATGCTGAAGAATTGGTTTTTTTTTTCAGCTAAGGCAAAGCCCCTCTACAATTGTAGATTTTCATGGCAATTCATAATTTCTATGTGTGAAAAGTTAAGTAACAGCAAAGGCTTCTATTTCCTCAAACTACCAAACATGAAAGTGACTAGATATTAAATTTCAACAAAAGTTTGTATAAGAGAGTAGACTGATTGCGAAGTCTTGGTATGTCTGGAACAAGGGAGTGGGAATGTGGATAACAAGAAACTCACCCCTCTTCATTGATGAGTCTCTGCTCACCCCAGCCAAGTCCATCCCTCACAAGACAGTCTGATACCCGCAATCCATACACATCTTGCTGGTCAATGGAGATGACAAGGGTCAAAGGGTCACCAATTTTCACATTCTCAGCTACTTCATGCAATGATGGATCTCCATAGAAAATCTTCATGGTGCAGCCTGGCATGGGTGCTGTTGCTGTCAGTTTTGTTGCATCCATCATGCTACACACATACATCATTGCTGTCAGTACCTTTTGTTGATTTTTTATTTCAAATAAACCATCACAAGGAACACAGCATGTCACTGAACGTAAAGGTAAATGTCACTCCATGGGAAAGGAGAAGTGCAGGTATAGCTCCAACCCATTCACAGACTGGCATTAGGAAGAGGATGGCAACACACTCCAGCCTCTTTACTCGCAGGGAAGACTTGGTACCGATTGTACAGGAGGCTGGGTGGGCCTTGAGACCAGTTTGGACAGCATGAAAAATCTTGCACCAACCAGGATTCAATCCCTGGACAGTCCAGCCTGTAGCATGTTGCTATACCGACTACACTGTCCCAGGTGCCCACTGAATATACTTATAATTCAGGGCAATTTACATAAAGTCTGATATATGTAGTGGAATTTTTCTGATAGAGACCTGCAACTATTTGGTCACTGTTACTTAGGACTGAAATTCCATTTCTGACATAGAAAAACCTTCTGAGTATATACTAAAATAATAAGAAATACACTGTGATCTCTTCAATTTTTCCTCTTGCATTTCGTATCTCTAACACTGGGATTTTCTTTTATTGCAACTACCTAGAAATGATATGCAACAAAGTAAATGCTGAGATTTCTGTTCTTCTGGGATGTGATGCTGTATTACGGGTAACTGCTTCCTGACATTTCGAGAAAATGCAGTCGTTTCACCTTCAATTATTGAAATTCCCAAGAAAAAACTCATGAAGCAAAAATTACTCTTTGAGCTGTCTGGGTGGTATGAGTGGTATCATTTGTGCTTTGCATTATGGGAGCATGCGGTTCAGTTCCAGCTGACACCTGCGCTTTACCATCCAGCATAACTTGTCACTCATAATCATGTTAAATCACCACATACATCTCAGCCAGGCAGACAGAGATACTACTCCAGCAATCGCATGGACAACATTAACAACATGATGGGTTTGTTCCCTTTGTGCCCAGAAACTGAGTCAAGACATATCCTTGATTATTCTCACCTGACATTGACATTGTTGGAAATTGTCTTATCTTTAGTGGTGTACCGACAGCGGATGTGGAAACCACGGCCCTGGTTTGTCACTAGCTTAAGGTGGGGCTGCACCACAATTGTGTTGAAGTATTCAATGCCGCCATCAGACTGTAACATCAAAATAAATAACAAAGTGAAGGTACAGATGATTATTTATCACAAAGGGGGCTGGCTTCTGTAGGAATATAAACATTAGTGTGAAGTTATAGCATGACAACTTATTTGGTAAGGTGCAAGGTTAGAAGTTACAGAACTGGTACTGGAATCCACAAACATTCACTTAGTTTTCGCTCTTTATCAACACATTCAGCATTGTTCTAGGGTCCAACCACTGTTCTTGATAATTGTGTTTTTTCTTTGGGGCTGCCGAAGTGTCAGAATGGCCAGTCACCTCCTCAAATGTGAGGACCTGGGATGCCTGGTTCCTTCACTATCTTCCCCTGTATGTTCTAGTGACAAGGTGAAAATGTGTTGTTATCTTAAGTGTGAAGTTACTGGAAACTTCAGGCCATATAACTGTACACACATCTAGCTGTAATCTCCTGAGATCATTTACACTGCCAAACGGCACAGTCAAAGACAATTCAATTGTTAGTAAAATATTTAGCATAACTATTGCAACAACTTTTTAAGAAAAAACATTTCAGAAGAACCTTCTTGGTGGTAGGCTAGGGGTTGATAAATTAGCATATAAAAGAGCCAAAGACTCTGTCTTAGATTAAATTTCATATTGCAGTACACTGTTTTTATGTGGTGTGTTTTCAGAATCTGAAAATACAAGGCACAGAGTGATTTGAGAGGAACCTATTGAACACTGCGAGCATGCTAATAGATTTGAGTAACAACAGCTCACAATATTTTAGTTTCACACTCAATTCAGTGTAAAATGCTTCAGTGTAAACCCCTGTTCCTGTCTTGCCCAGGGCTGGACTAAGGGGCAGGTCAGCTGGGCAGCTGCACTGGGCGCCAAGCTCTAAGTGGCACTAAGACGTCACTGGAATAACTGGAAATATGGCGCTAGTAAACTTATGTTTCACATGCAAGAGAATTTCTCTGAAAGGCCTCAGAAACTTTTGTCATCCCTGTTGTAGGCTGAAAAAGTTTAACGAATGTCAGTTTGAAGGGGAACCAAATTATTAGCCTGCCCAGAGCCCCAATATATCGTGGGTGGGCCCTGGACGTGTCTTTGGCTTACTTGCCAACTGCCATGTTCCTCAAATTGTCCATATTGGCCCCATGTTAACAGGACTTCCTCAAAATTACTTGATTAATTTACCTACTCCCGAATCATTCTGTGTGTATTTACTAGGTTCCCTGACATTCCTTACGCAGGTCTGTGTCTCATCCCCTCATTTCATGACTTTCTACCACTGCTGTGCAAAGCTCTAGGGACCAGCAATGCACAACTGTTACTTAAACTACTAGCCTCTGACCAACTTGCCCACACATTTATGCAGACCCAAAAATGTAGACCACACTCCATCATACTGCTTATGGCAAGAAGAAGAAGAGTACATCTGGGGTACTGATACATGATCACATGTGTCTGATCTTTTTTAAACAACCTTGATACGTTGATCTGCCCAGCAATGTCCCCAAGCTTGCCACTGTACCCATCCCTACTTCTGACATTTGTTTCAGTACTACCGTGACCACAACCCGTTTCTTCTACAACCTGCGTATCAGGAACAGTTCGTATCTTCCTCTTTATTTCTTAACCTTCCTCTGCACAGTATACAAAAGCAACAAACATAATTCCTTTTTCATGACCATAAAGTAAAAGAAAGGATGGAATAAAAATACACATTCTACACAGTTGAGTCACTTCTTCAGTTCTCAGTGTGAGTGTTATGGATTTATGGACAAAATCATACAGCTTTAGCTACCACTACACATTTCAAAACAAATTTTAAGAGAGGCAATGCCTAATGTGACTTTATAGAACCGATAACTACGTTTTTCGTCATGGTCCAAATTAAAGTGAACTATAATTTTCTGTCATGTATCCCACCCTTAAATCGAAAATGTGGCTCCTAGTTAACTATTAAAATCAAGTACTTTGTAAATCTGTGCTGTGTGGACACAGTTTAGATTCTGCATGAAAGGTTCCACAACCAGAAAACTCATCCTTTAGACGTCGTAAAATACCTTCCATTTTCTGGTTTTCTAAATCTGTTTCTAATTTCGTATGAGTCCTTGGATAACAGGCATGTCACATGGGGCACTATAAAAACGGAAGAAATGCCGGTATGTGCCATGGTAGGATTAGAAACCATGATCCTAATGTCCGAGTGGTAGGAATCGGCCACCATGGCCACTAAGATCGTGTGCATAAATATACGAGTTTACTAGGATGCCAGAACATTTTCAGCTTCATCCCATGCTGACGGAACAGCATCTTACGCACTTTTGCCATTGCAACAATGGCGACCTGCTGATATTTCTTAAACGCCGTAAGTTTTTCCTCCCACAGGATTTACTTTTACTGCATATCATTATCTCGCATGTTCCGTTATGCGGCCGACAAGGCCATGGGTTGGTGGGTAGTTGCTTGGCGCCATATTTGTAGCAAGCAAGCCGCCTCCTTGTTGGCCACTCACACAACCAGCTACTCCATCCAGTCTCTGCCTATTTCATCCGGGAGTTGCTAGCATAGGTTTTCGCTTTTATTGCAACAGAAGATTTCCGTACGCAGTGGAGTCTATGCAGAATATATATTAGAAATGTAATTACTTTATTGCAAGTTTGGTATATGGTCGAACACTTTCACAACACTTACACTAATGTAATAAACGAAAAATGACCATCTTGAAAGCAGGATTTTCAGTTGCTACAACAGTTTTAGTTCCTGACACTGAAATAACCAAAACGCACAGCAAACACCAAGTGGGGGTTCAGAGATTTTTATTTATTTATTTATTTATTTGCCGCCCAAGGCGAGGCTTAGGCTTGCCACCTCTCTGCCCCCTTCCACAACAACATCACTTCCCATGACTACACACTTACGATATAAAATAAATTTAATAATAGACTGTCGGTTTTGAGAAGTGCTGTCTTGAAAGGACTTTATACCAGTGTCCTGACACTCCCAACCCCTCACTTTTGCCGCCATAGGCGATGGCCTGGTATGCCCTGAGAACACGATACACAATGGGAAGCCACACTTCTAAATATACTGTTCAGCCGGTGAAGCATAGCCTTGCGACTGTCGCACGCGTCCGTCCATTGCTCGCGAGACCTGTCATCTCCATCCGAAACAGCAGCACGTTTCGTTCTTGTGATAAGCGCTTTTAGTCCTCGTTTCATAATGATGAATAATGTTCACACATGGTGAGGAAATGAAGGCGGAGATGGCGCATACATAACATAATATTTTATATACAGATCAGGCGAAGAAGGAAAAAATGATTTCAAAAGACCATTTTAGCCAGCGTCCCTTGACCGATTTTCATGAAATTCGGCGTAAACTTTATGCCATAGGACACATCGTACTTCTGGCTTCTTCAAATCACAGTTACAATTTCAACGTGACGGATGCACGAAATATTGAACTGGAAGCAACATTAACGATATTTAATTCAGGGTCTCGAAATGATGAGTGGTAACAGACATAAGATAATAATTTGGTTACGACAGTTATCTTGTGGAATGTAAAGCAATAGTATAAGGACCCTGTAATTCCTTTTTAGCTTGCGATTTGGCAGGGGTAGCTAATGGAGGATTGCAGCTCAGCGCATGAAATTAGGCACGGGAATATGTGTATAATAAAATCACCCATGTATTAAGCGTGTGTATAAATATTGTTGGAAGTCACCAATTAGAAACATAGCGACTGCGGAGAACCGAATTTACGTCCAAAACAGTTTAACGTGGATAAAGGTGGAGCTCACCCTAGAACAGGCCATGCAAGCCCAAGGTGGAGGGAGTATAGGTGCAGATCAACTTCTTCTTAACCTCGGCGCTAGGCGGGGGTCAGTAGTTAAAGCCAGGCTCCGACAGCCTTACCCCCGGAAAAGGACCTTACCCATTGCAGAGGGGGCAGGTTGGGCCCAAGGGCCGATACAGACGGGTATGGAAAAAATAAAATCTCTCGCCCACAC
Organism: Coptotermes formosanus; assembly: GCA_013340265.1. Classification (NCBI taxonomy): domain Eukaryota; kingdom Metazoa; phylum Arthropoda; class Insecta; order Blattodea; family Rhinotermitidae; genus Coptotermes; species Coptotermes formosanus. The sequence continues at coordinate 726,737 of BLKM01004458.1, forward strand.
CAGTGTTTTAACCCCAAACCGTCCAGCCCGTAGCGCGAGTCGCTATTCCGGCCCCACTTTACTGCATAATACACACAACAAATCCCGCAAAATTAAATACAAGGGGTATGTTACATGCTTGATTTTTCCTACATTGAAAAATTTACAACTGAAGATGGACGAGGGAATGTAACGCTTAATATTGTGGCCCAAGCCGTTAAATTTGATTTTGGGGTGGACCGCAACCTGTTTGGTTTTGAAAGGCCTGCTATAGTCCCAGATAGTATAACTGAATGGATTTGGGCGCCTTTTCAGAAATAAAGAATGGCTTCCCTAGCAAAGAAATCCCCATACTTGTGCGAAAACCCAAGGTTTGCTGCGTGTTGACGCGAGCTCTCTATGGCCCCATATTCTCAGCCAGGTAAACTCCGTTCACATCCTGACATCCTATTTAACTAAGATCCAGTTTAATATCATCCTACCATGTATATCTGGTCTTTTAAGAGCCATCTTTCTCTCAGCTTATCCGATTACAATTCTGTGTATATTTCTGCTTTCTCCCATGACTGATAATAATGGCAATTTTAACACAATTCTGCATTCATACCCACATAGTAGTGCTCATACTGTTAAACCTTCGAAGGACAAAATTCGCCTAAATAACGTTTATAAATTCAGTTGCTACCTCACAGAAAAAAAAACTGTGCCTGTCTCATAAAGTATGTCGGGGTAATCCTGTTTACCACTAGAGTAATAATTGTTTATTTGTAAGCTCCCACGTAATCCATAAAAACTCTATGGGTAAAATGCAGCTTCTTTATGTTAAGGCGGGTGATACATGTAGCAACACAGTACAGTGTTTTAACCGTTCAAATCTTAGTGGTTACTACTGTATGTACCGCCTGTCCTAACACTAAAAAAAACAGTGCTTTGTGTCCTCACAGTGTGTTTACGTGTTTCGAAACATTCTCAAAGCCAACATCAACTTTATGCCTCTACAGTATTAAGTGACTGTCTTCTTAATGACGGTGCAGTTTTCCTCTGTCAGGCAGGAGCTGAATTCCCAAACACAATTTGGGTGCGAAATAGCCTTTACGAAGTTATCAACGCGCCAGACTTTTCTGAATGTTACTGTGAAATTAAAACAAATATTTAATTCTCTTTTGCTTTATGGCCATCTAATATCCGCGGATCAAAGAACTGACCCACTTCAACGTTTTTTGATAAGGACTATAGAATATATTTTGAAAACCTAAGGTGTGAGAGCTGCAGTAAATATTAAAATCCAATAATTTAGATGGCTGCCCGTCGTTTTCTAAAGTGTTCGTGCTTTTATCTTCCTGTGAGCAAGCGGTAGCTTCCTGTAAGCCGCGACTTGCCGCCGCCTCAGCAGCAGCAGCAGCAGCAGAACGAATTCGTACAGCGCTCTACGAACACTGGCGTGTATGAATCATAAGCGAAAGGCTCCACCCTATTCGAATGCATCTTACATTGAAATGACGGCAAGTAAGAACCCTGAACATAAGAGACGGCAAAGTGGGTAGATGGGAACGTATTAGAACTGTGAGTATGGAATGTCAGCGGGAACTTTCATTGAACAGACAATTCACTTGATAAGGCAGCGGTGAAAGCGAAAGAAAGGCAGGAAACAGACAATTATTTCAAATTAAGAACACATTTTAAGAAAAGAAACGCTGGTCCGTATGCCAATCTGAAGTGTCGCCACCTGACGACACCTTAAATCTTTTATTTTCGCTGTTGACTGGTTCAAACATCAACTAGCAACAATAGATGAACAGTTACGGAACATGTTTTTGTGCCCTCTGTGTCAATACGATGACGGGGCGAACCTGTGAGGTTGCTGCAAAACAAAGCAAACCAGTTTTCTAACTCGCTTGTCAGGTTACGACAAAGTACACTTATGATATTCAAGGACAAGCAAAATATTTGCACTTGTGATGTAAGGGAAAATTTCACCCTATAAACTGCCAAGAAGGCACAGAGGGGGAGTAGAGGTATAGCCTTACTTCTTCCTTAACCGCGTTGTTAGATGGGATTGGGTGGTCAACGCCGTTTCACCTCCTGGAATGACCCGGTACCCATTTTATAGGGGGCTAGGTGGGCCCCAGAGCCGCTCTGGACGGTTGCGGGAAACCGGCTTCACCCATATTCGATGTACTTCCCACATAAGCCTACTAAATACCCTTAAGTTCATTTTCGCAACTTCGCCATATTTGTAAACTCAAGCGTAAATGTAACATTGTCCTATGTATGCCATGAAGGCACTAGGAAAAAGTGAGTGGTCAGCTCACCTCCCGGCCGCCTTACCCCCGGAGAAAGAGTCCCTCGTACCCATTGAATAGAACGATGGCCGTGCCGCAGAGACGGTCTGGACGCCGGGAATCGAAAGACCAATCCTTGATTTTCCTCTCCAAAGCCCTGTCGCTACAGCCTACTATCCCGGCTCCGCAAACCACCAGGTCACATATTGGTTTTACCCGACATAGCACGTGTTACCGCTATTTCTAACCTCGAAGAATCACTGCGAAGGCTAATACGACGTAATTACATACGGTGTGTGGAGGGCATGGTGCATGAAAGAACCTCCCGTGGCAAGCATAAAAACTGTTGCTCTTAATGTTGAGGACAGGAGATGGAGAGAAGAAGACTAAGCCGCCAAGCCTGTCAAGAATTAACCGTCAACCCAAGAAGCGCCAGAAGTTGTTAGTCCCTTACGTGTTTAAGTCCAGTTTAATACTATGGTCAGAAATGTTGAGTGGGGACTCTGTGAGATTCTCTGCCTACGGACGTTGTGAAATTCTACTTCTTTTCAGCTTCTCACGCTTAAGCCGATGCAGCACCGTCGATGACGGTCCCGTCCCGTCTCCCGTTTCGCCTCGTGTACAGGTTTACCTTTTTCCCCCCCCTCCCGCACTTTCAAAATGGGATGCCCACTTTCAACGTACCATTTCCTTGCTTTCATAATCCTTTCTTTAGCAAAATTCTCTTGTATGCTGGGGGGAGTGGGAGGGACATCAAGTGCGTCGTTGAAAGTTTGTGTAGCTAAATAAGGCTCGTTAAATGTAAAACAAAACGGGACAAGGATTGGAATCAACAGAACAATGACAGACGACAAAAGATGACAGACTGCATAGGAGCCTTGTAATCAAGTAATCACTTAACAACCGCAATAGCAGGAAGGCATGAAACAAGTTTTAAATCTGAAAGTCAGACGTGGTGGTGTATACATGGCTTGCGCCAGAAGCAGCACATTTCTCTAAGTGTTGCACATGCGTCAAGACGAATACGCCATTGTCGCTAGACTTCGCACGGACTGGCTGAGTAAAGCTGACAGTGGAGCAGAAGGTTGTGGATACAACATTTCGTGTGTAAAGAGCCCCCAGCAGCTATCGCAGTAGACCTGAGTGTACAGTGAGTCAGGCACCACCTACACGACAGGCAGGGTGCAGACTATCGGGTCACGCTGCCCTTGAACTCGGCAGTTGGAGCATTGAACCGGCTCAAATTACTATGTCTGCCATTCCATAATTATTTACCATTAATCGGTAAGTACAACATTCCCTTTGATGACTGTGAGTGCGGATACGAGGTAATTTTCAGAAAAAAAATGGCATTGTTGTCATGTTACTTCTCAAGAAAGGCGCACCATTGGAAAGCTGTCCCTCTTTGTACAAATACTTGTTTAATTTCCTATCATTAATACCAATATAAGTATCATGACAACTTCTCAAATAGGAGACAGCGAAAGTCGCGGTTGAATGCGTGTAAGAAAGGTAAAGGGTTGGATTTGTGGGCAGGCTATTCAGACCAAATTATTTCGTGGTTTTCTGAAGCCCAGCCTGCAAATGACAGCACCTGGAAATGACACGACCGGATTTCTTGCAACTATTTTCGAAGTCGCCACTACACACATTCCTCTTATAATTTGAAGCTACGCACATGACAATAACAAAGGCAGATGGAAGGCGTCGTTAGATCTACCAAAGAATAAATAAGGACAAAGTAATGAAACGTATGGTGACTTAACTAGAGCGTACTTGCATTTTCGCACTGGAACACGGAACTTGGGGGTCGTACCCACTTGTACGGAATGTAACATCAAATTATAATAGTGTCAAATTGGTATTTACTGTCCCATTTGGTAACAATAACAAATGCATCACAGAAAAGTTGGTATGCAGAAATATCAAACACATAGGCTTACATACTATCGTCCTTTGAATGTCGTTAAAGGGTGATTCGAAAATTTATACATGAAATTGTACCTCTGTCAACTCCCAGGCTGCAGAAAAGAAGGCCGAAACTAGCGAGGATTGTACAAAATAGTACTATTACACTGTATGATAGGCCTAAGGTAATCACGCCAAATTGTAATTACTCTAGCCCACCGCAATCTGGATAGACTTTTGATTTTGGAATGGGGAGTTCTTTCTTCATTATTATCACTTCCTGATCGAGGGGTTAGCAAAGCTCGAATTCCCACCGGTGCATTACTTAACCTCTTAAAGCCTAGCGGTAACTTTACATACCACCAGGTTTAACATTAAAAAATTCTACGTGGTGCCCACATTGCGTTTATGTGTTTTGTACGGATCTCAGAACAAACAGCAACTTTTGCCTTATAAAACATTAAGAGACTGGTTTTTATAACCGCAGTGGAGAGTGTTTACAGCGCGGTACGCACTGAGTCCTTATATACAACAGATACGCTTCGTCTTTAAAGGGTTAAATCCCAGCTCATCTCCTATCAGATTCTTGGTAATCTTACCCAGTCCCTCCAGTCAAACGGCCGGATACTATCATAAACAGGCTACAACTGGTCTGCCATATTCTTCAGGAGTCATCTTCATTTGATACCTCTTCATGTGAAACAACTGTTACGGCATCATAAAATAACCAAACATCAACCGAATTTACGGAATTTCCGTAATGATCGGACTGTCTTACATTGTTGCGTATCACTGTGTATTTTATTGTACAATATTAGTAATTAAACTAACAAATACACTTTACTGGAGAATAACCCCTACAGTATGCCTGCTACAATTTCGGCCGCTTCCCAGTGTAGCATAGGCACACCCAGAACTTTTTTTGGGGGGGGGGGGGGTGCTGACCCAGAGGCTATATATAATTTATATTCGATTTTAAAGACTATGCTACGAAAATCACGTCGAACGCTCCATGCCGACATGAAGTTAGGTTACAGGAAAAATTAAAACTAACCGAAAAATTAAAAATCTACATATTCGTAAGTTTAACCTTTTAAAGCCTAGCGGTAACTTTACGTACCACCAGGTTTAACATTAAAAAATTCGACGTGGTGCCCAAATTGCGTTTATGTGTTTTGTACGGATCTCAGAACAAACAGCAACTTTTGCCTTGTAAAACATTAAGAGACTGGTTTTTATAACCGAAATGGAGAGTGTTTACAGCGCGGTACGCACTGAGTCCTTATATAAAGCAGATACGCTTCGTCTTTAAAGGGTTAATATATTTCAGTATTCCAATGTGCTAGTCATCAGCCGATTTCACTGGCTGATTTAGGCCGAAGCGTAAATCACGTAACACTTTTAATACCATCTCGTCTACAAAATCGGCGTTTTTTAAATTTTGTTTTTTGGGGGGGGGGTTGGCTGCAGCTCAGCAGCCCCGCCCCATGTTGGGTGTGTCAATGCAGTGTAGTGTATTTGTTGACTGAATTACTAAGCTTGATCATAATGTGCTGTAACAGCTAGAAGATACAAAATACGGGCCTATCCTACGCCACTATCGTACACAAGATATTTATCAAAGGGCTCTGTGTTTTTTACGAGATAATCAGATTTTCTGCGTTCTGCGGGACTTCAGAGAGGTGTAAACTGCCACAGAAGAGAAGTTAAGTGTAACTGACCGAATTTTCGTGTAGGCCACTGTAAAAATAAGACAAAGGCAGGAAGAACGAGGGTGTGTTTTGGTACACAGTATTAATCTCTTAACTTCTGAAGTCAATTGTCAGTCAAGTATTCACTGCCAACAAGGAAACAAGACCTAAACCTTAGACTGCGCGGCCACCGGGATCGGCCCACCATCTAAGCAATACCAGAAAGTTATAAAACGTGAAGATTCGCTACGGTTGCCACAGAGTCCACAATTCCACCCTACCCTGACTAAATCTAGATCACCAGAAACTCTGACCCTAAGATGCAGTTGCAATATTGGCCTCCCATCGACATTTTGGTCCGCCGTGTTGTCTTCTTCCATGGGGTTCCTCCAACATTTATGGGAAAGAGTATGGGGTTAAATTTCGTTCCTGTAAGAACCGCTTTTTACAAACTTACCATAAAGGTCTTGGGAATAGGATACATTATCTGACACGACGTGGATCGTGCAGCTTGCAAATACACAAAAAGAGACAAGTTACTGTATTTGTATCAAACATGTACTCATTACGTGGCTTATCAGAAGGTTAACAACAACAATCTAAAATTTAGCACGAACCGCGTCATCCATTACGGTGCTAATAGAGCAATTTTTGTTAATGTGGTAAGCTTTCTTTTACACTTGAGTTGCGACATGGTGTTCTCTGCTGTAACTTTGCTGGGAATACGCAAGAACCCCTGCTACGATGACTGACACGCAAAACCAAAATGGTGCTTATGAAGCTGCGTTAGGGTCCTAGCTACTCAAACCTGCCCCCTCAAAACTAAGCACATGAACTAGGTATTCTGAGTGCTGTTTCAGATTATTGATGACAGGCGACTTACAAGGTCGGTGCTCATGGTGTTGCAGGACCTCAGGGGCAGGCGATAGCGCACAGGGCTGCGTTGATGTATGAACTCGGCCATGCAGCTTGAGTTCTTGCTCAGTCCTTTCGGATAAATCATGCCGTTGAATATCCCGGACAGCGTCTTCACAGCCACCCAAATTTCATTACTGTTGCAGTCGATACGCAGATCCTGGGCCACTTCTGGTGCGCCTGCAACAGTGGAAACAGTTCAGGATGCTAGTGTAGCCATTTGTCATACTGTTTAAAAATTCTCTGCACACATAACGCGCGTGAACATAATGTCGTTATATATAAAATTGAGAATTCTTAAACACAGCAACCCAACATTATATTTTCGATACCTGCCTATGTTGGTAAATCAAATGGCCTTCGCGGGTTTTCAAAATAATTCATTGTAGTGAGCCAATAGAAAAAGTGGCTCCATTACATCCGCAGTCATTATCAAGTAATTACCAAGTATTTTATTTGCCTTTAATGCAGAGAGGGTGAGGCTATTAACGTAAAATATTAAAATTAAGATATTACAATGTTGCCTATCACATTTTTACATCTATGCAGACTTGATTTTATGTTACACGCAACATAGTGTCTTTGTAACCTCTCCTTGTGTTTAACTGATACTCCTTGATACAGGCCCAGGATGGACCGAAACACGTAGGAGGTAAATTGTAGACCGTAAGGGGTTGCTCCCTCAGTAAAGCGTATTTGTTACTTCAATTATGTACTAAGATCAGATTTTAGGTTTTCACGGTGGAGAAGATTTACATTGCGGTCTTATGAGCTTTGGCACCGACACAATGCCAAGTGTAATAACTCAGAAAATGTAAATGTGTATAAAATTAACATTACTGGCAAAGTCTGGATTGAACACTTGTCCAGTACTGTGTGGTACAATTAGAAGTTTAGAACATTAACCCCCAGCGACCAGTTCTAACACGGCGAACCTGTTTCAATAGGGCAAACGGTAAACCAACAAGAACTTTAAGATATTTGCAATCCATTTAACAGCAGCATTTCTTTCCTGAAACACACGCATGAAAATACATTTAAAAATTACAATTTCTTTTTCTAAGTGAATGGAATTTACTGCCAAGTATAACACTAAAAGTAGGCGATTAAGATGAAAGCAATGAGCCTTAATCAATTTAAGAACTTCACATTGTATTAGTTTTAAATATTAGTGGTGCATACAAAGACACGTGCACTATATTCACGAACGTTTGCGAAAGAATTTCCTTCTTTAATGCCAATAACAAGAATAATCATTATATTCATAATATTCCTAACATTCTTCCTACAATAAAATACCGTCTACTTCTATCTATTCTTAGGATGGCAGACTACACGTGAGAGATGGCCGCCGTTCACAATCTGTGTCACGACTTTCAAATTGTTAACTCTGTAAAAAGTAGCCACATAATTCTGATGAATATACTACCTAAGTCGAAAGCGATTCGGATGGTGAAGATTCAAGTCTTGTGATTAGTGATGCCGTATCCGTGGGTGAATGGTTCCAAGCGACGCAGCGTCACATCTCAGAAGACATAAGTATTCAGCAGCACCTGTGTGAGAATTTCTACCTCGCACAGATGTAAGTGCTTCACCTCATTCAGCACAAGTTAACAGCGGATCACTTTCGGATTTACGAACAAATAATGGGAAAAAAGGGGGCTCGATATCTTCTTTCTCTCGTGGTGTTTAGCAGCTCCTGACTCCGTGTGACGTTACATGCTTCCCGAAATCACAAACTATCATTTCACGATTGCGAGTCTTAAAGGTGTTACAGGCACTCACAAAAACAGGGTTTTAACTTCAGTTCGAGAAATCTATAGGCCTGTGTGTGATTAATGTACTGTAACAGGATTGAATACTCTTAAGCGAGAGCAAATAAATATTACGAAATACGCATTTTTACTCGGTGTTTGTTAACCACGGCTACGTTGAGGTTACAGTATGCTGTGTACACGGATAAATGTTTAAACCGAAGGGTGACTTCTTTGTTATTTTCAAAGCGTTTATTTAGCGAAGGTGACGGTATAGCTTAGTCGTTATAGTGGCTACGCTACGGGCTGGACGATGTGGGTTTCGATTCCCAGTAGGAGCAAGGGATATTTCTCTCACCCAGCCTCCTATTCAATGGGAATCTGAGTCTCTCTTTCTGAGGTAAAGTGGTCGTGACGTCAAGTTAGCCACTTGCTTTCACCTCCACCTAGCGCCGAAGTTAAGGGTGAGTGGAGCTAGTGACACATCTATTCCTCTCATATGCCTTTATGGCGTCGACAGGGACAACTTTACCTTTGCCTTTAGTTAGCGTATTCCTCGTGCCCTGGAAGCTAAAGACCTCTAATGCACAGCCAACACACAGTAGAGAAAATGATAAATTACACACATGAAGCTCATGCTAGTTCATGATAACACACGATATCCACAGCCAGTGCAACTTGCCACATGACGTGTGTCTGGTAGAGAATGGCACCTCAATTACACGAGTCAAGGTGATACGTAAATTACGCTTTCGCAATTTTGTAGGTTCTGAACCAGGATTCTTACTTTTATTTGTTTCATGCGTTCCGCACTTTGATGCCCGACATGCTATGACGACGAGATGCACCCAGCGCGAACAATCGACCTGAGCAGGGTGCCGCTAGGAATGGAGGCCAGCTAATTAGACCATTTCTACATACACGTAATGCTTGCTTATTGAATCTATATTGCTTTAAACATTTAGCTTAATGAAGATAACACCAACTGCTGTAGTGATGAAATGTAACAAATTTAATGTGAACTGGTTTCCCAGTTACGGAACGTTGAACCGAAAATGGAAGTCGGTCGCTTTCAGAAAAGCGTAAGGTAAAAAGCTGACACCCTGCAGATAAACGCTGCTTTTATTAGCGGTAAGACTTTCATGTATCTTTAAACGTTATCTGGTTCTGCATCGCAATTAATGCGGAAGATACATCTCTTGTACTTCACCGGCCTGAAGATAAAAATGTATTGATAAATTCATATTTCAAACTGTAGGCAAATGGGAAAGTGAAGTCAGTAAGGCATTAGTCATACAGGACTGTGAAGCTACAGGAGAACAGAAACAGGGACTTAGAATCTTGGGGTAAAGAGCAAAATGATTGTGTTAGTGCATTACTACTACTACTGCTACTACTACTACTACTACTACTACTACTACTAATGCAATACAGGCCTATACGTGGAAGGAGGAGTGGATAGACTAGTGTAAATGTACCTATGAGAAAAGAAAAATAAACCTTAGTCCACAAGACCCTGGTGTTTATAGCAGCTCAGATACACACAAATCCGACCTACAGCTGAGAAATAATAATAATAATAATAATTACTGTATGAAGAACAATTTAAATTAATTCTTCGAGATTGTTGAGGTTCGTTCCGCACACAAAACCTTTAAGAAAGTCAGGCTGATGACATGAAACGATATTTTTTGGTTACCTAGAGTAACACGTGGTACTAAGCAAATATTAAAAAGACTGGCGAACTGTTTTGTAACTGATTTCAGTCGGGCTAATCAAGCATTCGGAAGATGGCTCTAATCGGATCAACTGGACCAATGTCCAGTAATTCTTTTGCACAGCTGTGCAAATGCCACAGAGGTAAAATCATTCAACAGTTTGTAGGCTCGTTCGCGAAATTGCAAAAACCGACTACTACCTTCGTCATGTCTGTCTGTCTGTCTGTCTGTCTGTCTGTCGCCTGCCTGCCTGCCTATCCGTGTGCCCGTCCGTCCGCATGGAACAATTCGGCTTCCACACGACAGATTTTCATGAAAATTGATATTTGAAAATTTTTCGAAAACCTGTCGATAAAACTCCATTTTCATTAAAATATGACAAGAATAGCAGATAGTTTCCGTGAGAACCTATGTACACTTATGACATCTTGCTGAATCCTTCTTAGAATAAGAAACGTTCCAGACAAAAGTTGTACAGAAAATCAAAACGCAGGTTTTATACTCAATACCTTTGCCGAAAATCGTGCCATTTACGAGATAATGTGGAAAAATATGATACAGCCACATAGGCCACAGATGACAACATAATACGGCGCATGCGCTTTGCATGCTGGGTAAGTAATATAGAATAGAGTGGAGTAGAGTAGAGTACAGTACGGTACAGTAGGGCGGGCACCGCAGTGGCCCTTGCATCTTGACCGTTTCCTACATTTTGTACAACCCTTTGTTAAGCCATGGGTTTCCAAAATTTTTTCTAAAGAGACACATCCGTTATTGTGGGCTGGTTCGCGGACCGCACGCGGAGAAATAACAGTGAGTGGAACACCCAACTGCTAATTTATGGTGATATTCCTATAGTAGGCCTATATACACAATGTACACCTGTGGCCGTGGGCCGCGGGTTGGAGAACAAAGGCTTAAGCATTGAGCAGGCCCACACTGCGAGCAAAATGGAGTACCTTGCTGATAGTGATGTCAGCATGGTCACCTGATTTCGACGCTGGATGACTGAGGCTACAGACGCATTCAGAATATGTAATACCTATTGCTTTTACACGGCAAAAATTGTTACGCGAACGCGCCTCGATGTTACGTTATACGGACGTTGCCTGTCTTCTTATTTCTGAATGCCATCTCGTTATGAGATTTACCACCCAAACACACACACGACATATATATGTATATATAATTCCCCCTGTGCGTCATGTTCTCAGCCCACCATAACCGTAGAATTAACGAATTATCTTAACAACACTCGGTGAAGCGTACAAATGTACAAATCCTGTCGCATGTCTTATGTACGAGTAATTTTCCTTAATTTTCAGTCAGTTTGTGTATCAGTTCTGCATACTCTATAGCGTCATTTTACCTACACTATATCGTTTCGTTCTTCAAGCAGACCACGTTACCAGCCACAAGAAAAATTTGGTCCTACGTAAAGCGTAGACGAAGGTATAAAGAATTTCTGCATGTTGATGCATGACACTAAGAATAAATAATTAATTAATTATGCGTCAGGAAAAGCCACGTGCTCAGACAATTACTTTCAACGACTCCTTTCCTTTTCTTTAAAATATATCACTACGTTGCATAGTCAGTTTCGTGGAGAAAATGCAAACCGTTGTACCTCAAGAAAAAGTATGGGTGCGCTGAACGTTGTAGCCAGGACACTGAGTGAATTTGGAGCCCGAAAACAGTTCACAACATGGTATCGGTAAACACGACCCTGCATAAACCTTAACCGCTGGCAAACGTGTTTATAACGTCATGGACTGAAGAGATCACGATCAGGGGATCCCCCTGAATGGAGTTCCTGTGAGTCAGGTCTCACTATAGACACGCGTCGGGTGTTTGTACCGGAAACGAAGACCACACACTTCCGCCTGCCATATATTCATTCGCATCAACACCTTCTTTTGTTTACATCCCTTTCCGCCAGTGGTATGACTGACCCAATCAAACGGCGCTGCATGACAATGAGATGCATTACTTCAACAAGTACGGAGCAATTCTTACTTCGGTACCTACCAACAGAAATGAAAAGATGAATATTTAATGTGCAAATAAACAGTTTTACAAAATCCTGCAATAGTAAGTAACTCTCCGTTGCTAGGTTTCAGATTTAGTAACGGCTTGTAGAAAGTCGAACAAAAAATAATAGGACGATTGTCAGTGACGAACTGGGAAAAGTGTGGATGTACAGCAAAATAAGTTTATCCCGCGGAATAAACCAAATTTTTGTTTTGGGAACTGAAATATCCTCAGTGCAGCACCGGCAATCTATTTTTAACTTTCAGGGCTACCATCACAACTTTCAACGTATTAGGTTCATGACAAATTCTTTGTAGCCGTATTACTTTTTCTCTTATTTCCATTCCTCGATTTATTTACACTGCCAGAATAAGTATATCAAGCACGTTTTCGATTAATCTTTATGATATGTTCATAAAGTCACAGAATGTCGAATAGCCTACTATAGCAATGAAGACAAACACGTTTCTACGCCTCTTAAAATTCACTTGCCGCAAAGTTTCAGCTACGTGATCCACAATGCAAGTTTTCAGGTATTCACGAGGTTGTTCTTCAGATTGTGGTAGTATTTTAGGTTTATACACCGCGCACTGTGCTTTTTACGACGTTTCAGAGGAACGTACTGCCTCCATCTTCAGGGTGACACTATACCTGTTTTATTTCCTAGAAAGCTCGATACTGTGAAGTAGCCTACTAAGAGCGTTCGGATCACTAGCAGGCGGCAATCTTGCCTAGCCCCCACGAAAATGAAGCTAACCTCGTAAGGATAGCATATTATCTTACGTTGTTAGTTTTGGTGTCTCCTAGATCACTGCTAACAATATGGCACTACTGCTTCGTGTTCTGGAATTGTGAACTCCAAATTAAGAACTTTTTTACGGATTTCTTTCTTAAGTCACGCCACACGAATGCCATCATCTACACCATGAACGTCTTTCTTTCGTCCTTTTTTCTTTTTCCCTTACTTGCTTGATCTTGCTTATGCTGAAGCGTAACAATGCGTATAGCATCGGGAATCGAACCCGTACGTGATTAGTTGGATGTTGAGGTAAACGCCCTGACCAGTTCGCTGAACTACGAACTTGTTATGAGTGACCACAATACGTTTCGTTATTTAAGGACGTTATGTAGACTGCAGGGAGCAGGTTGCATGCAGAGGCGAACGAAAAGCGGCAGACTAATCCATAAGACGGGAGCAGTGTTGCTGACGATGGCCGTTGCTTGTTGATGATAATACAGGAACTGACGAGTCGCATAATGTATACATGATCCTTCGGCTAAAAAATATTTGGGCTAATGGCTATGAACATATATGATGAATAGCTAATATGGTCACTAAATGATGCGAACCAAAAATGCTTGTCACGACGCTGTATCAAACTTTGGGTTTAGGCAAGGCCAAGCAGACACAGGTTCTTAGACAGAATATGTCGGTTTACCCTACATAAATTTTAACTTAAAGTGCAGGGGTTACTCTACGTACCACCACACTTAGATGTTAAAAAACCTTACGTTCTGCCCACCGCTGTGGTGCAGTCGGTTGAGGCACTGCACTACAAACCGAAAGGTCGCGGGTTCCATTCCCGATAGTGTCATTGGAATTTTTCATTGACATAATCCTTTCGGTCGCACTATGAGAACCAGGAATATTTCCTGCGGGGTAAAGGCGACCGGTGAGCAGGGCTGACAACCTTGCCACCTTCATGCTCCAACTGTCTAAAAATCTGGGAGCCTCGACCTCCTGGAACCTCAACGGCCTGTGCAAGCCTGTTATGGGATTGCTTTACTTTTTACTTTGTGCCCGCAGAACGTATTTATGTTTTTAGTATGTATCACAGAAAAAAGAGCGACTTTTGCCCTGTACAACATTAACGGATAGTTCTTACAACCTAGATGGAGAGTGTTTATTGCGCGGTACGAATTGGGTCTTTAAATAAAACAGTTTACGCTTCCTCCTTAAAGTGTTATGAGTTATACTTGAAACAAACTCAATGTCACTGGCCGGATTTGAGCAAGTGGCCTTATATCAAGAACTTTCACCGCACTCTGCTTGGAAACAATGTTGTGCAGACATCAGAACTGAAGAAAGATTCTAACTACCGTTAATTTTCAACATTAAAGTTATGCACGTTAGACAGGGTGCCATATTCCACCGAGTAGACCCAGTGATTTTAAAAGGCCTTCAGAAATTTTCTGCACGGTTACTGACTGCAGCAAGTCAATAGTCCGTAAACACTACACAAGGCAATAAGCCGATTGCAAAATACGGAACAAATCTGGAAGAAAATGATGAGGGCTTTGAAGAGAGGTGTAGTGTTGAAGTCACTGCATACTGATTCTAAAACTATTTCAAAATATTAAACTTATTGTATTAGTAGAACAAAGTACGCTAAACCTGCTCGGAAGTTACGACACCTGTGACGTTCATGAAGAGTGGAATGTAAAGCGGATACAGATCTCTAGGTCCTTATTAGGTGAAACCCGTCAGCTATGTAGCGTAATTAAATGAAATATGAAGCGTCAGGTAACTAGCTATAATACTGCACACACTGAACAAACACCACTGAAATACTACCTTTAACGTTATCTTGAAGGTGGTACAGCGGTATGCTACTGATAGTTGTTGGACAGCTTAATAGGCATAGTTGTTAATGGAAATACGGACGGTTACTGTTGCGCGAAGCTATTTCTGTAATTGCGCAGAGAAAAACGGGATTGGGTCTTAAACGAAGGGAAGATTAACCCTTTAAAGACGAAGCGTATCTGTTTTATATAAGGACTCAGTGCGTACCGCGCTGTAAACACTCTCCACTTCGGTTATAAAAACCAGTCTCTTAATGTTTTATAAAGCAAAAGTTGCTGTTTGTTCTGAGATCCGTACAAAACACATAAACACAATGTGGGCACCACGTAGAATTTTTTAATGTTAAACCTGGTCATATGTAAAGTTACCGCTAGCCTTAAAAAGGTTAATATGAACCATTAGTACACTCAGCACAAAACGACGTAAAGGGTGACAGCCAAAAGTCCACTTAAAATTCCGATAAACGGGAAACTTTTCTTGTTAAAATAATCAGCAAAGACGACTTTACTTTCTTTGCCTTTTATACATGTTTTCACTACGTCTCGAAGAGGAGAGAACATCCTACACAGTCTACGTCGACTGACGAACAAAAGATCTGAACTCTGGCCGGTGTCGTTGCTCCGCAATAGTAGCCTGTGGCGGGCCTCTCTTATTGCCAATTATAACAGCAATTTCATCGGAATCCGCTGCAAAGGGGTCGAATCATGTGCCAGTTATTAAACAAATAGGTCTCTTCAGAAATGGAAGGTGAGACAAACAGTACTGATTGCTAACAACTATTTCAATAAAAACAACCTTGTATGCCTATATACGTGCGTTTATGATGTATATGTATTTTTAGGCGCGTTCGCCTAGTCGTGAAAAGTGCCTATTGGCTTCGTCATGTTCGACCGTCTTTTCCGCACGTATCAGCGCGGCTTCCACTGGACGGATTTCCGTGAAATATGATTTGGTAAAGGATTACCATTCGATGCTGCGTTATACTCCAGCAAAGCGCAGTTCTCATCAGCATCGCGGCGGAAGCCTGAAGTCACGGATGATACTGGGGACTTCAACTACAATTTGTCGAGAAAATCCGGATTAGAACTTGGGGAAAAATATCTGCTTATGTACATGAAGAAGTAAGTAGCTTTTATTGTTACAGGAGACATTAAATCGCCATAAAGGCGTTCTCTTCCGGGTGAAATCAGATCAGGATATTAGGATTAGCTGAGGAGGTATATTTTTTTACATCGGTTCTTCAACACGGCACGTGAAGACATAATCGTGGTTCATTAGTGGACTTCATGATGAATCACCTCCAGAGGCTACTGGATTCCCTGTTCGTATCAAAGGGCCCAAACACTATCTTAACATTCGATTTCAAATTCACGAACTGGGAAAGAGGGTAGTATTATCCTACATAGGCCTGCTCCACTGTGTTACATAAGTACACAGACAATTTAATACCTCGTTAAAAGTCGCTCAGTACGCCTACTTCTAATTCGGGAGGCCCCGCGTTTATCTAGCCACGGTGATCACATATCCTGGCTGGTTGCGCTGTGGTTTTGCTAGGTGCTTCAGGCACATGCCGAAATGGTAAGCCCTAACCCAAATTACGTTATGACCGCTTGCTTTCCATTTTGCTATTTTTTAATTTCACCATTCTACACTATATTCCGAGAAAATAACATCATAAATTAAAATCTGAAATGCAAATATGTAAATATGCATTTATTCCAACACGTAGTGTACTTCGAAACTGCATCTTTGGCTGGAAAAATTCTATTTTAGATTCAAAAATTGAAAATAAACAGGATAATGTTCGCACACTACCCAGTATTAATGTGGGTGTTCTCTGACACCAGTACCGTCATAAGAATAGTACGTTACTGTATTCTGAACCATCATCGTTCCCTGCTATAGAGGGCTGTCCGATCAACTCACACAACAGCACTTTTTCTTATATAAAAACCCTTTGCTTAATTAGCACCACGCCCTCATAACGTACGGGGGACTGGATATATACCTTCAAGCATTCTAATCTTCGCCATTCATTGGAGGTGAGTAATTAGTTGTTTTCAGCCGTTCTATAAAGGCACATGAAAAAGAGACCTCGGTAGGAGAAAAAGCGGGCCCACAGCTGGCCTTGGCGTGGTAGCGAAGAGGAACACACCCTACTAATATTTTAACGGCCGATCCCAGTTGCCGCGCAGTATAAGGCGTGGGTCTGCAGTCGCTCGCTTGCTGGGAATGTGGGTTCGGACCCCAGCAGGGGCATGGATGTTTGTGTCGTGTTTGTTGTATAAGGACAATAGTATGGAACATAAGTGACATGAGGAAGGAGGGAAGGATTCAAAGGTACGAAATGGATCAAAGGAACAAACAGGACGAGGAAAAATAAAAAAAATCCCTATCGGGGGCATAGCTCACTGTCTGTTGTGACTGTTGTATGTTGTCAGGTAGAGGTCTCTGCCACGGGCTAATCACTTGTCCAGGGGAATCCTGCCGAGTGTGGTGTGTCTGAGTGTGACTGCGAAGCCTCAACAATGAGGATGCCCAGGCCCACTAGGGGTTGTCGTGCCATTAGAAAAGAGAATATTTTAAGGAATCGGAGAATTTTTGTTACAGGCACTACTTGCAACATTAGGCCTATTACACTCAGGCAGCAGAAGATTATGCTTAAATTTCAGTGCATGACATTTTGAGTGGTACACGACTTGAAGGTAAAATTCTGTCCTGATTTCACGGAATGCAAGAAAAGTGCGTAATTCCCCTACGAATTACAGATGTGACTCTGTTAATGCAGATAATAAGCCTTTGAGGATTAATCTGCAATTAATGAATAAGGTCAGAGGTCCAAAATGGCAGATGCACTATCCAAAAACCGATTCGAAAAATATGTACCCTCAAACTTTTTCGCTGTACACATTTATGCTGTTATTCAAATAATGGTCTTCGTACGGGTTTCTGCACCGCGTGTATCCGTGTCCTTCCTCCCGAGGTGCAGGGACCGCAATACCTCTCCCCGAATCGAACTATTCTACCACATATTGCATCTCAAGTTGCTAGAAGAATATATCAATGCACCAGCTCCACAATGCTCCGAGATAGGATCCGTTTCACCCCCAGGAAATTTGATGAGACTTCTTGTGTAATTCTGGAGACCAACATGTTCGCAGCTTCGGCCTGGGACTCCATCGACAGAATCGCCCACGGAAAGGTTTTACACAAAGGCGCAACCGCTAGAAATAGGCTCTGCAATTTAAATAAATTAAAAACCCACCGCAAGGCGCAGAAAGACGAAAGGAAAACGTTTGATCAACAGCCGCCGTAAAAACCTGAGAACTTACGCATCATTAAAAAAACATAAATCAAACACGTGAAGAACCGACCCAAAATTCCACATCGCCTGGTGTTTATCGCGTTCCGGAGGTGGGGGATATTGCCTGATGTCGTAAATTCCACCTCTCTTGTGTAACAGTTCCTAACGTCACACATGCCTTCGGAGCAACTACCTGCAGCTCAGTCCCTGAGAAACTAAGTGTCATCTATGTGGTTAGGATGTCTCCCGCCCCTTATGACACCTGAAGATTGATTACCACTTTCACCGTCGTTGGGCCACACCTAAAGCCAGAAGAATCTAATCCCACACTCCCAACCTATTAAAGCACATTCTAAACTCATCTTCCCACCCACACCTATGATTTCCAAGACATGTCTTCCCGCCAGGTTTTAAAACGGAACAAGACAGGCAAGGCACACACCGTGTAACACACAGGCGCGTTTGTGTACCCATTGCTGCCATGGAAAAGCAATAATTATTACATATTCTGAGTGTGTGTTTTAGCCTTAGTTATCCAGCATGCAAAAGCACGTGCGCCGTATTATATTGTTATTAGTGGCCTGTCTGACTGTACAATATTTTTCCACATTATCTCCTAAAAGGCACGATTTTCGGAAAATAGTTACTGAGCATAAAATACGTGTTTTGATTTTCTCTACCAATTTGTCTGAAGCATTTTCATTCTAAGAAGAATGGAGCAAGATATCCTGAATGTACATGGGTCTTTATGCAAAGTACCCTTTATTAGAGTCAGAGTTTAGTGAAACTTTAATTCTCACGACAGGTTTTCAAAAAATACTCAAATATAAAGTTTCATGAAAATTCGCCCATTGGAAACCAAGCTGTTCCATAAGGGCGGGCGAACGGACGGACGGAGGGATGGACAGACAGACATAAAGATGCTAATGGTCGCTATTCGCAATTTTGTAAAAGCGCCTAAAATACCTCAACATCCCCTGTGTGTGATACATATTGCGTCCATCCTCACCAGCCTTCATTTTATCAACCTCATAACTAGCGAAGAAAAATTGTGAATTTTATCATTATTCAAGTATCTCCTTATCCCGTCAAAGTATTCTAAAAAACTTAGAGAATAAATATCCGACTAGTGACAGTATTACTGTATTTGGGAATACATTTTTGGAACTGTACTGCCACCTAACAGGACAGACATGCCTGCCGTCTGTTCCACCTACGAATCACGTCAAGCAAGAAATTTAAGTTATCGCAGCTTAGTACAAATGTGGATTCTTCTGCTAGTCTGATGTGGCAATGGCCACAAAATGTTGACTCCTCAGGGAAGTCTGAGAGAAGTGCTGTGAAGTTACGCTACGTTGTTGCTGTGAAGAGCAGATGCACAGACAATACACCGATGCACAGATCACATATGTTCCTGAGTTCTGTACTGGAAAGTGCTTCATACAATACAAAACTTAGGACACGAAACGTATGTTCCGTGACCAGCTGCATCAGACTGCTAGTGCTTTCCTGGAACTGTAGAACAAGATTCCCCAAATGACTGGTTTATTTCACTTTGGAAAGCCGTTTTTATGTTGTCTATAAGAAGCTGTCTTTAAACAGTCCACCGCACGAAACTCCATTCCACTGTTGAGCGCAGAGACACAGTATTGTCGATCCATAAGTCACTTTGATTTTAAGTAAATTTACCGCATACCCTCTTCACATTAGCTTGCTATTGAGGTTAACCTATTTCTTCCCAGTTCTAAGTTACAAATAGGTATATATTTTCTTACTTAAACTTTATATACACCACAAGAAAGAAAGCGATTTTTCAGAATTCGTACTTTACGCCGCAAGTCATGTTCAGTGACAGATAAATTGACAAGCACATATCAGTTCAGTCAGGTAACGTTTGTCTGTAGTGGGTCCTCATCAGTCTCAGTGCCTTCATTTGTTATCCTTCAGAAGCCAACAAACACACAGACACAGTACAGTATTCAGAACACCTCTCAAATGAACAGTAACGTTACAGGGAGTCTACACTCCGGTTGTACTTACTGGTTGTGAACTCTGGTATTTGAGCTGTTCGGACTAAGACGGGCAGCAAGGTGGCAACCTGTAAAAAAAAATATTTCTGTGAGTTCTAGATAAGTTATTGATTATTACAACCACCACCACCACCACCACCACCACCACCACGTCATTAAAATGTAGTAGATTTCCAGAAATACGAGTTCGCTGTTTTTCAGTCACAACATCACAACTTGGAATAAAGAAGACTTTTCCACCATTTGTAAAGCGAATGAGTTGACATTCCCAAACATGCACAATTATACGACGGCCACTGTTGCCTCAGTAATGAAAGCCATGTCCTTTCTCAGCCTTATGCCCTCCACTTTCGTACAGATTTCTGCCACAAGCTATGAAACGCAGGCACAGAACTAATATTCTGGCCCTTGGCTTTGTTATTGTCTCCAGATTTCCGATTCATAGGTCTCTTTTCCTGTTGCACACATCTCTAGTTCTACATACCTATTATTATTATTATTATTATTATTACCGTTATGTTTTGTGAACAGATTAGGTACAGAGTTTACACGTTACATTTGTTCACACGTTTCTCAATGTCGCTTTCTTTGTAAGTGCTAACAAATAAAATGTCTCAGATAACTGCATATATGTTTATGACCCTTCTGTCTACCAAAATTCGCATGCTTGGCTGTAAAGGTGCAGTATTTATCGCCATCAAACAAAAACTAATATCCACACTTACGCCGTTCATTACTTTGCGTCGAACAGTACTGTTATCTTAAAAATATTTGCTTATTTTTCCGAAGCCTTTTGCCATACATATTTTACGACTCTAATGTAAAAGACTCTAGTGTAGCTCCCGCCGAAAAAAAAAGGGCCCGTCTGCTACGTTGCTAATACCGAGAAAGGGAATTTAAAAATAGGGGTACGATGATTCCTAAATGCATAAAATTCATACCAAGTTTCATGAAAATCGACCAATTAATTCAAAACCCATAACGAGGAACCTGCAGACCCACACGAGACACTATGGTGGTCTGATAAGATGATGACTTTTCGTGTCTACTGAGGAAAGGAGGCTAGAATGTGCTGCGTTTCGTTCTTAGGTGCTTTGGCAAAACTGCAAAAAGCGGCTATTAGGTTCGTAATATCTGCCTGTCCATCTGTCCTCATGGGACAAATCGACTCCCGCTGGAAGGATATTCATGAAATTTTATTGGGAGAATTTTTGGAAAATCTGTCGAGAAAATTCAGGTTTCATTAAAATCTGACAAGAATAACGGGTACTTTACAGGAAGAGCTAGGCACATTTATGGTAATATCTCGCTCATTTCTTTTGAGAATTGGAAATATTTTAGAAAAAAAATTTGTAGAGAAAATCAAAACACGTATTTTATATTCAATACCTTTTTCTTCTGAAAATCGTGTCGTTTGTGGAAAATTATGGTAGAGTCAGACAGGCCAGAGTTGACAGTATAATATGGCGCATGCGCTGTGCATGCTGGGTAAATAAGGCTATAAACACACACTCGGAATAGGTAATACTTATGGCTTGCCCACGGTAAATGCCTCTTAATGTTACGTTATAGTACACTACTTCACCTCTTGTCTACAGTTGTCTCCAACGTACCTCGTAGTCCTTCCTCCGGCATTTAACCAGTTATGCTTGTGTTTAGTTCGAGATGCGGGTGGAAATGTTTGCAACATTCAAGTAGTTTTCATTATTTTTGACGACTTTAAACCAAAATCGAAATGTCTTGACAAACCTTGGTAAAATATCCGCCAGGTTAAATTTGAGGAAAATCCACTTAGCAGTTTCTGGTACAAAATGCAAAAATAACTATTAGGTGTTAAGTAAATCTAACAGATAAATCAGACGATATCACGAGACTTGGCTGAATATAAATACAGACCCAAAAAGACAAACTGGGAAGGAAAGGACATCTTTCAGTGACTTACCAAAGTGCATACTAATAATACGGAAGGAAATATGCATTGCAGGAAAAAGAAACATGTCTAAATTGCCTCTTCTAAACACACAAATCCTGCACTGTTTATCCCGTGTAAAAAGTGTCTCTGTGCAAGTTATAAAGGTATATTGGGAAGTGGATGTATAGCTCCACTCATTCTTAATCTTGGCGTTAGATAAGAGTGAGTACTTTTAGTGCTTGTGTATTACGAGAAACTACGAGAATAGCTGACGAGAGACCCTTAAAATTATCCATCTTTTTTCCCTGCAACGCGTGAGCCTATACATGTTGTAGCTTTAAGCTGCAAGAATGTATACATTTTTACAAATTATGTATCTATTGCCCCCTTTCTGTGTTTGTAAACAAAAGGACGACAGAGTGGTTATATTTGATAATACTGTATGTAGTGCGTTGCTAGAACTAAAAGTCAAACAATAAAAGGTGCACCTATTTCCGCTGGCAAAGCCCTCCCCTGCACACTCAGTGCCGCAAGAAGTATCCCCAAGTTCGATGAACCTGTCAAAACTCATCTCGACTCTCACTCGACTTGTTCCGCGATAAGGAATAACAGAGTCAATCCAAGTCAACCGTTCCCAACGTTCTTTCACTTCGAACAGCATTACGTTAAACAGCGTGCATACACACACTACCAACAAAATAGAAATGCACTCAATGCTGTCAAGATTTCGCAAGGAAAGTGAATCAACTTTGAGACATGGTGTGTTCAGTACCAGTATAAGTCAGTTTTAAAGACTGGTAAAAATGGACACTTTGTCGCAGATATGAATCTCGGGCATGTACAGCCACACGAAATAAATGTCACTTTAGTGTCATGTTTGTCACACCCAAAAGAAATAAACGCATAAAGGAACGTAAGTAACATAAAAATTCATTACATTAAAGCTCATATACTATACGGTTGTGTGAACCATTTGCATCCTGTTCACCTTTCGTCGACATTCATGTAATATAAAATGTCCAGTAATACATTTTTGTCAAAATTCATTTATCCGGAATACAGATAGAATCGTGAATAGCCACTCACGCAAACTCATCTGCGTGCTAAGTAATCAAAGGAAAATGTTGTTATTAATAGTACTATTGAGCCCTTACCCTCCTCTGATGCGGTATTTTTATGAACTACTCTCATGAGTTAATAAAATAAACTTCTAGTTCATATTACGAACCTTCGGGTTCCATAAAATGCAGGGAATTTCTTGACTAGCTGAGAAACTGTTAGCTTCTCAAGAAGGCCTCTGCTCCATGGAGTTAGTTAGTTAGTTCATATTACGAACACACAAATACTTACACTTATTGGTATGTATGTAACGTACCATGCATCGCGGTAGCCACGATATTACTTTCCGCAACTTGCCCTATCACATGTACTGTAGCAATTTTTAGGCTTCGTCACTCTACACTGAGTTCCGCTACTGCTGTTTGGACTGAGGCCACGCACTTCGCAAATCTCACAAACACTCAACAGCACTGAATGGAGATTGACACATCCAGTTCTACCTAAACACGCTGACCAGTGTACAAAATAAAGCAAACATTTTATTCACGCCCTCACGTAAAATACAGATCTCGCTGCACCGATTTTACTCATATTCCGAATTTTATCCAAATCGGTCGAGAAATGTAGAAAATACGTGAAAATGTTTACTTACGCTCGTACGTAAAGTGTGCCTTTCATTGTACCTAGCAGTTCGAAACCCAAAATCTCTCAGCAGTATTGCATGGAGATCTGATATACCGAGTTTTATACGAATCGGCTGAGAAATGTAGAAAATGGGGGAAAAAATTCAATTGCTTTCATATGTAGGGCATAGCTCTCGCTAGACCGATTTTATTGAAACTCACAATTACTGAAAAGTGCTGCAAGGAGATCTCACGTACCGAACTTTATCCAAATCGGGGAAGAAATGTAGAAAATACGGCAAGAGCTCTTTTACGCCCTTTGGTAAAACTTCTGCTGCACCGATTTTAAATATCTCACATTTATCCAAAAGTAGGCCTGCTACATGGACAGCTGGTATAACAGAGTTTTATTCGAATTGGGCGAGAAATGTGAAACGTGTGGGCAAAATGTCGTTTACGTCCGTATGTGAAATATAGCACGCGTTGCACCGACTTAAACATACAGTTCACAGATGAGAGTGCAGACAGGCGCTTGGAGACTGAAATTTTAAGTTCCATTTATCCTGTTCCTGGTGTCTGTATGCTCGCCAGGTCTACGCAATGCATTGTAAATCTGGAGGATATAAGCTACATGACAGGGTAATGGTTGAAGGTCACACCACCATTTCGATAGCGCACACTTGCTCGTGCTATATTTTTGTATTTGCTATATTCGTGTATTTTACGTTTATTATACTTTTATGTTAACAATTCTCATGAAATAAGGAAGTTTTAAGAAAACATCGCACAACACACACCGTATGTGTCGCAGCAATAGCTGTGATTTTTTCAAGATACTCCTATCAATTCACAGGTAAACTAATACTCAGCAAGAGAGGAATCAAATACATTTAGGATCTTCCAAAATGGGATTCAGAGTGGCAAAACTTGAAATAAATATACACGTATTTGATGCTCTAAAATGAAATTTATAAGCCAAACTTTTTCAAGGGGGTCAGAATTATACACTAAATTTCACTGATTACTTAAGTAACGCAGTTCTAGACATAAATTAATAAGCAAATGTAACTGACAAAATATAATAATCGTAAGTATGCCAGTACAACTGCTGTATAGCGAATTTAATTGAAATCAGTCAATGGTCTCAAAGTACATGAGTATAATATCTTGCTTTCAAAGTAACAAGCCTGGGGCTCCTAAACTATGTCATAGTTAACCACGCTGTACATGCAAATACTCATATATTAAACGTTTCAGCATTCAGAGAAAAACTTTCCACAAAATGCAGTGTAAGTTATTCATATGAGTGACTCACTTGCACGCTGTGTAGCCTACTGAAGATCAGTGTGAAATAAAAAAACTTATCTCACATTTCTCAGCTAATATGAAAGGCTCTACGAAGTCCATTTCATGAAGACGAACCATAGGTGCATATTTGCCAGTTGCTTTCTTATAGCAATTTTGGTACCAATTTCTCACTTCGGCTGCCCAACAAGGCTACTCGACATGCATAATTTTAAGATGGTGAACTCTCTTAAGCACAGAGATTTTATTACCGAAAATAGTTACCTGTTCGAAAGCTGCATATATATCTGCTGTTATGTTTTGTGACAACTTGGGAAACCTTGTACGGATGTAATAGTAATTTGTTACATCGACAGTTTACGTATCTTTAAGTGCTGTATGAAGAAATTTTCTGTCTATTGCAGAGTACATATCAACGGTGAAATATCTGCTGATGTATTTCCTAGGTGTGAAGGTAAGATTTTAAAACTCCATACTAGCAGACAAGTTTGAAGAACGATAACTGATAGAGTACAGGTTGTCTTCTCATTTTCATTTGTGTGTTGCAGATGGGGGTTTTTGAAGCAAAAATGCATTTCTAAAAGCAGATCTTCGGTATTCATTATTTAACTTGACGCAACTACTGACTCTAATACGACGCAGCAGATGTTTATGGAATATTATTTTGGAGCCGTCTCTTTGTCTTCTTAAATGAGTAAATTCTTTTAAATGTTTATTGGTTATTTCCTGAAACACGAACGTTGTGGTACCAGGTGTTACTGTGCCAACTAGGGCGTGAAATGTCGTAACTTTCCCCAGCCTAGAGACAGATGTATTCTCCTCAGAAGTCCAGGGTTCGGAGAACTATGCAAGTGGTTCCGAAACCGTGGTCCTAGTTCGAGAGGGGTCTGCTCCAGGAAAATGTACGCCTAAGTCTTCTTTGTCATTCCTTTGCCTGTAACGCTTTTTAAGACAGCTGCGTCTACGTGAGACTAAATGTCAGTCACGATAATGTGTTATATTAACTTGAGTGAAAAGTTTTTTTTTAATTCGTGGAAATGCCACTGGAAAAAATACATCACTCATTTCCTACGCAACCGTATTTAAATCATTCATGGGAGTAGACTTTAATGTAATATATTGCTCTTTTCTTCAGTTTCTATTACACATTTCACATGTACATTATTTGCTGTTTATTAATATTAAAATGGAAACATTTAGGCATGTAACTTGAGTGAAATACTTAATTGGACACGCTTGGCAGAAATTTATTTTAGACTTTTCGATATAACACTGCATCTAAAATTTTCATACTGAGTGGGCCGACTACACGGGCAGATATTTTCCCATGACGTGTCACACATTTTGCTATAACTACAGAACCCTTTAAGCCTGATACTCAATACAAACACATCGACGTTACTCCGGCACAGAAGTTTCTGTCGCATTAATACGAGCCTTTCAAGCGAGTGTAGATACATTACTATCTACGTAACATTATGGCCGAATAAAGTTGATTTTTTGTTGCTATGGCGACAATTTGTTTTTGGGCGGCAGTAATAAATCAGCAGCCACTCTTATGAACTGCGGAACTCGAGACATGGTAAGAACTAATCGGCTCATCATGGGGGGGGGGGGGGGGGGGTAAATTTCATAAAAACAGATCATCCTATGACAAATTTAGGGCATAGAATATTTGCCTCGATTAAGTCTACAAATGTCTCCAGAAATATTTTTTCTCAACCGGTTCAATATTTAACGAAGCTGTTTAAAAATTCAAATGTGCCTTCCGGAACATTTAAGTAAATTTTAATTCAATGGAATTCTTTATTTATTTTCTAACTTAGCAGCTTGAAGGCCAATTACAAATTCAACATTAATGCAAAGGGAATAACGTACATACAAATAAAACAAATACAAAAGAACAAAATATAATATAAAAAGTGATACGAAATATTTAACTAATAAATCAGAAAACAAACTTTAATAAAAATGTGACTTTCGCAAATATATAAAAGGTAATTCGCGGCAGTTGGAAATAGACTGTTCGCTCCGCAGTAATGAGTTCTTCAAATGACTCATCGCTATAGTGAGTATTCTTTCTGGCACATTCTTTCCAATTCATCATTCACAGTCTTCACACAATTCGACACTGTACAACACTGGCACTTTTCAAATACCCTTTAAATAAACCCAAAACAAACGTACAAAGTGGAAAAGGAGGCAATATTTTTGACTTCAATTTAACTCTAGAAATTATTTGCCCTTTATGAAACACGACGAATTTTTTACTTTATTTACAAAAATCCACTACTAGTCCCTATCGTGAACCAGATAAACGTCGACAAAATCGTATTATATTTCTTTAACACTCATTTTGATACGATGCCTGCACCTGCGCCTAAGCCCCCAGTGGTCTCTTCTCTTCAGATTTTCCGACCAAAATTGCCTATCCATTTTTGTCGATCACATTACATCTAATCTCTCATAACCTGATTGCACTAATATTTGGTGAAGAATATAACTCTGTATGTCAGTGCCAACAACACTAGCAGCACCACAAACTAGTGCAGTATAGCCCGGTGCATGAGAGCTGCATTTGAACACAATTCCAATTTGAACATAAACTTAGGCTGTATGACCCGAAACGTGACTTTTAGAAGTGTGAATTTTAATTCTGACCCGGTTTCTGCTATAAAACAACTACCTGTGTTGCTACTGCGTGTTGCGGAAACTCCTGCTGTAAAGGGCAGAGGCCGAATCATGCCATGCGCACGCAAGTACTAGCCACGAGCCGCTATACTGAGCTCGATATTTAAGAAATTAAGAAGTGTCCGCAAGTGGCACTTTATGTCTGTCACAGTCCTCAGATTTTAAATTCTGAAACAGTTTCTAGAAAACAACTATATACACTAATACACACTATAAAAAACTCTCCGTCGTCTAGCAACATATTCAAAATCGGTAATCGTACCGGTATCCTGAAGTGGAGGGATTTATAATCGATGCCTCTCAAATATCTATACTCGACCTTTACAATTGATCGTGCTCGATCTTGGAAGTGTTTCTTCAAACCAAGCTCGTACCTCACAGAGAACAGTCTAATTGCAAAAAATAGTTTATGCGGCCTCAACGCGTACCTCACGGAGAACAATGTCTCCCTTACGAAGACCTATCACGGCGAAAGATCACAAACGTAAGTAGGTCTTCATATGAGGTATGTTACAAGAAGTTCCCGTGCCAAAGTTGGCATTTCCTCCAACATGTCTCGGTACACTATACCATTCACAGTACGTTCGGCAAAATCCTTAAGTCTCGAATATGTTTGTTTAGACAGAAAATGAAAGACATCGCAACTTGGGACCGTCTCTTGTATTTTCAGTCACTGCATGCGTATTGTTGATTCCCCAGATTCTAAAGTTGTGTTGGTTAATATAGCCCGACGGCTGGAAATCGGCTTCATCACTAAAAGTGATTCTGGCTGCAAAAATGTCTCCTTCTTGAAGGTCTGAGAAGAAGTCACAGCAAAGTTCATAGCGAACGTCTTTGCCTTGGGCTGACATAGACTGAAAAAAAAAATGGTATCTCTAACTCGTAAACTCCAAAAGAGTTCGCGGAATTTTGTGCACCGTCGATTGTGGTACTCTTAATTGTCGAAGAGATGTTTTCTTAGGACTGCGAACAAAAGCAGCTCAATCTTCATTCACCTTAGAATCAACGACTTGTCGTTTACCAGAGCTTTTCTCTTTGAAAATGCAACCAGCCTTACCAAACAATTTATACACTTGTGGACGGATTTTTCTTCGGTGGTTCCCGGCTAAACCCTCTAAAGAATCTCTTTTGCACTGTAACGGGAGATTTCAGTTCGAGGTACAGGAATTTCAACTTAGTTCTGTGTAAACTGAGACGCCATTTTCCACAACTGCTATGTTAGTGCCTCTGGCCCAAGACTTGGAAACTCCAGCAGTGAGTTTCAACACTTTATCACGTTACTTACCTAAATATGTTTTTAGTTTCCTTTCCTGTATTCGTCAGTGCATGATCATTACATTAAATTCATCTACATTTCATGTGCTCACTCTGTACATTCTACCAGCTTCTACCTTCTTTCTGGCTAATATTTACAGTACAACTTTGGATTTATGCACCCCCACAGAAGGGGTAAAATTTGGGTAACTGAGGTGGCCATGCCAACGGTCATATCTTGCAGCTATTCAGTGCTCTATTACATACAGGATTTCGCTCGGTAGTGATTTTGCATGCTTCTCCCATTAGAGTCAGCCAGATAGGCCTGACTGCACAATTACTAATGTTCACAGCGAAACTAAAGGCCGCAATAATAAAAAAAAAACAACAAATAAATAACAGGTGAGGAAGGGATTCGTCGAAAAACTTTATCGTGTTTGTCCAGGTGCGGCTTCTCTTTGCCTTTCATCAGAAGGCTTTCGCTTTGCGGCGTGGACTAAAAATTCCCAAGTTACAAGACGCTGTTGCTTGGCGAATGACGGAAGTGTTCGCATAGCGGCATGAGGTTCTACATCTAGGAAGCGCGACCCACGTGGCCTTAACCTCAAAGTTTTCCCAGACATTACGTTGCGTGTCCCTATGCATTACCGTAAAAAGCCTCAATTTCACATCCATACCGTGACTGTCTGGGATATTACGCGATGATCACAATGTCGCAGTGGTCACTGATAACAAAGTACTGTGATCCGATAAATCACGAAATATTTGGAAAATCGAGAGAAAGTCACATACGCCTAACTTTGTGTGCACCTACACATAGGCCTATTAAGAACTTCACGGGAAATATGATATGGCTTTCTCTAAAACCACACAATATATGATGAATGTACAATAAAATGTTTTTATATCATTGAGCACGAATTTTATCTTACACACGTTTTGATCTGCGCAGGACTTGCTGTAATAAATCTAATATCAACTTCTTTCAGAATTTGTTGATCCACAAGCCGATTGCTGCTTGCCCACGGACTGTTGAATATGACGATTTCAGTTATTCATGTAGGCTTACTCTTGTGTAAATCATTGAAGGGCAATAGACCTACCTTTACCTTAAGATTTTGCTGTAACTGCACAGGATGCTGTATCTTAGAGTACGCCTACATGTGCCTGAAGGGACTTTTTTAAACCAAAGATACAAAGAGCAGGGAAGAAATTGATTGATTAACAACACTAGTTGGGCCTTTCACTTTAAGGGAAGAACTCAGGTGGAAGGTGTTCAAGAGCAAGTGCTGAGGAAGATATTTGAACCTAAGAGGGAGGGGGTGATCAAAGGATGGAGAAAATTGCATACTGAGAAGCTCCAGAATAGTTCTTACCAACCGTATAAGTTCAACAACCTCAGGAGGATAAGATGGGCAGGGCAGGTATATCGTGTTAGTGCGGAGATGTGAAGGGAAGAGACTTCTTGAGAAAACCCGGCATGGATGGTAAGAAGATATTAAAATACATCTTAATGAAACATGATGGGAGGGCGAGGACTGCTTCCGTTTGGCTCAGGATGCAGATAAATGGCTGGGTCTGTTAAACATGGTAATGATCGTTCGGGTTCCATAGAATACAGGGAATTCCTTGACCTACTGAGGAACTATTAGTTTCATAAGAAGGACTGTGCTCTACGGAGTCATTAGGAGTAGTGGTAGCAGTGAATTCGGCTTTAGATTGCAATAACAGTGGGGTTTATAATTTACTGATAAGGGCCAAAACTAAACAAACTATCCACTTTTAGTGTACATTTAAAGGCCAAATTCCATCAAAATCTGTCAAGTGATTTAAGAAAAAGTATTCTTGATGAAGTGGACAAGTGGGCAGATATGACCACGGCCAGTGACAGGTGTTGGTTTACTTTTCAGGTGTCACAAAATGTGTAATAAGAATTTCCATATTTCTTTGCATATTAACGTCGTTTAAGTACGGATGCTTTGGGTTCCAGGATCACTGCGATGGGCGTTGCGACCAAGAATTTTTAAACCATTAGCTTTTGACATTCTGCGTACAATACGGAAACGGGCTGAACTGAAAGACTTGAAGAGGCGCAGGAAAATTTCCACGTGCACAATTATTGCGGTGATGAGAGTTGTTTCTGTGTAATTTGCGAATGATGTCAAGGTTTCCCCACGCGAGGCGAGTTAATAGTCGGTCCCCACACGAGACGTTCGCTATGACTACGCTTGACCCACATGACGCAGAGAAACAGGACATGAGTTGTCAAAAGACGGGGCTCGTGATTCTGCCCAGCAAATCATCTGGTATGCACAAAAGATGGGAAGAGAGTGATGTGGGCTGTTTGGATACAAACTCTTTAAAAATTATAATCTTATATACTCCCACGATCCTAAAGACCGGTAGGCCCAGGGGAGGATTTTATTTAAGTCGGTACAGCTAAAATAAAATATCTACCTGTGTCGTGCCTTCTAGTCTAGTCACGAGGTGACAATTTTAACCTTTTATAACTATTACCTTCTACAGATATTGTTTGGAATTTACGGTAAGATATTCAACCAACGAATAAACAAGTTGACAAAGTTCATTTGCAGGAAGCCAGGGTACTTGGTAACTTAAAGAGGTTAGGGTAAAGCGTAATATTACTCCTGTTAAAGTCTTGTGGGATTTGTTACTTTCAAATATCCTGTTAAGTAAACCTCGTATCGTTCTGTAATGGACTGCAGTAGCTACTTAACAGGAGCAAATTCATTATACGAGGGTAAGCCTGCATGAATATGTTAAACTGAAGAGATTTATCATGTTAGAAGAAACACCTTGTTCCCGAATATACCTAAATTACATGCGATGAGTGTGTCCGCATTGGGATCTACTTTAGTACTGAACTTTTTAATTTTTCCTCCATATGGTGACATTTCGCCGGCTATAATAATAAGTGATAAAGACTAAACATCAGTATTTACAATTAAAGTGGAAGATTACATCAGTTTGTTAGAATCAGGAAGGAAAATGGAGTGGTCTAAGAGCTTCAGTTTTGTGGATGCACAAAACGATGTTGGACGGCCTAGGACAACCACCAACCTTTCAGGAAATGGCAGAAGCGTAACGAGAGGTATTTATGATGCTGCTCTATCTAGACCGCTTCAGAAAATGTAATTAGTGTGCACAGTTAGGCATAATGTCACGCAAACCGCAACATCGACATTACAGTTTGAAGGCACGAAGTATTAAGCAACGTGGTAATTGGGGTAACATACTCGAAAGAACGTACATGCACCAGGTGAGTTTCCACCTAGTAAAGCCTTATTTCCTCTTCTAAAGTAATTTTCAAATTTTCGCACAGTCCCGGTTCCTTCTATTTAGAACACCGAACAGTGTATGATCCTGAACTTGTGAAATTCTTTAAAATAGAATACGAATTCGAAATTCGTGTGCCCACGTACTGTCCATATTCCATTATTTATTACTGCCCACAGAAACACAAACGCATATCACGTGCACTCTCCGTCTTGCCTTTCTCATTTTTCAACCTTAAACTGAACATGACGTCAAATTCCAAGCAACGATATACTGTACTACGTAATCACAGACAATCTGCATTGCCGTCTTTTTACACAGCCAAACTGGTACCTGGACCATTGGTGAGCCTGGGGTCACGGTGACGTGTTAAGGCGGGGTAAGCCAAAACTGTGACGTCACTGAAGACTGGTCTGCTTCGCCATACATAGTGCTATCACGAGTCACGGCAAGACTGTAGGTTCTGAAGCCGGTGATCGTCATAGAAAACAGAGTAAGAAATTGTTGGGCTATAAAAACAGTCGCAGGCACAACTTGGGAGGGGGGGGGGCAAGGGGGGCAAACGCCCCCCAGTATTTTTTCAAACTAGGAATAGATTATTTGGTTACTGAATTGAATACTGGCAAATAAAAAATAGACAGGAAAAAATTAAAAAGTTGCGTTTTATGGGACCTATTTCCCCCTCTATCAAATTTGACTCCTTTCTAAAATAAAGTTCCTAATTCCCATGGTAAGTTTTGCGCCCCCCCCCCAGTGTTATTAGTCAAGTTACGCTTATGAAAACAGTGCCTAATTCATCAGAATATATAAAAAAGAAAAATCTATTTGATGTAACGGCATGGTTTTGCATTCAGACAGGCAAGATGCCATCAAACATAACAAACGTTCCGAAACACAAGACACCCGGAAAAGTAATACTAACCAAATGTCTGGGATTCGATTGCAATTTGGAATTACTGATGGGGACTGGGTAACGTGTTGAATGCAAATTGCATTAAATACTGGGGGCTAACCTGTAGGCGGATAATTCAAACAAATCCATACAGACATCGATTCAGTTGAGAAAATCTAAGATATATATCAGGACAGATGGACCCTGCCCAGATCCGAATCGAGCACCTATATCTAATATACTAGAACGTTAGGAATTTTTCTTGTCATCACCACTGCGTCCCGAATGACCCACCCCTGTACAGCAGGTGGTAGTGGTAATGATAGCAGGTCTTGCAACTTTTCTTCATCTGGTGCCTCTCCTGCCTGCAGTAAGTATTCATGGGTTGGTGGCTAGGCACAGGATTTTTTTTACTTTCAAGTTAAAACTTTACTATCGTCTTAAAACGGATCGGACGCGATATGTTACTGGTGTGAATCTTGCTTGCTGAATCTTGATATAAAAACACCAAGTACAACCCTACTTTAAAACAGGCGTAATATGTTATGGATAATTTAAAACTAAGATTCATAATGAGATAGAGGAACACGGCATAAATTACACGAGGGCACTGACGGTGCAGTCTCTCGCGTTTCGCCTATTCTGGACTCAACGCCACATAGAACTATCATTGTCACTTGGCTCCAGGGGTGTCTTATGGGAAATAAGTACATTACTACAAAGTAAATTCCGCCATGAACACACACTGACAATAGTGTGTAAATAAAATGTATATTACAAGGTAAGTACTGCACTAACATACATCTTATGCTCAGAAAGTCTTATTCTGGGAAAATACTATAAAGGGGCTATTCTTTCCCCAGCACGATCCTGAATGCATCAGATAACAAAACGTATACCTGTTAAGAGAATTTAGTTTGGTTCTTAATTTGTAGAAAATAATAAAATATTACCACTTAAAAATTGCCTAAAAATTGAATGAATGTATGTGCTAAGCATAACACACAACCTAAATTAGGCCGTTAGAGAAGGGCACAGATGTCACGGTAACCATTGTAATAAATACAATGTAGGGATAACGAGAAAAATAAATGCAGTTCTTGAACATATTGTAGCAGACAACATCAGTACACAAGACGTTGTACGATATTTGATGCAAATTAATGCACCGGCTAAATGGTATCGCAAACATGGCATCATCTCAAACATTAGTAAAGTGAACATCACTTACCAGTATGTACATCATGGCCACTTTCGTCTCCATGTCTGAAAAGAGAAAGTGGAGTGTCAGTATATGTAGGTCAAGACACAAACAGCTGGCACGAAAGTGACAACGTTCTTATGAATACAAAGACGTATAACTCACTTGAAGCCTCTTCGGGGCCCTCGCACCCCTATCATAGGGCCTACAATGTACTGTTAACCAGCAAGCACTAAACAACACGCAGCTTCAACAGACACCTTCGTACTTCACAGACGCCATCTTTGAGGTCAGCCTCGCGGCAAAAAACGAGAGCCGTAATAGGCCGTGCCCGCCGACTACGCCACCTGGGACTCTGGACAAGAATTAACTCTCCAAACCACAGCTGGGGAAATTACAGACGCGTGTCTAATAAGGTGAACGTCTTTTCCCTTCTAAGAAGTAAATTCCTGTTATAGTTCTTCTAAAAATTGAATATTTGAAGCGAGTACTACGGTGGACGCGATCTGAAAGTTCGTGTCGTAAGCCTACATCGAAGTCTCCAAGTCAGAAATTAAATGTGTAAACATGTTCAATAACACCTTCCTTGAAACAAACTCTGGACAAAAAACAAAGACACTTGGTTAAAATAAAAGCTATTCACATATGGTCCGATATGCTTCGACACATTTTGGGGCCATTTTCAGGAAAATATAAAATGAGTTAATTTTACCCGGTTTAAAAACAATATAGCAAAATATTCAAGTAGACCCACATATATGTAGGCATACCCAAGACCCTCACCCCCCTCCCGGTGAAATCTTATTTTCGTATCTATTTAAAATTCCTCATAAACTTTCTAGCTTTCCACATTTTATAGGTTCTCTAAGGGTATATGAATCACTTATAAGTCATTTCTTTCCTGACCTAGGATTTACATATTATATGCAGTGACATTTAGCATAATCATGACCTTATTTAAATTTGTGTAAATAATAAGTAAAACTTTCCTTACTGTTACTGATAATTATCGAAAGGAAGTAAGCGAGAAGACGAGTGAATTTTATCACCAGAATATTCATTCAAAAGCGCGGAGCTGTCTTCTGTGACGAAATGCTGAAACTAACAAGAAATATTTAACTCTATGAAGAAACGTACGTTTTTAATAGTGGTGAAACTTGTCTTACACGTCACTTTCATTTAAAAAATAAGTGCTCCTAAGTATCGTTTACTACAAGGAGAGACAGATCCTTAAATGGCCCAAGGTATCAATCTACACTCTGAACGCTTTGCGTAACGACAAGTAGGAAATCTGTCGCCGCTATTCCAATTTGCTGTGAGTGGAGACCACGCATTTTGGTTCACTGCACTGCAGTTAATATGAGGATTTTACTCGTCGTATTTAAAGGAGGCGCTGGAATTTTTTTACATGAGCAGCTGCAGTAAATTTCTGAAAAAGGATATAGTCCTGTTGTTTCGTAATCAGACAAGCATTAAAAGTGGTATTAGAATGTTTTAATATTACTGTAAGTTTAGAGTCTCAGAAAAAATGACCCATCATAATTCATGGTATTTTGTGCAGAACAATAAATGTTCTGAGGTTTGCAAGTACCCACTGACATAAAAGGTTTATCGCTAAACAAAAGGGGTTTTGGGCTAATTTCTCCAGCATGAATCCCCAGAAGTAACAGTTCATAAAATTCAGTTTTGATTCAGAATCTGGGCCGTAGTTTGTGAACCATAGCTTTCTCATGCGGATACAAATGCAAGTTTTGTTGCGTTTCGAAACGAAGACGCACATAAAAAGTTCGCTGTGAAAGCTGCAGTAAAGACGCCATGCACTCAGCGTAGGCTGGGCTGCTGTTATGGTTAGCACGGTCCTTGTATCCATCCACTAAATCCAATTGCTGCTGAAGCCGTAGACAACTGCAGTGAGCAATTTCGACAGTAAGTGTTGCGAGTAAATCACGAGGTTCGTCTGGATTTGCTATTGCTGCATTACTGCCTCGAAGGTCCGTCATGCTTAGGCGGCTAGTCGCCGGCTTCTCACCTCGGAAGGCGGGGCTTCTCTTCCAGGGGAATGCAGTCGACTTGCTTTGGGCAAACTAAGACGGTGCCATATTTGTCTTCGAGCATTTCAGGTTTACCCTGTTGATGACAATCAAAAATTTTTCAATATTCATTCAAATATCACCCAAGGGACGTAGAAGGGCCCATTACAGGCCGCAGTTCCATGAGACATAGTTACATTCCACTTCAAGAACAAAATAAAAATAATACTGCATGCAAATCTGCACGATGTCTCTTTCGTCAGGTATCACTCGTGTGTATTTCTCGGCATATAACGTCGTGCCAGTAATAGCAATACAAGTATTTCCCCTACATAAGTAGGCACCACCTCATAAAGACATAAACACAACTCTATGCGTTTTCAACTCCGTACCAGATGCGGGTGAGAGGTCAGCTTCACGTCCCGGCCATTTTACCTCCGGGGAATTTGAACTCAGAATCCATTACGTAGGTGGCAGGATAGATCCTCGGGCAAACCTAAGATAAACGAAGAATATAAAAAAGCAGTGAACTCCTAAAGAAGCAAACCGTTCTGACGGGTGCGTTGCCTTTAAATAGTTTGCTACCCCAAGTAAAAAGTATGCTGCATGTGAACAGACGGGTTTTCGCGTGCATCTTCTCAGCTTTCGTTCCTGTGCTCAAGACATTCTTCGCAAAGGTACCATCACATAGTCTGTCGTAAGACAGGTACATAGCCTCTTCCAAAGCGAGTTCTCCACCAAGTGCGGCCTAATCCTTCCTCTTTCAACTTCCAGTATCTTTTTCTTTCCTTAACTTCATTCAGTAACTGCGTATGTCTTCTTCCTCTTCTTCCCGTCACTTTTGTCCTTCCCTCTATGTTTCTTTCAATAACATGTTTTACAAGGCAGTTTCTACAAAAGACGTAGCCAATCCAGTTATCGCCTTCGTTTTGTTGTATGAAGCATGTTTCTTTCCTCCGTTTTCGTTTTGAACACGACTGATCCAAGTGACCTGTTTGGTCCTTCTCGAGCCCATACTCCAAAACGTTCAAGATATTTCAGATCTTCATTCCGAGGTGTGTATGAAGCTTTATTTTAGCAGAAAGTGACAGTCCATGAAATGTCTACCGAAACAAAAAGAAAAAACTTGCAAAAAGACGGTGGGTGTGGATGTCAAGGCTTCCTCAAGTACGGCGTCTGACATTTTTTGGTTTTTGTCACATTTGTTTGTTATGTTTGCGTTTACGACGCTCTCCATAACTCAGATTATGCAGCGTCAACGACAATAAAATGGTGAATGATAAATTAGAAAGCATCTCAAAGAAAGTGGTCACGGTGTAATCTAGGTACTACCCGGGCATTTGCCTGAAAAGCCTATAAGGAATATTTAGCCCATAACGACAGGTGTTCTGGCCAAGTGTCGAACGGAACACTTCCTAAATGCAAGTCTAGGACGTTATCAATACAACGTCTCCCTTAGTTGCTACAGTTATGCGTAAGTAATGCTGTAAACGGAGACCACACTGTTCATATGCTTGTTTATTGGAGTAATCCACTCTTTTGTCTAAGGTTATTTGGAGTGAAAAGATCAATCAATATGTATTATGCAGCATTAATTTCGTGTCATCGAAGTTATCAGTTACGTATTGATAGCCATTTCAGAATAACTAATTGTACTTCCTTATATACCAATTCTATAATTAAAGATACGACTAATTTCTCGCAAGGGTGGCAATCTGCTTGAGTGTGCATAAGATGCCCCGAGGACTCTGAAGACACCGCCGTGCAGCAAATGAAGAAACCTTCCTATTCTACGCTTCACCTTCACTTCCTGCTTAAAGTGACCAAGCGGACAGAATATCATTGTATTGCCTTCGTAACGACAGGGTCTTCCCACCCTTGCTTTTTCTTTCCCGACAAGAGGTTTCTTATAATTTAAACAATGTGTAGAGGAATAAAAGAACAATATAAGACAAAGACTTCTGTGACAACCGGAAGTACAGGTCGTGACGAACAAGGCGTTTAAATGATGATTCACTTCTTGCATTCGACATAACAAACGAGGAGCCCCGACCAGAACTCACAAAGCCTAATGCCCACTGCAAAGACGGACAGTACTATCAGTCCGCGCTTTAGATCTGCTTTCCTTTGGGATTTTACGCCGCGCAGAATAGTATTTTCGTACCGACGTTTCGGGACAACCTACCTCTCCCGTCTTCAAGGGTCAAGCAGTCCAAGACTGCTTGACCCTTGAAGAGGGGACCATTCTACGCTGCTTAAAACCCCAAGAGAGCGCAGATCTCATTCAGACCACGATGGAAGCCTAATATCACGCAATATACATTTTAGTTTGAATATTTTATTGTGGTGAAAAATACAGTGAAGCTGTAGCTCCACTCATTCTCAACCTCGGCCCTAGACGGAGGTAAACACTAACCCTCACTCTCCGGCTGCTTTAACTCCGGGGAAATTACCGCCGGTGCCAGTTGAATAGGAGGCTGCGTGGCCTCCAGAACCGCTCTGAACGTTTTGAAGAAGAGATAAATATTTTTCCTTTGTCGGGATTCGAACCTCTTATCATCAAGCCCGGTGCGTAGTAACTATACTGACTGAGCTATCCCACCTGCTTTATTACGGCGAAGAGTTTAGTATTTTGACACAAATTCCTTGTACGTTGAGTTTGTTGGTTACAACCTCAGAAATCTGCATCGTTCCCGTTTTGTAATTGCTGATTATGAGTAATATTGCATATTTAAAACGCAGATACTCTTTAACATCCAGCTCCTTACGAAATTTCACGTGCCTGACTCCATGGTTCTTTAGTTGTCGCGATCAGATTGAAAGCTGCAGATTGAATTGTAGTCTTGCAGTAATATTGAAACACTGAGGATGATATACCTTGCATACTTTCACTCAATCATGAAGTATGGGATTATTTTTTGGGGTAACTCAGCAGAAGCTAAGAAAGTTTTCCTTTTACAAAAAAGGACTTTAAGAATAATGGTGGGAATAAATCGCAGAAATTCATGCAGACCAGTTTTTAAAGAATTAAATATTTTAACTCTGGCATCACAGTATATATTATCGTTGATGACTTTTGTGAAGAACAACTTGGAGCTCTTGACCTTTAGTTGTACAGTTCATAATAAGCTAACGAGGAATAGAGGAAATCTTCATGTACTCCAATCACGCTTATCAATAAGGCAAAAAGGAGTACATTATATGAGTGTTAAAATCTTTAATAGTTTACCAAAGTTTTTAGTTGATTTACTAGAGGATGGAACAATGTTTGTAGAAAGGCTGAAAGAAATTTTAATACATAATGCGTTTTATTCAGTGGATGAATTTTTAAATTACTGTCAAAAAGCATATTAACAGTACCATGTTTTTATATATTTTCAAACAAAATCTAGCATTACATTGTGTAAATATTAGGCAAGGGAATCACTTGCGTAGTCCAAGGGCATTAGGTATTCTGCCAGAAAGGTTTTTAGTAAATTACCTGTATGTATCAGGCAATTCCAATACGATGAGGTGCAATTCAAAAAGTCATTGAACAGTATCTTCTTGTACCTCCCCCCCCCCCCACCACCACCACCACCACCACCATTAGAAGATTCATTAGAAGTGCTTTGTGATGATAAATGCTTTGTTGTAGTATATTTTGAACTGGCAAAAATTGGAATTGTCTTACCTTTTTACCTTTTACTTTTATATTTTTATATATTTTTTGCATTTTTGTATTGTATTGTATTGCTTGTACTGTGTGTGATGTCGTACTGTGATACTGTTGTTTGTGTTTCTTGTCTGTGCCTGTCATTGATGTTGATATTAGTGATATTATGACATGTTTCATATCCAGCAGCCGATGGGCTGATATTGAATTGATGAAATGTAAATGAAATGTATGTATG
Source organism: Coptotermes formosanus (assembly GCA_013340265.1). Taxonomy (NCBI): domain Eukaryota; kingdom Metazoa; phylum Arthropoda; class Insecta; order Blattodea; family Rhinotermitidae; genus Coptotermes; species Coptotermes formosanus. The sequence goes on from BLKM01004458.1 coordinate 767,090, forward strand.
TATGTATGTATGTATGTATGTATGTAAGCTAAATAAACATTCGCACGCTCACCATGTTGTTATTTAATGTTCTACGAAAACATTACCTTAGCAAAAGTTACCTATTGTTCCAACATCTATTATCATCTTCTATGATTTCAGGAACACAAAGGAAGCTGAGCTAGCAGCGTCTGCGCATCCCTTAAGTTGTTATTACTGGTTGTGCGAAATTAAGAAGCACGGTGTTCGGGTGGATACCTATCGCATAAATTCATACCGAGTTTCATAAAAATTAACCCAAGTGCTTTAAAATTTAAAATGGAGGGCACACAGACACACAGTGAGTTAAACACAGAATGGTGATCCCATTAGCCTACTTACTTTTGTACGAACTACAGTATTGTCAAGTTTCACACATAACATCGACTTATCATGATAATGCATTGAATGGGGCAAAACTGATCCAAACCAGAAGCAAGAACGGCCAAGTTATGCCAGGCTTCGCTCTTCTGGGATACTACACACCGTAGGTTGGTAGTTACCCACGTTTCAGGACAACCTATCGGTTTCATCCTGAAGGGTAAGCGTTCTTCTAAGACTGCTTGATCCTTCAAGATGGGACAGATATTTTGTCCCGAAACGTCGGTAACTAACTACCAATTTATGCTGCGGAAATCCTAGAACAGCGAAGATCAACGGCCACAAGATTAGCAATGTTGATCTGAAGGAATGGAGCAACAGCTATGGTGTGACGCAGAGAGCCATTTATTTGACAGATAATTTAATAAAGATTAACTATCGGGTTAAAAATTATGGACAGAAAATATGTACATTAGAGAGGCATTGTAATATTATAAACATTACTTCTTTTGTTAGATATGTAATGCGAGCTAAAATTTAAAAGTTAAGAATTCTAAGTACCACTGTTGTATGTTTTAATCCTGCACATAGCGCAGCTGGTATAGTGACTACGTTACGGAATGAACTCGCAGGAATAGCGGTTTCACTTCCGGCAAAAGGCAAAAATTTTCCTCTTCTTCAAGGCGTTCGGACGGGCTGTTGAGCACATTCGCCCTCCTAATCAGTTGGTAGTGGGGTAAAGCGCCCGGGGAGTGAAGATGACCACTCACCTTTATCAAGTGCCGAGATTAAAAATGAGCAGCCCTGTAACTTCTCAATGCGATATGGTTTCATGGCATATACAGGAACGGCTTTTGTGGGCCGATCCCGTTGGCCGCGCGGTCTAAGTCGTTGGTCTGCGGCCGTTCGCTTGCTAGGATTGCGGGTTCGAATCCCGCCGGGGCATGTCTGTCTTGTCTCTTGTGATTGTTGTGCTTTGTTAAGTAGAGGTTTTTGCGACGAGCTAATCACTCGCCCAGAGGACTCCTGACGGGTCTGGTGAGTCTGAGTAAGGTTGTGAAATCTGGACAATGGGGAGGCCCTGGCCCACTAGGGACTGCCGTGTCAGAACGAAAAAAAAAAAAAGGTTTTTGTGAGCGAAGCCATCCTCTGTTGCCGTGGGTGGCTGATGTGTTAACTACGTGCACCCCGTCTCTTACGAAAATATTCAAGTAGCAAGTATCACAGTCGGCGCGTCTGTCTTCGAATTTACAGAAGTTAATTGCAGCAGAAGGTCTCCGTGGCACTTAAAGTGTATGTGTACAAGATGTGTCTACGTCAATAAGTTGACACTCCTGCAGTTTATTGAATATTTACATATTCAGGTATAATGTGGTCCATAAAGTGTTGTTAATTACAAAGTCAGTTTCAAAACATTCTTGTTATTATTATTATTATTATTATTATTAGTAGTAGTAGTAGTAGTAGTAGTAACAGTAGCAGTAGTAGAAGCAGTTATAACTTAAACTTATCATAAAACAATAGTGAGTAGTTAACTATTTATTAATAAATCCTGGCAATTCATGTGGTCCTGCTTTCATTACAAATGAGAGCTTCCACAGAAGAACACGTACCACAAGCCACTGAAAATTCTGTGTGAAGTAACATCGATGTTTACATATATATACATATTTTACAACTTATATTTACTGAATATCGATACCTCGTATGCAATGTGCAGAAGGTGCAAAACGTCGATCATAAAGATTTCTGTGCATCACGAACCTGAGGGCTAACGTTTATTGGAAGGCCAATAAGCGACGTCTGAGGTTATTCTCAAATGACTTCGTGGAAGAGATTTGCCCTATAAAATCATCTCCAGTTGAAGTGCTGATAAAGTAATCCCTGCTTTTGTAAGTTCATTATTAAGGTATGAGACACGCAGGAGTAAATTAGTCATCGCTTGCTGGGAATTCAGATTCGACTCCAGGTCTGACTTTCATTCATACAGCCTACCATAAACTTCATCAGCTGGAAATGGACCTACTCAATTTAACAGAGATGTTGATGGACAATTACTGCAACACAAAAACTGTCATGGCTTGTACTTTTCGTATAGCAATTTAAAGGATTATTAAACCACACAAGTTGCTATAGGATGTGTAGCACATAACGGGGGTCGTCGGGGGCCCCCGCAAAACGATAGCCCCATAGGATATCTCACATAAGGAGGTCGCTTGCAAGTGAAGATGAGACTGATTTAACGCGTGTTAGGAAAACATGTGTAAGGGAGCGATATAAACTGACACGAGTGTCAGGTAAAATTTTCACTGTCCACGTCATGAGGGCGTATAGGGAGAGTGAAGATACAGCTCCACTTATTCTTAACTTCAGCACTAGATGGAGATGAGTGGTTAAGTCCACTCTCCAACCGCTTTACCCTTAGGAAAGGACCCCGTACACATCAAACAGGAGACCGGGTGCGCCCCACAGCCTGTCTAGGCGTCCTGTAGAAAATTGCTTGCCACTACAGGGATTGGAACCCCGGGCTTTCTAGCCCGGCTCCCTGAAGTTACACAACACAAGCACAAATGGCGAAATTCTGAAGTTGCGGCTAGGAACTCTCGGCTTCTGCTTACTTGGAATTCAGCCGTATTTTTATCCTTGAAGATGGCCTCATTTAATCTTGCTTATGTAACGACGCTTTCTCACCAGCACAGATCGTACAGCGTCGAATGAAAGGATGGCTAATGTATTGGGAACAATGTCAATGGAAAATGTTGCCGCCTGTTCTAAGATGTCAACCATTAGCATCTTCAGTCAAGATAGACGATTCAGCGTTGCTTACCAGACACATGACTCCTGAATATAAAGCAGAGGTACTAACCACTACGTCTGCCACTATCATATGATGCAGTTCGTACGTCTAGCAAACAAGACGTTTTCAATTTTCTTTGTCACCTCGGGTGTAAGTGTAAAGGTAAAGGTTTTTCTATTACGTGCCAAGGAGGCACAGACGGGAGGAAGAGATATAGCTCTACACCTACTCGACTTCAGCACTAGAAGGGGGTTCAACGCCACGCCTAAACCGCTTTACCACCTGTAAAGAGACGCCGTAGCTATCGCACAGGAGCCTCGGGGACGGTCTGGACTTTTCCAAAAAATTCGCCCCCGCCGGGGTTCGAACACCGGAATAAACAGCCAGTAGCGAGTAGCTATCCTAGCTCCCTGGGTGTTAAGAGTAGCATTATTATAACGTCAGTGAGTATGGCCCTAAGAAAAAATAAAATAATCTATATTTTCTACAATGCCCTTAAAACTAACCCATACGCAGGCTGTCGTGTTGTTTTCGAACATGGATAGTGAGGGAAATGTAAAGACCAACACCGCTACAGACACAGCAGGCAGAGAACAGGAAATCTGTCCTGATGCTAGATACAGAGAGACAACGCCTTCTGCGCCTGCACGTGGTACCTAACAACTTATTTTGAGGACTCTACCCTGGCAATAATATGGATGAGACAGGGTTCGAGTAGTGATAAAGTGGTTCGGAGGTTTTCCTAATGTCTGTAATACGGTCAAGAAATATGACAAAATAAATGTTGTACTCCCAATACTAATTACAAATTTTGCATCAGTCACCTACCCACAGGAGACATTCTTGAAAGACGTCGGTAAAGTAAGCGGAGCTTGAGGAAGCGTACTGAACGTGGAAGGTCGCGATTGACATGAAGATAGTGACGAAAATAATATTCATTATGCACTGACTGTGTAAAGGGTCATGATTTCGTCGAAAAATAAAATGTTCAGAAAAAGCACGCGTGTTCCTTACGCATAAAATAAGGTTTTCGGATAGCAGATTGCTGGAAACCCCCACTCCTCCAGCATTTACAGAGCTGATACAGTTCACATACACAACATTGTTATTTTTTATTCTTAGTTCATTTAACGACGTTTAATCTCAGATAACGATTAGGTTAAGGCCACAATTTAAAGTCCCTCGGTTGGTGGGAAAAACGGCGCTCGAATTTTTCAACCTTAAGCCCATTTGTTATTACCCTCCAGAATGCCCTGCAAATTTTCAGCCAACCCAAAGCGCTTGTCACTAGCGAAACATATTGTGTGTTTATCGCCACCAAAATACGTGCGAATAAAATGAATGGATAATTGGCTGGAAATATATGTGGAAAAGTACGCTATAACAGAGAGCGTGAGAAAGAGAAAAGTGGAGTGGGTCGATCTTTGAAAGTTATTTCCGTAGCCGATGTTACAGTGAATAATGAATTGAAAGGGATATGTAAGGAAGAGGTTTGTCAAAATAAGAGTATACTGGCTTTCGCATGAAAAGAATTAAAATTGCCAAGTAAAACCTGAGCCGAGATAGTCTTTCGGAGAATTGAAACACATGCTTCCTAAAGAAGGAACATTAAACACTAGACTGTTTCTTACGGTCTTCATCCGGACACATTTCCTGCTTCCACTTTACGTTATTATTATACAAATTTATATTCTGTGGATATTCTTCGGCTCTTGAGAAGAATACTCTTTCAGTTACACAAAAATCATTACGCCAATACTCGCGAAGTAAGAGGCACAGACGTACATTGCTAGTAAAGTTGCTGGAATTTATGGTTGGAAAAGTCTTCAGGGCACAAATAATTTAAAACTGTGGAGTATGCAACACCACTTGTATATTTGAACGGTTCAAGTGGTACACGAAAGAATATTTGCTTTACAGGTGGCACAGCAAGGCAGGATTCCCGCATATGCTTAGAAAGGAAAACACCAAAAGAAGAGAGACAAAAACCAAAAACAAGATGTGGCGAAACTGACGAACTGAGCTGAGCAGCTAAGAATCTAGATGTGTGCGCATGTAAATTCTAATAATCTCTCACACATAAAAATTATAAAATAAATATTTGTTTACAAAATAAAATAAGCATAAAAATGTTTTTTAAGTATTTGGTGTTGTAAAACGGAGTAGACAAGCGTATTATTGTTATTATTATTATTATTATTATTATTATTATTACATTATCTCCTTTATGCAGGGTATTCACACTTATATACGTGAAACAAACCATGTTTCTAGGGTATTACAGTGTCGCAAATATTCCGCGCTTATTATTCATGGTGCATATAACGCTGTCTTCAATATTAAACTCCTTTGTGCGTCTACATTAGCACTTTCCGAAGTATGTGTGCAGTGCCCACTACAGCTGTGTTCTGCAGTTCCTTGACTTCGTGCTTGCCTGATATGCTGCTAAAGTATTTTCTGAAGGATTTTGAAATGGTTCCACTTGCCCCTGTTTTTATTGGCGTCACATTTATTTTTATATTCCATATGCGCTCTACTTCTATTATAAGGTCTTTATATTTTAGAATCTTCTCGGCTTCTTTCTTTATCATTCTGTCTCCTGGGATTGCTACATCAATTGGCATACATGTTCGTTCTACATTATCCCGGATTATGATGTCCGGTTTATTATTGGGAATGGTTCTGTCGGTTTGCACTTGTTGATTCCATAATATGGTTACCTTGCCCACTTGACTCGTTTCTACTGACTTTGGTACATGTTCATACCAGAGTTCACTGTCTAATTTTACCCCTATTTCCTTACATATATTGAAGTGTATTTGAGTGCACACTCTATCATGTCGTTTGATTTATTATGATGATGATCATCATCATCATCATAATCATCATCATTACAGTGTAGAGATGAAGGTAGAAACTTAGTAAATAGTAACTTAGTTCAAGATTAGATTTTCATCTGGTTATAATCTAACATAAACTTCAAAATCGACAGAAAGCCCACGTAACCATTACACAGTTCCTGGATGTAAAAAAAATGTAAATGAAAAAATATGGTACTCCCTCACTACAAAAAAAAATACTAACAATTTTGCTGCATAGAAAACAAATATAACGCTTCTGTCTTGTATAATGACTGAACATGATTCAGCTATATTAAATAACTAGCAAACATATCTCATAATATTCAGTCAATCCGGAAATACACGCTGGCCTTCCTGCAGACTCATTTGTTGGTCTAACTTATAATGCAGGTCACAGCAATAAACTTAGTTGCACCGGTAAACTGGGCCTACATAAAACACCGCAAGGCAACATTTACAGAGAAGACCACAAGTAATTATGATCATGATAGCACCACCACCACGACCACCACCACCACCACCACCACCACCACCACCACCACCACCACCACCACCGCCCCCGCCGCCGCCGCCGCCACCACCACCACCACCACCAATAACAACAAAAAAGAGCTCAATTGTTTCATTTCTGATGATAGGCTTATCTGATTTGAAACAGGTGTATTTAGCGACAAGTGTACACGTAACATGGCACTAATCGAGAGGACGCTACTGTGTTTAAATACTCGAGAACTGTTGTGTATATATTTAGAAAACTGGAGGACGTAGCCTTTAGAGGAATTCCGGATTCATGCTGACAATTGCGACAGAAATGCGAGGTCTAACAGCTCGTAAACGATATTTATGTCCTCTGTAACAGATCGATTGCAGCCATACGCTGGGTATGGCTAAACTAAACCAACAAAAAATAAGCTCGCATCCTCATAAAACAAGTTGCAATCTGCAGATGGAAGGTACTTAAAATCGCAAATGTGCTCCGAGCTCACGTGATCATGCCACTGCTAAGTTAGAATATGAAGTAAGCAAGCAGCTTCCCAAAGCGTTTTTACATTCAACGCCTCACGAACAACCATGGCTCTTGCTAGTATATACATATTTACCGTTATGCACCTCTGACTGCCTTTTGAGCAGTGCCCTTTATTCGGGGAAGATGTGCACGCCAATGTCAGAACTAACACGGAGGAAAGAAATGAGTATAGCAAAATACTCAGCATAAGCAACATAAGAAAACGATTACCTTGTCTTAAAATTGTATTCACCAAACAGCCGAATAACTGTACAATGCTGTTTACATGCACCATAATAACACAGGTCATGGAGGTAGATTTCTTTCTCACGTGATCTATCAGCTAGAACCAGACATAGCCAAAATAACGAGTCGAAATGCGGGAGCTATCAATCGTGACAGTAGTAGTTTAACCGCGGCTGTGGAGTCGGAGTCAGTAAAAATGTACTGACTCCGGCCTCGATATAAAATCTTAAATAGATACTAGCTACAATAACCAAAAATGGGCAATAACCATCAACTTAAATATAGGTTATTAAGTCTAAAAACTAGCCTGATGATTCACGTGGTGGTGATGAAATATCGTATGATACCATTTACCACTTTAGTAGGCTTACCATTATTAATAACTGAACTGTTATGAAGAAGTCGGAGATTGAAAAATTGAGGGGTCGGAGGTTTTGTGTACCAAATCCACAGCCCTGGCTTTAACCTTGGAAAGAGTGGGGATCTGGAAACGGATTTCCGTTGTTTGATAAAACCACTCTGGAACACTCCTTAATATTCCTATAGCGGGTCTGATCGGTCACCCAACAGCCAGATATTACTGCAAAGGGTCTGTGCTCTACGTCTTTGTTGCGCCAAGCTTACAGTTGCAAGATGTTCTATAGAAGGGGCAGTCCTAGCGTGTGGTCAGTGTCAGTGATACTTATGTCGCTTTTGCACAGATCTAAGGCGCAAACCGTGGGCGTAACAGAGTGCTAGGTGAGAATAAACGAACTTGTCACGAAAAGGTCACAAAACTAAACAGCTGCAGGCAAAGCTGTACATTATCCGAAACTGTATTGTCGTGTTCTGTGATTTAACACCGTGCAGTCTGGTAGATATTACAAACCTACCATGCAGCACAGTGTCAGAACCCCTCAGAATAAAATATAAATCTTCGCCCATGTGAAAAGCCCAATTTCAGGTACCCAACATTACCTTGGATTCCGTGCGATGAGTGCCGTAGCTACAAATGATACACACTCACACCCACCCCTTGGCCCTACGGCCCTCTGAGAGCCTTGGCCTCCGTAATTACAAACACCCACTCTGCTCTATTTGCCGCCTTCTGTCGCCATCTTTTCTCTTTCACCTCCCGAATATCCTTTTCAATATATTCCAACCATCTCAGTCTTGGCCTTTCCATTCTTCTCCTTCTCTTCGGCTTACCCTCAAATATCTTCTTTACCACCCTTCTATGTTACATTCCTACTACATATCCCATCCATTCCAATCTTCTCTTTTTAATATCTGTTGCAATATCTAGGTATTTATATAACTCCTGCAATTCCTGATTACTTCTTATTCTCCACATTCCTTGTTCGACCGCTGGTCCGTATATTCTCCTTAAGATTTTCCTCTCCCATGCATTCAATCTTTTCATATCCATCGCTGTCATGGGCCATGTTTCACTTCCAAGCTACAAATGATGTGACATAAAATCCTGAAGCTGTTTTCAGCCCAAGTTACTTGTTACGCAGAAGCGCGCTAACAGATGATCCCTCGCCAAGCACCAACTCTGCGAAGGCTTGTGCGGATATGGCGAATTGTGCCAAGGCTCGGTGAACTACTGCCAACTCATTCTGCTCTCCGCGCTTTCTCCTCTGGAATTGGTGTCTCTTCAGATTCACACTTGATTTACAAATACAGAATAATTTTACTCAATACGATATGCACAATGCTTTGATATGGGCAAAAGACACGCTTAATCATCCATAGAGGCATTATTTACTTCCAAGTAGCCGTCTCGTAATTTTGTTGTTAAGTCCTACGATGTTGGTCTGGAAGCTACTTTTATACTTGGTGAATATTTGAGTAGCAAGTTTGAATGTTGTCACGCGCAAATGCAGCGTGTTTAAAACATTAGATAATTGAAACACGAAATATTTACTTTTGCTAGGGTTTGTTAATTACAGGAATTGTCAATATCACGAATATTCAACCACGAATATTTATGTTGAAAAGTTAATTGTGTACAAGAATTCGAAGTTTTGAAGTTACATAACGGAATGTAAAGGCCACCACTCTCGGAACCCTCTCTAATGCAGGCCTGCTCAAACTTTGATGCGGTGCGGGCAACTTCCGCACTATCGGGTCTGCATGCAGACAACATGAAACTCAATACACAGAATTAAGCACTAATAAGTAAACGCATAATTTTTTCTGTGTATTTTCCTGTACATAATGTGCAATAAAAATATAACAGTAATAAAAGGAGAAAATGAATGCAAATGCTGTTCATAACCTGAGCTACACTGTTGCTAATTTTAGTACCTTTTACGGAATTAATTATTAATATAATGTATGTCTTCATAAATAAACAACCTACACGTTTTCAAAATTGCTTCGGCATTCTATCTCGGCTTTGGCAAGGAAAGGATTAAAAGACTTCTTTTTCACTTATAATGTCCCCCGGACAATAAAGTACTGTATCGCGTGTCAGAAGATTTGAGCAGACCTGCTGTAATGTCAGTTTCCTCTGTCGTATGCGTCTCTTTTCAGACACACTCTATAACATAATTCCGCCACATCCTCACAAAAGATGACAGTTAATGCATTCTACGACACGGTATTTTTACATGCGATGTTATGAAACACGTGTCTATTTTACCACATTTCTCTGTAACATAAAAAATGTATAGCCTTAGAAAGTTATTTCATTAAATTTCGCAAATGTGATGCGAAATGCTTCGAATAGATGCCTGAAAACTGAATTTATGGAAGCCATTCAGATTCGAATAAATTTCCAGCCGTAATTTTCTGAAATAACAGAAAGCGGCAGCCAGTTTTCTGTGTTACAAAGAGCCCTCAGCACAAAATTCAAACACAATCCTTTATCCAAAAATAACTCTGACATCCGACGTGTATACAGTACGTAACACAAAACAAATTTACATAATGTGGATGAGGGTCAAAAGTTGTGAAAATGTATGAAGAGACAGATTCTGTACCTATTTTTACAGGGACTCTGCCCCATTACGCGCACCATGAATTGACACAAGATTTAATCACAAAAGCTTAATTCTAAATTAGATTCCCATATATAAATAGATGTTTGTCACACTTCTGCAAGAGATTGTGCACCTTTGTAAAAACTGGAGGTTGACAGTTTCAGAAGTTCACCATGTCGCCAAGTTTACCCATAATGTTTTGTCTGGGACGGCTTTAAATCCATGAAAATTTGAAAAAAAAAAATATCATACCAGACACCAACAAAGTGTACACCATACTAATACTTTACAAATATCTCCAAGACTGTCTAAAGTTTGTCAGACAGCTTTGAGTGACACACCACAAAATTTTGTACTTGCATTACTTTCAGCACCTTAACGAATCACAAGTTCAGATTCCAGAAAGCTCAAGGTTTCTCTTCGGTCAGTTATGGAGTTTGGTTATGCAAGATTTCGCGAAACCAACGCTAATAAAAGGGATAGGAAACCAACTATACTGAAAGTAGTGGACTGTGAACTCTGATCACACAAACACTTTCACTTATAGGTCACCTATGGCGACAGACATTTCAGAAACTGAGGTCATTGCAAGTACGTAGAAGTAGGCACGGCCACAAGCTGCTGAATACTTCGCTGACGTGTTAACAGTTTGGCTCCGCGGAGGTGGTTCAGGAATTAACTAGCCATAGGAAAATCTTTATCGTTACGTTACTTTGCAAGCAAATGGGATAAAACTTAAGTTTTGCGCAGCAGCATGAAAAGGGTATTAATTGCGTTATAACGCACGGTACAGAAAGAAATTTTACACTGCGCAATCACGTGCGAAGTAACACGGTATGTTGATATGAGCGCTTTGTAGAAATGAGAAGCAACAGTCAGGCCGAAGATGTCATGTAACTTACAAAACACGATAGTATCCAGATATTTCAAGGGCTATATGATTTTACCTAAACAATTATACATATATATACGTATGTATATATATATGTATATATATATAAAACGATCCCTGTTAGTCTGTAAACCAATGATTGAGGAGCTTGCGGCCTCCCGGATTTGTCTGCGACGCGCCTGAGTTTTCGAACACATGGAACTTAAGCTCCCTCAACAGAATGAAGACATTTTGTTGGACGATTGGATAACTCCGCACGCACAGTTAAATGCAGTAAAAAATATTTTAAGTTCTAACGGACTCAGTGCATGTTGCATAGGAACATCCTACGTTGGTATTTTTCCAGCACTAGAGAGTGGTGCGGGTTAGAAATCTACGCAGTAGTAAGCTTTAATTTACCCGCCCCCCGCCCTTGTTTCAGTTGTAAATAAGCCCTAATAATAACTGATGTATGTAAATTTTACATATAATTCTATAGAACAGTCCCCCGACTTTGCAGTACGACGTCCTCCAGTTTCAGTCCCTTTTCTTTCGTGCTTCAGAGATTAAGCAAGTAGGCCTATTCTCATCTTTTTTAACTTACGTTCTTTCTGATGAAGAAGATACATACCAAACTAAAACAATACTGATAAAGTTGTATACAACTTGTGGAGAAAAACTGCGCACATGAACAGTAGGGACAGTTAAAAACCAACGAGAATAAATTAAAAAATAAACAAGTCCGCTAGAAGAAACTGTTACCGAGATGTCACGATAAGAATAAATCGTCAAATGAAGCATTTTAGTGCAGAAATGTTGAGGTTTTCTCCCCTACGCGCTGTTCGTGAGGGCTATTTCTTGTCCCATTCGACAGGCATGTAACGATTTCTCCAAGGATTCATTCTTTCAGCCTTTTGTTTTTGTCGTTATGGGATTTTCTACCACGCTCTATTTTTCGTGTGCGGCATTTTTCATACATTCTGTATGCTCTACAGGCGAAAGTGGAGGGCAGCACAAGAACACTGACTTCTAAACTACGAGGCACTAGGTATTTCCCGAGTCTGGTGTAGGCCTACAAAAGTGTCAGGTGCACAATTCTAAGTTATTTTTAATCCTGTAAGACTATACGAAACACATTTATAAAGGACACGAAGCAAATTTGTTGTCAAGGACTTCATCCTGGATTTATATTACAACAAATAATCACATATTCGTTTTTACGTAGGCCTAAACATTTTTTTGAAATAAATATTTGTGTTTTAAGAAGTTTTATTTCATTTTCCTCTCATTTGTTTTGTAGGTTATTTAACCATAGTGTCATTAATTGGCTTCGTATATTGGACGATAATGAATCATGCTGCAAAGGATGTGGAAGAAAGTTGTCGTTGGTTGCGGTGTGGGCAGTAATAGTTATTTGTGTGGGAAGACTGAAGAGAGAAACGAACACCACATTCGAACCAGACACCATCCGAATGGCGTCTTATTATTTTCGGTAAATATTCAGACGCGTAGTGATTGTGTTTATATTGCTTACTACATTAACATCATTTTTTTCCGACACAACAGTTCCTAGTGGGCCAGCGCCTCCTCATTATTGAGGCTTCACGATCACACTAGGGCAAATCATATTCGTAGGATTCCTCTGGACGCATGATGAGCCCGACGCAGAGGCCTCTACCTGACAACACACAGCACTCACAAAGAGACAGACATCCATGCTCCTGGTGAGACTCGAAACTACAATCACAGCACGCGAGCAACTGCGGACCCACGCCTTAGACCGCGCGGCCACTGGGATCGGCCATTAACATACGTTTGCACAAACTGCTCACTTAAACCATTCACCCCATCTGCTTTATGGATCTCCCGAGACCTCGGTCGTTTATTTTCTTACCCGAGTTCTGTATACATTTCCTTGCATGTTCGTCACGCATATTCATGAATTACTCTTGCCATCTTAACTATGCCAAATGAAACGTACAAATAAAATTCTTCTGTTAGTTGGTCTCTTGAAAACGGTAACTTAATTGGCACGCCACCAACAACATACTGGAAACGAGCCTCAGGACAGATTTTTATGTCCACAATCACTCTGCGCGGATTTTTACTGTCATCAGTTGCAGTAAATGATCTGCTAATGTCTTAGTCTCCAAGAGTCGGTTTTCATATCATTTCCATACGCGATGAATTCTGTGTAAGGGTTGTATACTACAAGACAGCGCCATTGTAATCTACTTCATCCAGTGGCCAATTTAATACGAAGCAAATTCGCCCAAGTTTTATTTTCAGTTAAATATTTTGGGCTTAATTTCCTTCGTAACATTTCCTGTAAACATTTCTACTTCTTATTATTCCCGCAATGTTAATAATTAGGTATAGAATTCTTTCAAAACAATAGTAAAATTGCAAGCACGCACACACACAAACACAGGGAAAACTTTTATTTTTAAGTCATGAGTAACATCCCAGTATTCCCAGTATTCGCTAACAGCAGCATCTACTGGTGATTCGTCTCACTGGCTGATGCAGTTTGCAACTACATTAAACTTTCATCAATTACCACACTCCATAGCCATTGCCAGAATTGATAAAATACAGTACAGTCGTACGTAAGTAATTCAGAATCAGTGACAAGGTTAAAACGGATGTTTGTTAGGTCGGGAGGGGGTTAGGTTGCGACAAAACAGGCAGAAGTTTAACTTATTCAAGCAAGTACGACTGGAATTTCTGGAACTGTCTGCGTATTACATACCTAATAAGCTCCACTTCCATGCAGTTGACACGACAGCTCACATTCACCTCAAGGCAGATATTCTGCCGCACACAAGAAACCTACGAGCCACCACATCTACACTACCTGCTTGTCGACTTCAGACTGGCGAGCAGCGCCACTACCTACCAGTCGCAGACCCGTCGTGCTGCCAGTTCCAGATCCTGTCGCCGTGCGCGCTCCTTACGTGGGTGGTCCACAAGGTACTGCTCTTGAAACAAGAGAAACGTGAATTACAATGCAGACTAAACCGAATAATTGAAAGAATAAATCGGTAATTTGTTGCATAGATGAAAGTATATCTAAACAATTAAGTAACCGCAAACTATGAGTGATTTCAGGCTTCCGCCGTGATGGAGATTAGCTCTGCATTCTCCTGGGATATTACGCAGCGTAGAGTGGTAATTCTGAAAAGACGTTTCTTCTTTTTGGACTTATTTACACTTGACGATGGGACCGATATGTTGTTTCGAAACGTCGGTACAGAATTATCACTGTACGCTACCTAATATCCCAGAAGAGCGCAGATCTCAACTAACAGCAAACTAATTACTAAGTTAAGAATTCTCTTTCTCTTCCATGGGACAACAGCCCCTAGTGAGCCAGGGCCTCCCCATTGTGGAGGCTGCACGATCACACTCAGACACACCACACTCGGTAGGACTCCTCTGGACGAGCGATCAGCCCGACACAGAGACCTCTACCTGATAACACACAACATTCACGAGAGACATACATGCCTCCAGCGGGATTCGAAACTGTAATCCTAGCAAGCAAGCAAGCAGCCGCAGACCCACACCTTAGACCACGCGGCCACTGGGATCAATTAGTTAAGAATAAATATCTACATAAAATATCAATCACAGTAGCCGCGAGGTCCAACTATTTTCACCGAAGCACCCAACCTGGTGATTACCCGGAGCTCTTTCCGTGTGCGTAAAGTGGTCAGGCTTAACAATGAGTGGAATTAATACCTCCAGCCTCCTGCACGTCTTCATGCCTTGTACTTATACCCTAGAACCGACTGAAAAAAAGCCGTTTCGTTGCATTCAGAATACACGTATCAGCTGAACACAAACATGGTATTCATTTTTGTAAAAATACTTGTAAAGTACCTTCCATGCAGTAAGACATTATTCTCTCTAGCTTTAGGTTTTCATACTGGTGTTAGCCTTACAAACACATCCTCAGCTAACTATAAAAGAAATTAACTAATTGAGAAAAGTCCTCTTGAATGGTCAGACAGCCAGAGCCACAGTAGGACTGACGGTCAGTTGTTTCTTTCGTCTCATGTCGAGCTACTTTTTCAGAGGTTCATGACCAGATAGCTTTCGAGGCTGGAAGTGGGTGCCTACTGTCTTGGTGAGTCCTATCTGAAGTGAGAGCGGTTCTCTCCGTTGTCAGAAGTCTTGGCCAAAAACTTTGTGTATGTCTGTATGTGTTAACACAGCGTTCAAAACTTTTGAACAATGTGAAGTATATACAGCGCCACTTTCAGTCTATGAAATGCGCAGAAAACTAAATACCTTAACTTATCCAGCTTTCAGTAGAACGGCAGCTTAGTCACTTGAAAACTTAGAGCTACCAACCGTAAATTTCTTATAATTTCTGTTTTGTGCTTCGCCTTATTCAGGCAGTCAAAGAAATTCATCATCATCATCGTCATCGTCGTCATCATCATCATCATCATCATCATCATCATCTGCACTGCAGCCCTTGGTGAGCTTTGACTTCCTTAGTCAAATAAATTGTTCCCCTTTAATGAAACCCGAACGCTTAGGCCTATATACCGTGTTCACAAGAGCCCTATAAATGACTTAAATATTGGCAATAACAAACTAAACTGTTTAAAAATTACAAATTGTCCTCCCATGTCAGATGTTCAGGCGACCTTGATGGTCGTATTGTCGGCTTATTCTGAAGTTGTAGGCCATTCCACTTCAGACGAACATTTTACTCTTAAATGAGTACTGAAGAGAAGAGAAAAATAGATATTTTAGAAGAACCGTCAGCTGGGTTAGGTTGACGGCTCTGAAACTCACTCAAGACTGGACTTTAATCGGTGCCGTTAAAGAATAACTATAAAATGACATTGGCCCACCTATAATACAGAAATACAGGACAACCTAACACGGAGTTTAATTATGAAATCTTTAATTGAATTTAAGTACAGTTCTCTGATCAACATAATAGCCAAGATGGTTTTATAATTACCTACATAATTAGTGATAAGCTGCAGATCATGTCATTGTTAATTCTCAACATTTCTTTGGCTTTTAAAATTACAGGGCCATGTACAATACCACGAGAAGACCGCGTGAAATTATGTGGTAACTGCAACAGGAGGACTGTAAAGTACGCATGTACAATATTCTAAAATTATGCAACTTTTGTTAAGTTTCTTTTTGCTGTTATACACACAGCAGTGAAAGTTTAGATCCTTTAACAAACTTAAAATTTATTCAATAATTAAGCAACTGTTAGCTTCTCAAAGGGACCCTTATCCATGCAGTCACTTAAACGCG
Source organism: Coptotermes formosanus (assembly GCA_013340265.1). Lineage (NCBI taxonomy): Eukaryota > Metazoa > Arthropoda > Insecta > Blattodea > Rhinotermitidae > Coptotermes > Coptotermes formosanus. The sequence goes on from BLKM01004458.1 coordinate 783,474, forward strand.
TATCTGCAAGGTTAAATTCAGTATGACGGCGCATGCATTAGAATGAACACTGTTTTCTTTCTGTTGAGGATGGAGGACGCACTTAAGTTCTATTTTCTCGCTGTTAGGTAGAATAAAGATAAAAGTAGGATGACTTCGTGGTCAGGGTCGCAACCTCTGACGTCACAGTGTGATCATCCCATTGTTGGAAGATGAGCTGAAGGTAGCCATGTTGAAGGACGTCACAGTCTGCAGCCGACCGTATCCTCTATCTGATCTCATCGCAATCCAAAGATTTTAGAACAAGTTGGGCTCATGTGTGATAATGGGTTCTAAGAGAAGGAAGGACAAGACGTCCTCATATTACGTTCATGCAAACAACGTACAATAATGCAACTGATTACTACAAAACAATGAAATAATTTTTGTGTTTCGATTACGTATGTGGTATGTGCAAATGCGAGTTATAATGTGATTATTCGTAATGTTTGTGACAATAGCCGGATTCAGCATAAAATATTTTATTGGATATTCCGTAATATCAGAAATGTATTTGACACAAACGACGTTTTGGAAGTTGCCACTACTTTCGTCTTCAAGTGACTGGCCACTGCAATAACACACATTCATTCGTTTTATTTCCGGATTAATTGCGACTGCCGGAATCAGACTAGAAACAATTTGAATGTTAGGTTAATATGGTAATCACTATGCTGCTGGGACTGTCCCAGATAACTTCTGTGCAAAGAGGAGCATGGCCTAACAGTTCACACAAAACCCTACGTAAAGGTCCAAAACGGTTTCACACAGGAGTGTTTAGTGTTGAGTTGAGTATTTAGATCCTCTGAGTGCATTTTCTTGCTCCAATAAGAGCCAAGATTTTTGACACGGGCCTAAGGATATGGCGAGGAACACCTGTGACTTTAATCTTAAGTATGCACATACAAATTACGTTTCTGTGATAAATAACTGCAATTATTCACTACTACATGACAAATTACCCATACTGTACTTTAGATCGCTCTTCAGATGCGAGCGAATTGATGACTCACACTTATGTCATTTCTTCAGATGGACGAGCAAGGCCCTCGTGAAGGTCGTCAGGTTTAATTGTGATATTGACAAAAATCTTCGAACAGGGCTGGAAACTTGAAAGAAAACACGTATTTTACAAGTATTTCTACACAAAATTCTCCTTCACTTTTACCTTTTAGAGTATAGAGATATGCACCTGTAAGTACCTCCAATTTTAATACCACAGAACTTTGTATACTTTTAACAGAGTGTACAGCATGTATACGTGTTCCGTGTTATTCTCGGAAAAACAGCGGCTATGTCCCTTCATATTACGAAGTAAACAGGTTTATTATTCGCAAGCCGCAAGACTTCCAAGAAGCCGGAAATGAAATATTGAACACAATATTATTTTTATAAAGGTGCTGCCTCAAAACGACGATCAGTTTTAAGGAACCACGACCATGAAGGCACCTACGCCATACTATCCTACAACTTTAACGTCGATTTTAACATTATCCTCGCACCTACTCCTAAATTTTCCAAGTGGTTTCATTTCTTTAGATTTTCTAACCAAAGCTTTGAACGCATTTACAATTTCTCTCTTTTTTCTTTAACTGTGACATTTCATTGTGCTTCGTGACAAATATATAACGTGTGACACTCTCCTCTACACAACTGAAAAGTGTATTACAATTTAATATTATTATCATAATTATAGCGAAATATTTATTTGTGCCTAGGAAATTGTTGAATTTTATACATTTGTAATTTATCTAATGGGCGTTACGTCCTCGCTTAATCGCTTCCTTCTTGGTTTGTTTATATTAACAATAAATACATGTGGGTGAAAAATAAACGTTACGTATTCAGGTAGGTTACCGGACCTCCAAATATGCACCTCTAGTTTGCCGGTTATTGGATCCGAAAGCAAGTTGACAGAGTATATTTTCTTAATACAATTTACCAAAAATTTTGGTTGCTTCTATCTAGACTACTGTTTTAAGAAAGAGAAATTACGTTTTTAAACTACAGTATCAGCTAAACATTGACGTGATTATTGAACGTTTAGAAAACTGTGCAACATGACACGATGTAAAGGGCCTACTATAATTTTTCTTTATTCGATTTGCTGCCATCGAAAGCCGCCTTTAATTTGGTAGCACTCTTGCTACGAATTGTGAGGTCCCGAGGCCATCTCAGTCGGGCGAACGTCGGAAATAATGGAGGTTGTTCGTGGTCTTCGTCAGTCCCTTCAGGGAAATGTTGGGGTAGCAAAGGAAATTAGGCCGTGGCCGTTTGTTCCCACGTCCCTTCCATTATACTATCTACTAATTACGCTATAAATAGATGGTGCAGAAATTATTGCAACAGTCAAAATAAGGTACGGTAAATTTTCGAGTTTTAAGTTTTTCGCAGCGGTGTAGCTAGTTTCTTTTCTTCTGGAGTACGAAGCCGCGTCAATGGGTAACCGTATCCCAACATTTCGAACAACATGTCATCTTCAAGTATCGAAATCTCGAAGAAAAATTATTGTATCGCAGATCACCCGAAAAATAAAATAAGTAGGTCTGTCCACAGGCATACCGGAAAAAAGAGTATTGCTACATGCACAATGAACTGGGAACCAGATGGATTTGAGTGGCCATTTTAGGTCCCCGCCGCTTAACCACAGAGGAAAGAACACCTAGTAGCCCTAGCTACTGAACACGAGACCAGATAGCTTCCAGAATAGGTCTGGACTCTTTTGAGAAGAGAAAAATTTATTTTCCCTGAAGGGAATTGAATCACAGATCCTCAGACGTCCAGCCTCTTCCATAATCATTATATCGAGCGTGGTGTCCCGGCACCGTAAATGTGACTAACCACCAAACATAAGTATAATGAAGAAATGCTGTCTTCAGGGTAACTTCTTAACACGTATGGGCTTTATATTTGACATCTTGTACTTTCAGTAAATCCTGTAGCTAATATTGGAATAATTTAATCGCTAGTACAAGGAACGCACTTATGCAATCAACTGCATTCCCATTTTAGGCATCTAAAGTGCACTACCAGATTCTTCATGTCCCTCAGTCCGTATGGAGAACACGTTTCTCCTGGATGGCTTTCGTCAAATTCGTTACTCGGGGTTTTCACTGGAATCTGTCGAAAACATACAATTTGTTTAAAATCTTGCAAAAACAGAAGAAAGAGGAAGTTTGGTACGTAGATACATCACAAATATACCTACACATTTTTTTAAGAAATATTGTTTGTAAGTCAGCAACTACAGAATATATCAAAGGCGTGAAATTTTGAGGGTGCACATGAGGTTTACATTTGTCATAAAGAATCAACGTAGACAAATCACTATGAAAAATAATTTCTTCAAAGGAATAGAATAATAGAACCTAATAATAGTGTCATATTTTATAATATACTTACAACTGTGAAGAATGAAAAATGCCTATACCCAGAAGGTTAACTGATAGTAGGACCAGCTGAGAATGGTCCAGAATGCACAGATCAGAAGGTACCTTAACGCTACGTTGTACGCACATTTCTTGTATTGTGAACATGTAGGCCTACAGTTATACAGAATGATCACTACGACTGGTTTCAAGTGTCAGATATTCATACTTTCGGCTCCACCACCAGGGGGCAGCTACCTGTAGCAATCAAAAGAGTGGATGTATTTGTCACGTAGATTGATAAAAATGTCTAATGTATTCATTTTCAGCATTGATATTACAAATTTTGGCACTGTTTAACTTAACACAAATTTAAAAATATGCACCTAGCCTAACAGTACTAGCTCCCTGCCTGCGTTTGTCTAAACATCTCGAAAACCGTAAGACTTAAGGACACGTTTTGTATATAAACTTCGTGATTTACATGTCCCTGTAATTTCTATTTCAAATATTTTTCGCTATGATAATTGTTCAGTAACGCGCGCACGAGTTAAGCTCCAGAAGCGAAGACAAATGCGTGTAGGTCTTCAATAAAGTATTTATTATTTTTCCCGACTTTAATCAAAAGCGGACACGGTCCAGAAATTTTAGTCGCTTTCAAATTTCACGAAAACCGTTAAGCTATTCATGAGTTGTTTTTTTCCTACTGACGAAGGGAATTTAATATTCGCTCCTTAGAGGCACGAAAGTGCTTAAAATGGCTGTTTGACTCCGAATTTCCTAGGCAAAATAACTAGTAGCTACCAACAGTGTAACACGCACGAACTCCTACGTAGCTAAAATGGAACCAGATGCGCCTTGAGACACGTCACCATAATCACGTAATTCCGGAAGACTGCGCAATCCTCGACCTTTCACGCCAATTCGTCCTTAGCTTTCGAACAGTTTAGGCTGAGATTTAAAAACGAAACTGATACCATTCGCAATTAGTTTGTGTCCGTAATTGATGGGCTAATGAAAATAAAATGCAAAATTAATAACGACTTTACGTAGACTACGATAATCAGACAGTTAATAAGGATGCACATAATAGTATTGTTTCCCAGTTACTTAATAAAAGTGTTCTATGTTTCAGTTCAGATCACAGCCAATATATATATATATATATATATATATATATATATATGCTGATATTTGTGCATAAATTTGTAGGAGGAAATGGGGAACTATTCGCATGGACGGACAGACGAAAGCTAATGAACAGTTTAGAATAGTCAATTTCGGTCAGGATTTTGATTAAATATATCTCAATAATAATAATAATAATAATAATAATATAGTCATCTAATGACTGTATTTTTACTTTGACGCTTTTTAGGTGCGGTCGCGTTAGTGGCGAAAAGTGCCTATTAGATTCGCCATGTCTGTCTGTCCGCATGTATTAACGCGGCTACCACTGGACGGATTTTTGTGAAATCCTATATTAGAACTTTCATGAAAAGTTGTCGAGAAAATCTAAATTTGTTTACAGTCGGCAAAAATACCGGGTACTTTACATGAATACTCAAGTACGTTTATACTGTTGACTGCAGTACGAAATATTGTGTAGCTGAACACCAGTACACAGGAAAATCAATACTTTTGCGTTGTTGAGAACTGCATGTAGATTAACAACAATACAACTGGAACGTATTGTTGTGTTTGCGTGACAAAAATTGTTATTCGAAAGCACTACAGCAGTGGTTCTTAACCTGTGGTCCGTGGGTCCGTTGGTCCGTGAACTTATTAATCCATTAAATTTTAATGGATTAATAAAGGCGCCCATATATTACAATATTACTTATTAGTTATTTTTTAATATTTTGAAATATGTATTTGAGCATAACTGCTTTCCTCCGTAATAAATCTATAATATATATTGTAGCTCCTACATGTATGTATTTTATTTTATGCATTTAAGCACATTTTACTCAGAAGGAGTCGGTAGGTTTCACCAGTCTCTCAAAGGGGTCAATGGCAGAAAAAAGGCAAAGAGTCACTGCACTACAGCATTACATTATACATACACTACCTTTTTTTTTCTTTCCTGCGGGCTAAAGGTTCATTAGGCGAAGATTGGTTCGGTTCGCGATCTATGTAACTCTTTATTCACCCATTATACTTGCATCCAAACTATGCGTGTCGGCTGAGATAATAAAAACATCCGTAAATAAACCACAAACACAGAATGCCTAACATAAAGCGGAATCGGCTCATATAACTTACAAACCCGCTCATAAAGCGTACATTAACAATTTGTGTTATAAAGGACTTTTTATTTTTATAGCGGGACTGCTCGCCGTAGAGCGGACAACATCGTTACTGCATAGCCACCGATGATGCCGCACTTTCTGCAGTACTGAGTCCGTCTCTGCCTTGCATTACTTAGAAACGAAGTGTCTTTGTACACAAATATGTCCTCGACGCTAATTATTGTTAGGTAAAGCATTAGGTATTGATTTCTAACGTCTGAGAAAATCTGACCTAAACCAACTTCCTAGAGCAGACTCTTTCTAGAGGAGCTAATAGTAGCTAAGCTAATAAGAAATTCTCCGCCATTATCGCAACTCCGACGTTATTTACTGTGGCCATAAGAACAGACTGGTACCTGTTATGAGAAAGATAAGTCAGTTCCACACATTCACCGTGCCATTCATTAAGATTTGATGTTAGGATAGCTCGGTTGGTGTACTGACTACAACCTGGACGACTGAAGAAGTAGGATTCCCGGCAGGGAGCCGGAGATTTTTTCTTCTTTGGCATCCAGACTCGTTGTGGAGCCTACGCAGCCTCCTATTCAGTGGGTAAAGGTGGTTGTTTCGCCAGGAGCAGAGCGGCCCGCCGTTAAGCTGACAGCTTATATTAATATAACACCGGGGTTAAAATGACGTGGAGCTATAACTCCGCACTACAGATGCCTTCGTGGGGTGGTGCTTAATTAAGCACAGGGACAATTTTTTGTTTTAATTTTTATTATCTGTTTCAGTAGTACCTTTCTACCTATGGCTGGGTTATTCAAGTTTTCTCTTACTTTCGTGGGGTTTAACTAAATCTGATTCAACCAAAGGAGCGATATTTGAGCATTAAGAATTAACATAAAAGTTTTGGGCATAAACCTTTGTAAGCATTGCAACTAACAGGTATAGACCCCACCAACTTCTGTGCAATACATTCTTGTTTCGACAGCTATTATGAACTGTCTTACTCGCCACGTACATGGTAAGGTTCGCACAAGCTCAAAAGTTTTATGCAAATGTTTTCTAAATATTTATAGTGATGAGTATTTTTCTCTTCCACTTCAAGTAGAATATCATTTTACCTTTTAAGGAGCATAAATGAAAAAACTGAAAGTTACACAGGCCAAACATTTGTGTATGTACCCTTGCTGCATTGATATGTAGACATACGGTTACGTACAGCACGTTTAACTTTTGTTTTGTAATTTATATTTGTCCCCCTGTACTTAACGAAGGCATATGGGAAGTCAAGTATACCAGCACTCATTCTTAACCTCGGCACTAGTCGAAGGTAGGTGATTAGCTTCACGCACCGGCCGCTTTACCCACCTGAAAGGGGCCGCCATTGCAGGTTGAGTATATGGTCGAAGGGTCCCCAGTTCCTGTCTGGACACTTAGGAAAACATTTTCTTGCTCTTTTCTGGAATCGAAGCACAATTTTTCAGCCCCCCAACATAAGGCAAAATTATTTCAGCTCCGAACGTTGCTTGTATTAGCGGTGAGTGTAATGATAGAATGTGAAGAGCAGGTGTGTCATCATTTTAAAGGTCAACTGCATGTAAGATGATTAGTCAATACGCCGTGGCGTGTATGAACACCATGTGCGAGCCTGCGTCAAAATTTTACCACGAGTGAAAGTTGTACATTAAAGTCGCATTAAAGAGGAACTTCAAATTGTGATGCTACGGTCTTGTAATTGATTTGCCTTTCGAATGATCCACACTGTCTTTTGCCCACTAAGTGAAAATTTGAGACGCGCAGCAATGCTTACTTCCAGTCATGAGCAACTTGATTATGTTATTTGCTTGAAGTTCCATTTAAGTCGCAGGTGATGTGGGTGCCCCTCCGTGGTTTTATACAAGCGAGAGGAGTAGGGCCATTCTGAATTTTACAATTCCGCAGTAAGGTACTAAGACGTTTACAATATGTCCATCTTCGATTTAAAACACCTGAACTGGAAGAAAAATGCTGATGTATGTATGTATGTATGTATGTATGTATGTATGTATGTATGTATGTATGTATGTATGTATGTATGTATGTATGTATGTATGTACGTACTACGTACGTATGTACGTATGTACGTATGTATGTATGTATGTATGTATGTGTGTGTGTATGTATGTATGTATGTATGTATGTATGTATGTATGTATGTATGTATGTATGTATGTATGTATGTAGTAAAAGGCAAAAAAGTAAAGCTATCCCCATTACAGGCCTGAACAGGCCCTTAGGGTTCCAGGAGGTTGAGGTTCCCAGATTTCAAGACAATGGGCACATAAAGGTGGTAGGAATGTCAGCCCTAAGCACCGGCCACCTTTACCCCCCAGGAAATATTCCTGGTACTCATTTCTGGTAGATGCTGATTCGTCCCCGGGGCCATAGTGCAGCCGGAAGGTATGTGGCAATATAAATCTAAGTAAACAATTAATACGCGTACAAGCCTACACCTTGCACACTGTTTCCTGTACACCTTGTTCAAGATGGACAAGCGTAAAATGGCTATTTCAGTACATTTAATTACCTATATGTGTGCTAGGGTTGTCATATACCCATCACAAGATAAGACGGTATTTCCCATTTATCGAAGACAAAAAAGGACATATCGGTGAAAAAGGAGGTTAAAAAGGATATAGGCTATAGATAATCAGGGTTTTATTAAAAGTTCCCTTTCAACGTTTCTCTGCTAATATTTCCGTAAATTATGGGTAAGATATACAGAAGGAGATGTTCTTTAAGCACTTTCTCACTGAGCTAAAACTGTGCAGAATTTCCGCGCCGAAGTTTTCCGAGACATTCCGAAGGTCAACTGCTGAACTCATGCTTTTTTAACTCGGACAATGTTAACATGATATTATAATTACGTATTTCTTAAAAAGTGCTAGAAGTTATTTTGAACTTTAATATAATTAAAGTACGCAAGGGCTTTAAGAAATAACAAATAATAAAACTCGGACGTCATAAAATTCTAAAAATCCGCCAGGACGAAAATTTTTATGTCGAAAAACAGGACATGTCCGAGGAAAGAAGGACGTATGTTAGCCCAACAGTGTTTAGATATAGGCTTACACTGTGTACATATAGGCCTACATTTTGAGTCTATATCTGAACATTCTTCCTTTTTCAGGAAAAATTTAATTACAACAAGCGGAGCAAGCTTCTGGTTTCCAGAATAAACGTAAACGCTTCTCAGTTTTTAATATAGAGAATTCCTACACATAAGACTTGTATGAAAGATATAATGCCTTTGTCTTCAGGGTTTAGTAGCCTAAGAAGACCCCGCAGATCGAGGGACCACACTCTCCTGAAACGTCCGTAACTATGTACCAGCCGACATGGCGTAACATAGCAGAAGACTTGATGTTGAAGGTACGTGTAATTTCATTTGTCCTTCATCCTATTTGTTGATTTACAAAACAATGACCACAATAGAGGTCATTCAAGAAACATTCAACCGGAGGTAAAGCTGGATTGAAGTCATTCACAATGAAGATATTCTTACTCTGTCCGTTACCATTTCACCAATATTCCACTTTCGTGGCATCTGGAGGGTGGAACTTGGACCCATTAAAAGGGTTATTCTAAGAAACCGAGAAAAGAAAAGACAAATCACAGATCTGATCTGGAATTTGATATTTGGCAATTGTTACATGTGCCTTGCATTTTGTACTGCACCAGGGAGCCGTGTCTGTTTCTGGAATACACTATGTTCACGAATGCAATCTGAGACGGTGCACAGGCCTCCTCGAAGAATTTTTGTTACTGATTTGTAGAGTCATTCTTCCTGTGTTGGAACATTTTCGGTTCCAAAAATTATGAAATCAGCTGTTTATGTAAATTTAAATATGGAGCCATTAAAGTACAGCTTTACTGTATGTATCACCTGCTTTGACATTAGAAACGACATTTTGCTCATTAACTATATTTATGGGTTTTGCTGGAGACTCACAAAAAACAGCAATTGCTTCCTTCAGGGAACATTAACGGATTGATAACTGCAATGGAGACAGTTTGTTCTGTGTGAAGTATATAGTCTTATTATTTAGATCAGGGTGCATAAACCTCGGACGCCAGGTCGCCATGGCAACTAAATTTTCCACGGAGGCGCCTAATATTTGTGGGTCTTCAGTAAAAAACTTGCTTCACGTTACTGGCGCCTAGGAATTTGAGGTGACTCTTGCAGTTTTGCAAATTTGTGGATCCCTAATTTAGATTAATGTAATGTTTCAAATGATTAAAACAAGTAATTACTTTCTGCTATAGACTCGGTTACTGAGAAGTTAAGAAACGAAATATGAAAAGTTTTAACGTGATCAAGAATTTCTATGGGCGGCAAGGTAGCCTCTCTGTTTTACATACACATCGTTTAAGTGTCGAAGCATGTGACAAGCCAGAAAAAGATGGAAGGGCAGAGGGGGTGAATCCTCCCTCCTAAATATGGATTACATCCAGGTATCCCCAGTGCTCGCCGAAGCAACGGTTCATGCTTCTAACTTTCGATGTCCCTTGAATATTAATTGCTACAATAAAGTCCCTTCAGTATGAAAGAAATAAACAAAGTAAGACAAATTACCATTATTGCAGACAACAATTCTACGCTCCGATCGATACGGCGGAACATCCCGTCAGATATGCAGCAACACACCTGTAGGAACCTCACATGGGCCTATTCGTACCATCTGTCGGATGCACTGCTGAAGTAACTCGCAACATTCACGTAGTCTGTGCCATCTACTGTACACGGTTACAACTGTCTGACCACAACAGTTTGCGACATTGTTTTGCGACATCCCAGACCCAGGGAGGGCAAAGCTTATAGAAGAGCAGAATGCAAACTCTATTGAATATCAAATTACCCTTCATTATTGATACATGTGACAATAATTAATTATACAGTTTTGAAAAGAAATACTTTATAAAATGTTGAAGCACTTGTAGAAGTTGTAAGACTCTACACAATTATGTTTTACGTAAAACACTGTGGGCAGAAATGACACATACGCTGTCATCTTTACCTCTCGATCTCTTTGACGCTACGAGTAACAAGTTGCCCAGCTGATCGGTATGACAAAATGGTAGGTTTGTTTCGGCTGGGAGTTGGATTAAATTGTCATCGAAAATCCAACTCGGAGAAATGGAAGGGGCAGGACCACAAGAAAGGGTTGCGGTGAGATGTACTGCGCCAGATATGATCAAGTCCGAGTTGTCTAGTGATTCGGCGAAGAAGGGGCATTCCGATCGTATCAGGCACAGTTGTAACAGTACACCACAAATGGAGCTTGGTCGATGCAGTGACAACGATCCGGGTGAGAGAACTAACGAAAGACTGGCCGTCACAAGCGATGGCACGCTTAATCCGTTCAATGGGATCGAAAACAAACAGTGCAAGAATCCGAATTATTCTTCAGACAAGCATAGCACCAATGGCCTTGACAGCAAAACAAGCAAGATCAAACAGATTGTTGAAGAGTCTATCAGGTACTTATCCAAATTGGAGATGCAACACGTTCATCTAGGCAGTGTGAATCTCTGTTGATGTATTCGGTGCACTGGTAATTAGTGCTGGTTAGTGAGAATTTTAAAAATGTATATATTCTTTTCAGTCCTGATTCAAAGCAAGCTGTGATGAGAATTCTGGACAAAGTTAATGAGCTGTCAACAGCTGAGAAGCTGCTGCTGTACCTTAAGTTACCAACAGGGAGGAGTGGTAAAGTAGACCCACTGAGGCAGTAAGTATGTTTCGTGTGAGTCCTGAATATGAAACACTGCAGTTTCAAAGGATGTCATTTGACATGTAGTGAGTTCTCAGTAAACTTTTTTGTTACTGGCTATAGTGTATCCCACATATACAATAGCACATTTCCATCAGATGACTTGAAGTGTACAGGCTGAAGTGTATTTAATCCTAGCCACCAATTTAGAACAGTGGGTAATAATGTAAGAATTACGGATGAGACCAAACACTTGCAGCATTAGGCACTGTGAAAGCATGGTCGTGTTTGGTGCAGTATTGCAGAACTTCCAGATGTATTAGATATGTTTGTGTTGTGATGGAAACACCTTTTTACAGACCATTGAATCCCCTTGGGAGTCGGTTTGAGATACACCAAACAATCACGTGGATCAAGACGCATTTGGAGGAGGACCCAGATGTCTCACTTCCAAAGCAGGACGTTTACGATGAATATATGTGAGTCATGTAGACTTCTTGGTATTGTTGAAAAGGCAATTAGCATAGTGGTATAGAAACTGTTCCCTGAAATATAAACTCCTGTGTGATGTTGGTTGCATAAGAAGTTTACCTCTTGCTGATCATCAAAATTCTACTTCTTGTGAGAGACATCAGTATGTTCATTGCTTGTGAATTTTCAGGTTGAACATACACATATATATTCAGGATTACATGTTTCAAATAGTTTTGGTTTACATTATGTTTGGTAAGATGTTAATGTGCTTAGATTACCAGTGTAAACTGTGTATACTACCATATTACATCAACAACATAAAAAGTTCAGAGTTTTGAATAAAATGGCTGGGACATGTAATGCTGTGATAAGTCATCGCCAGGATGTTACTTTTAGACCTAGCAGAGGTTCACACCCATTTCTGCAGAATGTGTGCAGATTGTCATGTTACTATTAAAACCTGAGGTAAAGCTCGGTCACAATCATATGGCACTGTGCAGAGGACTGATTTTTAGTCTCTCCACTTGGTATCATTGGCAGGTGGTACTAGAGGGGTGTTGGTTTAGTTGGTTACAAGCAGTAACAGAGTGGAGATCTTTCCGTGCTGCCGGCTATTTGCCAAACAAAAACACTGCCCGTCTTAGAATACTGGTACTACACTATGGCACTGTCTAAAATAGGAAACTGGAACCATGCACATAGTTGTGGAATACTTCTGTTATTGTTGGACTCCAACTGAATAAATGATATGGGAATGTAAGAACACAAACATGTTTTTAGAAAGAGAGATGACATGCTACACTCATGTTCTCTGCCCCTCATCTGCGCACCCTACGACCCCCACTACTGCCGTACACTAGGTTGCGTATGTATCAGAATGCCATAAGATTGCGCTTCTACACTAAATCCACACATTAACTAGAACACTATTTTGTGCCAAAATTGTATTTTATACTTAAAATCGTATTAATAGAACAATGTGTATTCTAAAGCTGACATTCGAGAGTCAAAATTTGTACACTTTCGTACCAAAATACATTTTGTATCATCTTGTGTGGGCTTTTTGTATTGTTTTTGTACTGTGATGATGTGTGTACTTTATGTTGGTGAATAATGTTACAATAATGTGGAGTCTGATATGAATTAACAGTATTTTGGTTAATTTTGCCCTATGAAGGATCAAAGAGGATAGTGCTAAATGCTTCATTGACATTGTTATGGGCTGTGTGATGGCCAAGGTGGTTAGCTGTCAGCCCGTTATGACAGACAGCCCATTATGACAGAGGCCTGGGTTTATCCGAGGCCAGTCCATGTAGGATTTGTGGTGGATGAAGTGGCACTGGGACAGGTTTTTTTTTCTCCAAAGTACTTTCTTTTCCCCTCTCAGTATCCTGTTGGTGCTCCATGCTCCTTCATTCATGTATCACCAGTGTTCCATAATTTGAGCAATTGATGGCATAATTAAGTAATACACTTAAAAAAATAAACTGTGATTTTGCAGTGCATACTGTAACAACAATGCACTAAAGCCCCTGTCCACGGCTGATTTTGGGAAGGTGATGAAGCAGGTGTTTCCATGTGTGAGGCCTCGCCGACTCGGTACAAGGGGCAACTCACGTTACTGTTATGCTGGCATGCGCAAGCGAATAAAGCTAGAGGCACCACTTTTGCCAGACCTTGGTGAGGAGACCAAGGTGGGTGGACATTGGTGTATAAATGCTTTGTATCATTGTTTAGGATTCTGTGGCTGTATCTGTTATATCAATTGTATGGTAATGAGAAGATATTTAAGTACTTAATTATTTGTGTACTGAAGTGACAAATAGAAATCAGAGATTTAAGGTTATTGCAGTGGTGTTGATGAAATTCAAGTCGCTTCGATGTTACACCATGTTGAGTTGTAAGTACCAAGATTGTAGAGGAGCATAGTACCTCCATATTCATGGTCAAGTAGTCTTCTTGGAGTGCTCGAACCTGAAGGTGGAGGCATTATGCTTCTCTGAAACTTCAATAACTGTTTACCAGCTGATGTGGTGTAACATCCTTGAAGCCTTGAATTTTCAAGTTTCATGATAAATTATGGTTTATTCTCGTGATGCAGTAGATTGCATTAAAATATGTGATCTGTATGTGACACAGTGTTTTGCTAGACTAAACAACTGTGTAACTTCCTTCATTGAAGAAAGGTTCCTCTAGGGAAGCTGATAGTAATTCAGCGATTCAGCAACTCTGCCATGTATGGAATATGAATGTTCATTACTATGTTCACAAGAGACTACCAGTGGTCACCATTTTGCTGTATTCTGTATTCCATAACAGACTTTAATTTTAGCATATTTCCTCTTGTATGAAATTTAATTTTGTATTGGTGGTGATGTGATTGATTGATTAACTAATCAGCTAAATTGTTTTTATTAATTTCTTTGAGAACTTCAATGTGACTGGTTATTGTTTCCTGCCATTATCATGGCTGTTATATTTATCTCTATGAAAATTTTGATTTTGACACACAGCCCTGTAGTCAAACATTCATTTACTATGCATTGACTTCTAGAAAGAAATAAATTGTGAACTTGATGTTGCAGCTGAACAGCGATTCCCATTGTGAGAATGAACTGTTGTCAGCAGCTTCCTGCCTTATCTGTGAGTGGGCACAGAAGCTACTGGGTGTGACATTCAAGAGTCTGCATGATCTGGCCTGCCACTTAGTGGAGAATCTGTGTGTAGACTCTCGTTCTGTTGCTGCTTTCACTGTCCTGTCAGCAAGTTTGGGAAACAAGGGTGTACCAAGCCTCACCCCGTCAAAGCTGTGTGGAGAGAAAGGTTTGCTTTGTCCATAGCAATGAGTAAAGAACTCATTTAATATTCCATTTATTGTGAGTAGTCTGTGCCAAGTGCCAGTGGATTGTAAGACATATTGCTATCAGAAAAATAAAAACACAGTCAGTTTGTTTTATTTAGTGCTCATGGTTCTGTATGTATTTAATATAAGGAAGCCCATTGAATAAATATACTGTTACTTATAACTTTAAATGAAAAGACCATTTAAATGAACAGAAACTTGGGGAGTAATATTCTGATAGATTTATGTGTCCTGATAGGGCACCTGGTGGTCTGTGTCTTAGTTCTTGGGTTCAACTGGATCCAGTGTGCATTTTTGTGTATGCCATACCCTTATCTCACTTTTTATGTAGGTATAACTGTGAAATGCAGGTCCCTGCTGCTGTCTATCATCCTGATTTTATTTGGTCACTCTGTAGTGGAGTCGGTCATAGAAGTGAGACCATTCACAGTTGATGAGAAGGGCAGAGAGCAGGAAGGTTGAACAGGCCAAGACTAGTCAGTGGTCAAACACATTTGTGTATTCAAGTCATGTATAACATTGAAGCCTGTTTTTTGTGTCCTTTTTTCCTACATAGGATATGATGTAACATCTGTGTTTTGTCTGTTTAAAAATAAAATGCCTATTTGGATCTTATTCAATCTTTTTTCTTTGTGGTTTATTTAGTAATGCTCTCAGGGTCTAAACTATATAGGGTCAGCAGTAGATGAATGGACATGAATGTGGAGCATTGATGGAATAATAACTGGCAGGGAAAGACTGAAGTGCTCAAAGTGCCACTTTGTCTCCCATAAATTCCACGTGGGCTGCCCTGGGATTGAACTGTGGCCTAAATGATGAGACTTTGACAACTAACTTCCTGAGCTATGGCACAGTGTTGCTGCAGCTCAAAATCCTCAGTTTTTATGACTGTTCTAGCCAAAGCAGGTACTGTTCTTATTGAATTGCCCCTGCTGTATTCCATTCAAGAGCCTAAAATATGGAATGTGAATAGCTTAGCTTGTTTTGGTGGATGACCACCACCACCACCACCACCACCACCACCTTCAACACGATCATAAGTTTATGCTGTTTCTGATTTGTTTTTGTTATGCATCATACATGAGATGTGGAATAAAATTAATAAATTAAGTGTTGTTTGTTTCATGTTTTGATAGGTCAGTGGATTGGAAAGGACTGTAGGAGAGATCATTTTGAGTAGGCCTTAGCAGTTTTGATTTGCTGCCTAGTTCAGACGTGTAGGATACCTTCCATAATTAAGTTACTTCTTGTATGAAAAAAATGTTACAGACACATGGTTACATCTTTAGAAAAATGTAAAAAAAAAACACATTTAGTAATCATTTGACAAGATTTTCTTAATCCTGGGAGCTAAACCTGAGAATTCTTACTCTCCATACATGAGTCTAGCTCATGGTAGGACTTATAAATCGAAGTAATTGAGATGATGAGTATACTGACTGGAAGTGATGGAAAACAGATGTGTACGTCTGAGGTCTGAGCAGGATGTGAACCTGTGATTCTAACGTTAGTTGGCCAGAAGCTGTATGGCTACCAGAGATTTGTTTTCACTCTAGTTCATAATATCATTCAATTCTGACACAGTTGGTTTTGTATTATATGCATAATGATTGTTGTCTTTGTCTTCTTCCTTCTCATTCTCTTGCTCCTTCTTGAGGTGCCACATAAATGTAAGATAAACAAGGCATCATGCAAGTAAAGTTCCACTATTATTTGCAGAATGTTGGTGATAAATGAAATACATACAGAGGCTTTGTGCAGTCTAATAAGCCGTCATCAACAACTGTAGAAACATAACTTCTTATTTCATTGTCTTTTTGACAGCAGTGAGTGGAACTTCCTCTTTGAGTGTACAAGTGGTGCCACCAGGTGGTACAGCAAGTAAGCATCGTGAAACACAGTTGCAGCTCCAGCGCAAGCTTCAGGAACGTGAAGTTATTCGGGAACAGAAACGCAAACTGCAGGTGAGAATTCTATTTACATTGATGTAGATATCAAAGTTTTAGTACTTCTTTTGGCTAGGTATATTCTTTGTCTCATAAATTAAGAAAATGCCCCATTAAGGTTGATTATTTTATGTCCTTAGTGGCACTATACAATATTCATAAGGCGAAAAGAAGTAGTAATAGATTTGTTGTCTTCAGTTTGTATGTGAAGGTTCTAGCTAAACATGTTTATGATGGACTGAACAGCCAATATTTTGAGGAAATTAGCCTGTCTGCACAGTCAAGTATAGTACACATTGCCTTTTCCTACATTTTGATATATGTTCCTTTAAGTAGATGGATGCTTCATATGTTCTTCAGTGCCTCATGTTCTGGTGCTGTAAATACAGGGACTGGGTGTGCTGTCATTTTCTTTGCTGTAAAGGTGAGACTGCCAGCTTCTCTGACATGTTGACAAATCAGATGACCACAACATATTTTCATCACTCAAAACATGGTAATGGCATGGAAGCCTGAAAGTATTGAAGTTGCTACCTGGGTGATCAAGAGTGACCAGAGAGATGTTCATGATGCAGCTGCATGTATTTGATTCTGTGTTTTGTATGGTATTGTGTGAAATTAAAAGAGGATATTTAATTCTGTTATAATACAGTATTCTTTTTGTGTGTGCAGAATTTTAGGTTTTGGGAATGTGTAGCATAGCAGGTCATGCTGTGATTATCAGCTTATATTAAGCATTATGTTTCCTCAGATAGTCATCATTCACAGCGTGAACCTATCAGTGATAATAACAAAATCTATGTTGTGGATGTTTTCCTTTCTGGTAGTGTGGATGAGAAAGTGTTTGTTACAAACAGTGTGCATTTTGAATTTTTATTTATTTATAGTTATTTAACAGTGCTGTCACAGACTGTATAGTATAAAATTATAGAATGATAGTGTACAGTGAATTGGAAAGGATGTGGAAGTGACCATGGCATAATTTAAGGTACTGTCCCAGCATTTGCATGGAGGGACTGAAGAAGTAGTTGGGAAACATCTGTGTAATCTGTGTCCTGACTGAGATTCAAAGCAGGTAACTCCATGTACAAGTCTGAAGTGTTACTGCTTCAGCTAACTTGCTGAATGTGTTCAGTGCAAATTATAAACTGAAGCTTGAATTATCTGAACATTTAATTAGTAGTTCCTAAAAAGTTAATGTATCAATTATACTTATGGAATAACTGTGTCTACATGGTACTTTATGTATAGAGAATAATGTAGAGGATTGTATTCATGTTAAACAAAATCACCTTCATAATTTTAATGTTCAACATCCCCGTTGGCGTATGTTTCAATTTTCGCACAAAAAAATCACTTTCATTATTTTCCTTCCTTTGTCTCTTTCTTTTCGTGTTTATAAATAGTAAGTTTAGTGCTTCTTGTATTCAGGTAAATATTTAAGAACACCAACTTCTCCGTTTGTCCATTTATGTTTGTCTTAACAAAATGAGCTTTGGATATTGCAGAGTTTAAATAAATTTCATATTGCTGGGCTTTTGCAATACATAATATTAGCCAGTTACCAGTTTTGCAGCCTCATGGCTAAACAAGTTCTTTATTAATGTGGTAACATGGTGTAGTTGCATGGATATAGAGATACGAGCATATTTTACTCAAGCACCTGTGTGCTGTGTGTAGTTGTACCATTGATATAAAAGGAGAAAGGTTATTAATAAAGTTATTAAAGCTATTAATGTTTCTTTGATCTATCGGTAGAATGATTTGAAAATTGCAGTCATATTGTGGATTGAAAGGGAATTTTGAACTGTCAGATTTGTTTACACCATCATTTTTTAGTTTTATTGAGCAAGCAAGTGTCCTGTTCATTCAGTACCACGTTGTGTATGAAGTTTCTTTGTGGTATAACATGGGTTTCAATTGTCAGGTGAGTCCAACTCTATGGCTGTTACAATTACTGACAAGGTTATACTAATATGTGCAAATGTGACATTTAAATTGTACTGAATAATGAGAAGTAAAACTTTGATGGTGGTATTATGCCAACAGGAGCAGCAGACAGTAGCTCTGACCAAGAGGACCCACCTGCCATCAATTTCAGAGAAAGGGAAGGGTAAGCGGGCAAAGCTGAGTCTGAAGGAGACAAGTCATGGTAGTACAAATACAGCAACTCAGGGAAACTGCTCAGAAGGTGGGCCAATCTGTGATAAAGGCCAAAGTAAGGCTAGGCGGGGAAGAGGCAGACGAAACTGCAGGACACAGCAAGGTGGGGGAAAGGTAACACCAGGGATGTTAAATGGAACTACTGGGAAAGAAAATGACATTAGTAAGGACAGTGCAGCATACCACAAAACTGCCTTCAAACCCTCATGTTATCGCAGTGCCGTAGTAAATGCTATGGAAGCAGAGGGACCATCCATCATGGACTCTTCAAGAGCTGAAGCTGCAAGCTTGAAGCGATCTCATTCTGCAAACTGTGTGGATGAAGCTGTGACATCCACCTCATGTCATCTCAACACCACAAGTACAAACAAACCTCCCACCTCATTCTCTCCAGTACAGGAGCTGAATCACAGTGTTGCCAAGAGGCCTTCCACCCAGTCAGTAAGTGAGGGTGGGAAGCAGCTAGTAAATCCAATTGCCAAACTAGAGAGTAGCCCAGCCAGCAAGCTACCAATACCACGACTCAACAACCCCAACAAACCGACCCTCAAACAGCTGGCTAATGTGATCATCTTCCCTCCAATTCTACAACAGAAATCGCCGAAGAGAAAGTACAAACCTATTCAGCCAAAGCCTGAAGATACAGGAGATAAGAACAGAGATGGAGGGGACAGAGAAGAGGGAAGTATGAAGCACACAGAGAAACCTAATGCAGGTACTGTACTGCTAGCTGGTGGTACAAAAAAGGAGCTGAGTTCTGTTAGTATCGGCTGTCTAGAAAAAGATGCTTTGGATGACTACCTGCATGGTGGAAACAACTCACAGGAACAGGAGGAGGAATTGATAAGGTACTTCCAGCATCAGAATAGTTCATCGAGTAATGAGGAACCAGAGGATGGAACACAAAAAGAGGCTCCAGTGACATACCCTTCCACAATAGAGAGCAGCAAATCAGACAAATGGTCCCAGCTCCGGCTGCTGTTAGAAAGGAATCTGAGCCAGGCTCCAGGTTTGGTCAGAGATGGTCAGTTTAATGCCACTGGTGGAAGAAGTGCTCCATTGAGTTCAGCTGAAACCCCATCCTCCTCTCTCTCAGTTGAGGATCTTACAGATCCCATTCCTGGAAATGGAGATGTATTCTTGCCAAATTCAACAGCTGGAAACCTCACATCCACTGCTGGCCCTGCTTCAGCTAGTCTGTCTCTTTTGTCACAGAGGTGTCAGAATCGTACTGCCGGAAAACCGGCATTGATTCTCCCATCATTGCTGACCAGTGGTAGTACCCACACCAGTCTTGGTTCCCGTCGTCGAGTAAGTTTTGAGACATCAGTGGTGGAACACTATCGGGATGGAGTGCACCACACCACGGCATCAGTTCCACCAAGTCCAAACACAAGGCGACAAATATTCAGCTTCACTCCTATATCCCCAGGCCCTCACTCACCTTTGGGCCCACATCGAGCATCTTCAAAGTCATCCAGTGCCAATGCAAGCCCATTTGTATCTCCACGTAACACCCCTGTGCCTAGATCAAGGCACAACTCTGGACAAACAGTAGTGAACCAAAGTGTTTCATACTTGGCAACACATCAGATGCAGAATGGCTCACTTGGTCGAACCAGACATTCCACTATGGCAGCCAAAGTGGTCCGCTCTAACTCAGTGAACAGCCAGTCAAGCAGTCTGCCACATTACCAGGCTCCTCGGCCCCGTGCCATGTCAATCACCACTCCAGTTCTTCAGGCTGTGAGTCACAGTTCAGGACACACCAATGCACACTGTGATACTGAGCCCAGCAACACATTCGCAGTGCCGGGTGATCTCCACTTGCCTGTCCTCCAGGCTGGCAGTCATCAGACGGTGTTGAATGCCCCCGCACCTCCCATGTCTCCACCGTCAGTATCGGCACCACAATCGCCAGTGATCCCATTCCAGCAGAATGTTAGTTCTGCCAGCAATCTGCTGACAGTTCCATCAACTAATCATGAACAATTCTCCTCTACTCCTCAGAGCCTTCTGCAGCAAGTATTGCAGGGTACAAAGACACATAATTACACACAGGAAACCTTCGTGACTACTGAACACAAGATGGAAACAGAGGATGCCCCACTTCCAGATACTTTGGGTGTGGCAAATCAGGTTGCCAGTCTCCCTCTGAATGTGGTGGATCCTTTGGCACAGGAAGTGAGCCAATTTTTTCCAGATGATCAGCACATAACGTCGGTGTTGTCAGGTTCAGTTGGCTTCCAGTCATCATCACATCGATCCCAGTCGGTGCCACTCCATCGAATGATGTCTGCTAGTCAGCAGCAGGAGTCACCACTATATATTGACCATAGCACCACTGCCTTTAATTTTAGCCACTTTACATCATCAGCCAGAAGCTCCGTTGCTCCAACTCCAGTGCCAAGTGAGTTCACAGATTTCGCCTCTGCAGGTGACAGCTCTACTACTCCTTCCACTGATTTGCTCATTGTAAATGGGGAAGATGGAGCTGATGCAGAGACAACCGAATTGAACTCTGAAAACTTGAATCGCATATTCAACCTGCTAGATGATGTGCAGCAGAGGGAACAGCAGCTAATGCTCACACTGGATGTAGATGCTGCCCAGCAGCACAGTCAGAAGTTTCTGTTCCAGCCTTCTCGCTCCTACCCTAACACGCCTCTCCCTTATCAGTCCACCAGCAACACCCGAGACCCAGTGGTGGGTTCATTTGCAACTTCCCTACCTTCTGCGAGCAGTGCTACTACATTCACTTCTCGGTCCTACCCATCTACACCACTCTTGGGTCGTCCCATATTTGGTGGGTCTGAGGATGATGGACCTTTCCAGCAGGGGCTTGGCGATTTAAGCAGTGGTGGGTCAGTGCATCAGCTGACCCTGAATGCACTCAACATTCGTACAGCAGTGCCACCATTTGCGGTCAGGCGTAACATCAACCCCTTACTGGAACAGTCATCTTTCTCAGTTGAGGAAGAACTGGCTCTAGAGACACTGGATGCCCTGCAGGAGTGTGACTCACTCACCCAGTTTGTTCAGGAGGTTAGCAATCCAGTATCTGATGCTAGCATTTAGAGTGGTGGCAGCTATTATGGTGAAAGTACCTGTTTAATTAGGACAGAAGTTGGAGCACTTACAATTAAATTGTACTGACATTTCCAAGCATAACTTCCTAGTCTGGAGGTAGTTTAGGACTTTTACTGCAAACACTTCAATAAAATATCAGGTTTTTGTGTGGTAAAGCATTACATTTATGGGTGCTGTTTGTTTACTTGCTACAGCCAGCTAATAAAACCACACTGATGATGGAAAACTTGGTATTGGCACAAGTGCTCTGACTGCCCTGTCTTTAGGTAGCTTGTGGTTTGTTGCATACAGAGTAAACTGACAATTACAGTTAATTTCTTGCTGCAGGAGTTGTTGTTGTCGTTGTATTGTGGATATGGACAGTACACTGAGAGGTTATGTGGAACCACATAAAACATACGTACATACTCTCATGCCTTCTGTACACAGCCAGAAGTTACTTCAAGAGTGAAACTAGAATTGTGTTTCAAGTATGTGTTAGTATGACATCTTTTGCAAAGATCTACTGCCATTTATAATTTGAATATTGTGTTAGGCCCTGAAGAGAATGGTATGGTTAATGGTAAATGTGCAAAACAAGCTTGTGAAAGTGAACAGCATTTCTTTAATAGAACTGTTTTGTGAGTAGTGGTAGCCAGAATTGTCTGAAGGATAGGAAGCCTGAATATGGTGTGTAGATTAATTAATATACCATTACATACACACAGGTTCAGTTCTTCAGTCTAAATGTGATCACATTTTTATTATACTCTTTTGTCAATGACCATTATTGTCATGATCTGTATACTCAGTGTAATGATACTGATTCTATAGTGTCAGATGAGAAATGATGATGATGGAAGCAGAATTTTGACAAATATGCCGTGTGCCTATATCGAGGTTTATTCTTATAGTTACCTGGAAGGGGTGGGGAAACCAAGTACATCTTATTTAGGACAAGCAGAAATATCCATTCTTTACCTGGGATATGGTTGTTCCCCTTGTCTGTATCAGAGTACTGAATAGCTACAGTAATAAAGAGAAGAGTGGAAATGTGGTTTTGAATCAAATCCAAAAGCCGCACCTCAGTACTTGCACGTTGCTGTAAAAGCCGTGGTTGTTATCATGTGTATTTGCAAGGGTACAGAATAAATTTCTTAATATCTTTGGATGTTCTGTACTGGGTCTGTGGTGGGAAATGGAAGAAACAAAACAGTTAACATTTTTTGTATATTAGGTAGTGTAGCTTAGTGCTGAACAATAGAATCTTTAAATAGAGGTCAGATGTTCTGCAGGTTAAAGTTACGGAGAAGTTCCATTGTTCATATGCAGCCTTATTACTGCCTGCTTGTAGAGTGAGATGTCATTTGGAAAGCAGCTTCTCTGGAAAACCTGTCACACAAACTAATTAGCCCCCCCCCCCCCCCCTTCCACGCCAGTACACCCGCCTGCCCACAAGAAAACGTAAATTAAAATACTTTACCTAGTTGATATTAAAGTAGCTCCTGAAGTGTTCCTTCAGCATTCAAGCACATTTTGCCCTTATGTAACAATTTCAATTTCCCTTTAAATGTTATAGATTTCATCTTTATAGCCTTCAAAATGTTTGGATGACTTCTGTAGACTTTCTGTTTCAAGTTTCTCAATACATAGAAATCACACACATGGAGGTACATGGAATTTGACAGCTGTATGTGTCTACTGATACTTAGTTCACTGGCAGCACCCCATGGCACATGCTTGGAATATCCTCCCCCATTGCATTTAGATGAGGAATGTGAACTCCTTCATCTGACCACCCAGGTAAGCCAACTATTCAAGGAACATACATGAAGCTGCATAAAAATATGTTGATTGTTTTAAAGCTTTTGAATGTGGGTAGATGGGTTCATTTTTAACAACATGCTTTTTATTTGAACTTTTTAGCTTTAGAAATGAATGAAATGTAATGGATAATACGAACAAGTGCAGAAGTGGGCATTTAGTATGAAAAAGGCCCGAGCCATCAGTGAGTACACTAGGGTTTGGAAGATATACACTTACAGTTAACTCGTGAGTGGTTGCATGTTGGCTGCTCACCAGCCATGAAACTGCTCAGATTGCTGTAACTATTGGCTGATCATCTCTGTATTCAGTGAGCTTTACCAAGATGGCTGTGTTGCATCAACAGCTCTTAGTTTTAGTATTTTTCCATAGTCCTATCAGATACTTTGCACAGCTTTCTGTAAGGAAAACAGAGATACATTTTAGGTTTATGTAACAATGCCATCAGTTGCTCAGACTGGATAGCAGAGAATGGTAGGATGATAGACTAGTGAATATAAAATGGGAAGGATGTGGAAAGAAGTGATCATGGCCTAATTAGAGGTGCTATTGTGGTCTTTGCCTGGAGAAACTGATGAAAACCAAGGAAAAATCATGAGGATCTTGGTCTCTGGTCCAAGAATTGAATCTAGGTTGTCCCAAATGTGAAGCAGTAGACCTACCCACTCAACTGTGATGTTGGGTTGATGTACACTGTTGGTGTGTTTGCTTGTTTGTTTGTTTGCTTTCCCACTGAATCAGGTGTCTGATTTTTATGGAAATTAATTTGGAGGTTATCCTGACACCATATTTGTTTTAAAGACCTCTCATAAAATTATTTATAGCATGGTACATAAGTGCCTGGGATGAAACTTATCCAGGAATATTACACAATTTGGAAACTTCTTGTGAATATCACAGAAAGTTATGCAGCTTGTCCATATAGTTATTTTCCACACAGAGGAATACAGAAAGTTAATGAAATGGAAATGACACAAAGTATGGATATACAGCCAAACTTTGTTATAACATCATGAAAGGGAATGAATATATTGTGTCGTTATAAACTAGTGTTGTTATAACTGAGGAGTATAAGGTTATGGTTAACAGTGATGAATTAATTGGTACCACAGAATATCAGATGCTATAGATGATGTGTCCCATAAACTGATGTTATAACCGGGTTCGACTGTACTTACCAATTAGAAGGCAATATTTATGGACTGTGGTGACTATGTGCAGAATTTGACCTTGTATTGTAATAAGGCTATTTGTATTTTAAGAATTGTCAAAAATTGCTGTGAGGTTGTGTTGACTGGTGTCATAACAGGATTCTGTAAACCTAGCTGCTGTGTTTATGTATGTGACATGGGGCATAGACAGAGTGCTTTTGCGACTGAGAACTGCACAGTTGTTATGCAGCCACTGATGTCATGTGCTGTATGGCATGCAGTCCTGTGTGAACACAAGACCCTTGGCAGTGGGTACTGCGGTGTGTGCATTGTCATAGCTTGTAATGCAGTAATGCAGCTATGAGTGGGCTGATACATTCTATGAGTAAGTTCTACTTTAAGCTGTAAACCCTCTAGAAGGGTTTTAAATTTGTTTTAGAAATGGTGATGACTTCCTTGCTGCTTGGTTTGAAAGTCTGTTTGTTGGTTGTTTCTGCCTGTTGTGTTCGCCTGTTTCAGCAAGAAAATTCTGTATGCAATGAGCTGTAAATGTAACAAGACATGGCATGTGGAAGCAGGGTGACTGACTGTTTTCTTACTCTGGTGTAGCAAGTATCATGCCATGCTAATGTGCAATTTCAACTAGCAATTTATAAGTTTTATTTTTAGGCAGCTGTCTTTTCATAGGTAAAGTCTTCATGAAACTATGATGTATTGTACATTAACTTGTACAAAGGTGGAGAAGGTGGGGTTGTTGGTAACCCTGTAGCTGGAAGTAGCATTAGTTAACCATCTCTTGTCAGGACAGATGCAGCAGACAGGTTGTATACCATATTTATTGAAATTGTCATATCAAGTTTTGAAAGTAATAAGCAAGGGTCAGAATATAGGATGGTTGCTTGGTCTGTCCCTAAATTTTTTAGCAGATGTTACAAGGAAATGAAGATAGGGACAACAATGGTTTTGCAGTTGTTGGCCTCATGACCTTTAGCAGTCACTAATTTCCAAGGACTGTCTTCATTTCAGAGGACTGATCTGATTGCATAGTACAAGTTAGGGAAACTACTTTTTTAATGGCTCATGCTTTTTCAAAAGAAATTATAAAATATTTTGTAATTGAGGTTCTCCATTTTTGCATACACATTTATTTTTATCTGATAGATGGAGTATGGTGGATGGACATATGGATGCCATTACACGTGGAAATTTCACGCAGTGATTGTATGAAAATGTAGAGGAGTTGATGGAACCTTGCCATTCATCTGTGCAAATATGGTACACTCACAGGGGTTAGTTTCCATCCTTTTGGTATTCTTCATGGTACATATGCTGAATATGGGACATTAGATATATTCTCATTGAAAATGTGCACTAATGTGGTTTGGGTTAGGTGTGCTTTCAGTTCTGTAAACACAGTCTGTGTTCACTCACCAATAATAGCACTTGCTCTGTCGCACTATTTGTATGTTTGTTTGTTTAAAGCTTATGTAGTGACACTATCAATAGCTTGAATTGTGTAGCATCAATTAGTTGGATGACTGAATAACAAATTGGAAAGGATGTGAAAGGGAATGGTCATGGTCTAATTTAAGGGCCTGTCCTGGAAAATGCCTGGAGGGAATGAGGAAAGCTATGAAGAATTTATGTCAGGATATGTGAGTGCGGCTTTAATGTGTTGAAATTGTTGCAGTGTTTTGGTGTACACTGCAGTCACCCTCTTTAGGAAGAACAAGTGGGAGAGAGGATGCAGTCTTCCAGTGGTATCTTACACCAGTAGTTAGAGTAGGAGTGTGGAGCATGATGCTGTCCACTGGGAAGGGGCATTGTGGTTGAGAAGAAAATTTGGAGAAAAATATATGAGACCATCTGGGGCTCACCTGGGGGGGGGGGGGGGCTGCCGGGCTGCAGCCACTGCAATCTCCCAAAACCGAAATTTAAAAAACACAGATTGTTTAGACATGATGATATCAGAAGTTTTAAGTGATTTACCCTTCAGCTGAAATCAGCTACTGAAACCGGCTGATGAGTGGTACATACATTAGAATTTAGAAAAATAAATTAATAAGTTTAAAAAACGAGGAGATTGGACACTGATTGGGTCATGGAACATGTAGGTATATTTGTATGTATATAAATGCAATTGCAGACAGTGTTATGTTACAGTTATACTTATGACATGTTTTTTGAAACAACTTTTAAAATTGAACACAAATTATATATAGCCTCCCCCAATGAAAAACTCTGGGTGTGCACCTGGACCATACTACTCTATCTGCCCTCATGATTGATGTCCTACCTGACATTCAAAGCAGTCAGAAATGTTACTTTGTGTCCAAACTTGCTCAATCTCAAAAGTGCTGAATGTATTTTATATGACGTGGCAAGGATTAGTATATAAGAATATTTCTTGTGGTTGCCATATTACTTTTTATGTTCTACAAACAAGTGTTGTAATGGAAGCTGCATATTATAACAAAGCCCGATTAACACAAAGAACTTTGGATCTTAATCTAATTCTAAAACAGATTATATATATATGAAGTAAGTAAAAGCCTCTTAATGCATGGGACTAGGTGGCTGCTTGAATGTAAATCTGTCCTTATGCCCCGATCATCTTTTCTGAAGGTTTTGTTTGTCATGCAAATGTGGGGACAGTGCCTTAGGTCATGCATGCTTCCTCCCATGTCCTGGTACTTATACTGTGAAACATTTGACTTTGGTAGTGAATACAGTGCTGTTTAGTTATGTGCAAATAAAAGCTTGATGCTGCCACATTATTGCATATTTCTGTTCATTATAGAGATTTTTAATATAATTGGACCTTGCAGTTTATGTGTGACTCTTAGAAATAGCCATGTTCAGGGTTATCAACTGGCATGAGTAATGTTTCTTCCTGATGGCGTGCCTGCCAGCCATTTACTGTTTTGTAGAGTTGTAAGTCCCATTTTGTATGAAGTGTGTTGTGTTTTGTACAATGTCATACCAAAGAACTGTGCTTTTTTGGAATGAGTGTATAGTGTTATTTTACCAGAAGAATTGTACAGCTTTTTGTATAATTTTATGTGTTGGAATTAGTGAATGAAAGCAAAACAAAATTATTATAGAATTGTGATTGGTACTAATGTGCATGTTTCAAGGAGTGTTTTGTGTGATTAGAGGTTTGTGTATTTGTTTCCTGAATTTAAGAATTTGGAGTAACTTATGGTTCTGGTGCTTCCAGGCGGTAGAATACTGTTGTTGCACCAGACATTAATTTTAGTATTTTGGATGTGAGTTGTGTCACGTTTCTTTGTGCCATATTACAACCAGCAATCTAAGCCATCCCTGTTATATAACCAATAACCATCTCAGTTAAAAATCAAGTTTCAATATCCCAGTTTGAATCCAATATATTTCAATCTAAGACTAGGTATGTAGTGCATGTAGTGGTCTGTTCATGTAGTGCTGAAGTGTATCATGCAATTGGAAAATGTTGCAAGTGCTTATAGATCTGCTGTTTATTCACTGGATAGACCCTGAATTATAAAGATGTAGAACTAAATTATCTCATTCCAAAGCAAAGAACCTCAACAGGCTTAAGGTTCACATCTGCTGTGGGATGCAGACATTGATGTAACATATCCAATTGTGCAATTTTGTTGCACTTCAATGTGAATTCTGCTTCAGCACCACTTCCCACACCTATTATGCATTTGAAACGTCTCTGTATGAAATCTTGCCTGTGAAAATAAGTGTCCTGACCCAAATATTTATGGGTTTCTCCATACTCCTTGAGAGTAGCCTACAGCTATTTTTTCCAGCCAGAAACGTCCCAACACATTCACAGTCATTCTGCCATTTATTGATACGGTATAACTTTTGCAGTGACACACTGTCAGTTAATGAACTAAGAAACTACATTAAATTAGCCTCCATGTCAGGTGTTGTATCTCTTTCTACTTCTTATTGTTCTGGGTTTACTTCTGTTTGATGTAACTGCACTCTGAGGCATTCTGTAAGAACTTGTAGGTAGGCAGGGCTTGTTAGTGTATTCCAAACCCTGGTGTTTGAGTACCATTACTTGATGCTGGGTGAATGCTTATTCAGTATAATTGCAGGTGTTCTCTTTCAGAGGCCACATCCTTTGTGAGCCAGGAGAATTGTTGCTTTAGAAATGATTGTAGAAGGAACTTAAAGTAAATGTTAGATATATGTCTCCTAACAGAAGCATAATGTAAGAATTTTGGCTGATCTGTAATATGGATGTGAAGCTTGGTGTCTCACATT
Source organism: Coptotermes formosanus (assembly GCA_013340265.1). Taxonomy (NCBI): domain Eukaryota; kingdom Metazoa; phylum Arthropoda; class Insecta; order Blattodea; family Rhinotermitidae; genus Coptotermes; species Coptotermes formosanus. Next base: position 812,606 of record BLKM01004458.1, read on the forward strand.
ATGGGAAGAAGGAGATATTTGGACTGACAAGGGAAGAGATAACAGCTGGGAGAAAATTTCATAATGAGAAACTTCAAGATTTGTACATCGTGTCAGATGTTATTAGTGTGATAAAATCAGGAATAACTGGATGGGTAGGGCATGTAGCATGCATGGAAGAGACACTCTGCACAGGATTTGGCTCAAATTCCTGAAGGAAAGAGACCACCTGGGAAACCAAAGTGTAGGTAGGATAATATTAAAATGGATCTACAGTCTCATGCCTTTCAACACCTGTGATCTGAACGAATTTCTGCCTTGTGGTTATATGTAGTTATTAAATGAAAGGAATTAAATCATTCAAGATGATAGAGCATTTACTAGCAATCATAAAATCATAATAGTAATTACAAAGATAATTCTTTTCTTGCATTTTCTTACCAAAACCTTCTGTGGATTTATTTTTTTTATTGTTGTACATTATTTTGATATTGTGTCTTGGAGAAGAGAATGGTGTGTATTGCAGGTATCATGGAATATTAATTTAGGAACAGGAAGTGGCTTGAGACCAACCAAATTGATGACACACAATGATCAGACCAATCTTGCACTCTTAAGGCTCTCCCTTCACAAAGTTACAGAAACTGATGAGCCACATCGTTCAGTTCATTGTCATTACCATCACTTACCAATCTGCTAACCATGTGGTCGAGCTCTGGGTAGCGTGTATTTCAAAAGAGCAGGGTTTTAAAGTAAACAATAAAAACAGATATTCAGGTCCAAACTTTGAACCTACTTCATACTGAGTCGATAAGGCACTGGCAAGAGCTGTGGCACCACATATCAGCATTATACAGTATTCCAGCAATTGAGCACTGTGGAGTTCATATGTGGCCCAGAAAACAATAGTGTTAAATGTTGGAAGACTGGTTTAACTCGTATGTTGAATGTGGGTGGAGGTGGGAGTGGGGACCACTCCTAACAGTTCACGTAAAATTGTGTAATAAAATATTGTACTTGAGATTAAGAAATGTTTTCTATGCATTGTGGTTCATTAAGAATCTGTCACAAGTACATAAGCAAAATTATTAACCAAACTTCACAATGACCAAGGATAAAAATATTCCAGTTTCAAGGAAGCAGGCATTTATATCACTTTTTCTCTAACAATCAGTTGGACTTTCAGGGTATCCCTTGCCCCTCCACACTGCCCTCAAATAATACAATAGAAAGGTGACATGACCTTCTATGTCTAACACAGTCATTGTACTATGCAAAAGTACTGCTGTGCATATGTTACTTACAATATCAGTTGGTAACCCTGATACTGATGTATATTTTTTCTCCTCTTGAATGTGTGGAAAATTGTTCTACATATATGCTATCCAGTGATATATTTGGGTCTGTAATACAAGCTAAAGACAATACTTAAGTGTCATGTAAATATTTTTAATTGTTGACTTACCAACTTTTACTATATTTTTGACAAGTTTTTAATGATAACAAGGGGACCTATTAACCTTCCTCTTCTTGTTTCAAAATATTTGCTTCATTTTATCATTCCACAGAAAGTGGTGACATTTGCCTGTGCTGATCTCTGTTTTGTACATCAGGTTGTTTCCAGTGACTTCTGTACATTCCTATATCAGACGAAAGAAATGTGCTTGATACTAGCATGCAAAAAAGCACTTGTCACATAAATGATCCATAGATATTTAAGTAATGTTACAGCATGGTCTGACTCCTGTTGCATGAAGTATACAGTGTATGTACCCCAACCTGTTTATTGGGTTCTTTTAGTGTATAATTCATATATACAGTAGTTACACAAAGACAATTGCAGTAACAGAAGCATCATTAACTGATTACAGTTGAATTTACTTGTAACAGCTGCAATGCCTGTACTCCCACTATGGTTTAAGGTCCCTGGTCCTGTTTGTGTGTGGAGGCCTTGCCTGGGCAGAAGAATGCTACGCTGCTGTTTGATTTTCATGTAAACTGTGCAGTCACAAACTTGTAGGTGACCACAGTATGTCAATGGCTTAATAGTGGAACATAGTTGGTAAATAAAATGCACAACTGGTAAACTGCCCAGCAAACATGTGATTGTCAGCCTGTGGTGATAATGAGGGATAAAGCATTGTGGCAAGACTGTAGTGTACATTTACAGAAATTATAATCTGCTTGTTCACCATTTCTGTTCACAAATATTTGTTCCACACAATATCTTTACCAAATTTAGTCTTTGCTATGTGACTTTTACTTCTGTTCCTAGATATTTCTGCAAATTTATTGCTAAATAAAAAAATGTTACTTACACTCAGACCTGTTAGCGGGTGTGGCAGTTATGTTATAGGAAATGTAACAATTTCGCTTATATGCAGGTTGACACAAAATGGAGCATCTAATGCACTAACATTTTGAAATGCTGTTGCTGTTAATTCCATCCCACCGATTACCATCTGCTTATGCATACTGTGTATGGGTGCCAGAGACATAGCTACTGTTACTGTGCTCTTTCCTGCAGTGCACTATCAAGATATTATGTACCCATAAGAAGTGTAGAAAATCCATGCAGTAGCAGCAGGTATCTTGAGAAATGATGTTCATGCTTCATTACTCTGTGCTGTGTTATTAAATGTATTTTTTCACCAGTAGTTGCTACATTTGTCAAACATGGCATTTCCTAGTACATGACTCCACAATCATCAAGGGATCACTGTATGTGCCCCCAAAATACAGTGGACTTAAAAAGGTTGAAATATGTTGGGTACAAGTTATTGTCATTTGTTTTACTGCGACATAAAACTGTGACTTCTGTCCTAGTATGTGCTAATGTAGAGAATTGAATTATTGCAGACAGCAGGATTCAACAGGTATTTGAAACAGTGAATTCAATTTTTAGTTCAGATTAACTTGAAACATCAAATGTGACAAGTAACCAACCATTAAAATGGAGTCTGTTGCTGATTAATGAAATTTTGATGTGCATTACTTTTGCACCATCTACTTTACCATTACTAATTTTGACAAAGGAATGATGTTTTATTTCTGTGTTCCAGTTTCTCCATATTTATTTTACAATTGGCTTTTACCAGTAATATTGCAGATAAGCAAACTTTGTACCATGGGACTCTTTGCCTTCTGAACATGCATTTTGAATGACCTGCTATTAGCGTATGAATGAAAATTTATAATAACTGTAGGAATAAAACAAATTATTACTCTGTTTTAGAATTTGTTGTTGTAATCCATGTTAATGTTCTGGTTCTATGACCATTATGATTTGTACACTGTACATAAAATCCACACATTTATCTTTTTCTTCTCATGACATAATAAACTGACCAACCAAAAAGGGTATGCTTGAATCCATGTTTAAGTTTCCATTATGATACTAATATTTGATCAGTTGAAATGCATAAGGAATGTGATAACAGAAGTGACCTGTACAAGGGCTGAACTGCCAATTGCAGTGTGAGATAATGGACAACTGGGGAATAGGATTCCAGATTTTGTGATGGTGAAGATTCATGTCATGGTTTTCTAGGTTATGACATTGTGTTTTAGTCTGGCACCCATGTACCTGACGATGCACTGTCATAGCCCAGACGACTACAATATAAATACAGGGTGTGATCAGTGTTGCTAAGGGACTCATGCTGCTATGACTTGCAGAAAAAGAAGCACAGGCAGTGTCACCAAGTCTGATTTTGTTGCCTGTCTGCCCTCTTATTTAGTGTGAGGTTAAATTGATGTCATAAGCTTTTTTTTTTTAATTTCTGGAAGATGGAGTTGGAATACACTTTACACAAACTAATGGTCATTTGTTTGTTTTTACACATGGGCTTAAATGATATTGATGTGTGTGTTTGGCAGTGCTGTAGCGTGTTCAGAGTCATTTGCAGCCACACTTGCCAGTTGCAACACAGTGTTCGTAACTTAACATCCTTCATAACAGAGGTATGTTCCAGACATGCTTTTGTTAACATGGGATGAAAAGATGTAGCTGGAAAGGCAAAGAACACTCATGCCATATGCTCAGCATTTAAATTCCTCACAATGCTTGGACATTTTATAGAAGGTATAGGACTTTTGATTTGAAGTGGGTGTGGTATTCTGTACACAGATTTGTGTCACAGGTTTCAAGAGATGACATTGTACTCGTATGTGCCTACATGCCATCACGGTTTCAGTCCTCATTCTTGTTTTGTTCTGGTAATGACATAAATTTAGCATTATTTGACTTGGCACATCTGCATATTGTATGAGAGTTTGATTTCTGATAGTCATCACAGACCAATGCTACATTTGTATATGCTCTGGTACTCTTACATATGTAAAGTGGTATTTTTAACAAACAAGCTGTTTTCAATACTCATAGAATATTCTATGCACTTTTATCCGGTTGCCTTGGGTTGTAACACAAGTCTGCCATCCCATTTCTGGAAGGGGGCAGTGACCAAAATGGGAAGAGTTGAAAAAGAAGTACTAATGTTCATTTAATCACTAAGAATAAATGAAAAATGACACTCTATATAACTCTGATAAAATATGTAACATAATGACATCTAGATTTTGCAAACAGGCATAAGTGTAGCTGTGGACCACTGGCCAAGGAACATGTTTGTACCCTTCCAACTGAACAGCACATTAGTTCTGCAAGTTACAGTTTTGCCATAAAAGGTTTATGGTAGCACTGGTAGGTGTTAGAAGTGTGGGAGGGAGGGTGGTTTCAGCTTACCTTTTAAGGGATTCAGTCAGGCTAACTAAAGTCAGCAGATCAGGGGACATCACCTTGCAGCTTCAACAAAAGTATACGGAGGTATACAGTCAGTTACAGTAAGAGAATGACATGGATGTAATCATGACTGATATTAACACTTATGGCTGAACTGGGTGCTCATGTCCTGTTAAATGTAACTCTTCACAGAAAAAAGGGAAAATGCCATGCTGTGTGAGTGTAGGCATGGACATTTAAAAATGCAAACAACTCAGACCATCAGCCCCTATATTGGGATTTCAAGGCTGGAAGATAAAGGTTAAAACACTATCCAGGCTCTTTCTTGAAAATGAAGGGGGGGGGGGGGTGGAGGACAAGCTATGTAGCCTTGTGGCCACCATTTTAATTGGGGAACCGTTAAATATAAAACAGGAATGCTAACTGCTGCATGGTGACATTTAGGAGAACATGTACTAGCATCAAAATTGCAGGTTGTGTTGCATCTGGAACTGAATCCCATATTTGAAGTCACTACAGCACTGTCAACTTTGCCTCTTGTTTGTGTGTGTATGTGTGTCCAGTCTACAAATTTTGTTTACACAGTAAGGAACAGACTATATATACTTTATAAAATTATATGGACCACTGTAAGAATATAGTGAGTCTAATGAACTAACAAAATAGAAACTGTGATAATTTTAAAGCTGTGGATTGCAGTAAAAATACAGAAAAAAACAAACTGTAATATACTTTTGTAACATTTCTGTGTGTTTGTGTTGCTGTTCATAACATGTACATAATGCTGTAAGAGTGGAAGACAGTGCATAGATGTTGCTATGATGCCACCTCCTGGGTGGCATGTGAGGAGTTTTGACATATTATGGAATGAAATTTACAATGGTGTGAGAAAGAAAAGGACATTAATGAGACTAGGGGGCCTGCGACATATTCCATTTGCCACCTGATCGAGTTCTCTGCACTTTTCTCTTTGGCATGAGGAATTTATTCTAAAGCAAAGGGAACTTGTAATATTATCAGCTTAAAAGTGTCTTCAATCTTAAAAACTAAAGCTGTCCCATTATAGGCCTGGACAGGCCCATAGGGCTCCAGGAGGTTGAGGCTCCCAGAATTTCTAGACATTTGGCACATGAAGGTGGTAAGGTTGTTGGCCACACACAGTGGCTGCCCATATCCCCCAGGAGATATTCCTGATACTCACTTCTATTACAGGCTGAGGATTAAGTCAATGAAAAATCCCAATGACCCAATCGGGAATCAAACCCATGATCTTCCAGCTTATAGTGCAGCACCTGAACCGTGCCACCATATACCTGTCTTCAGTCTTGTTATTATAAATTACAATATTAAGCACACCTCAGAATTTTTCTTTTGTTTCTGCATCAGTTAACTGTTTATCCTAAAATGGTGATTCATGCATCATTTGTTCAAGTTTCACATATATTATGTAATCCGCTTGACATAGTAAATAGGTTAATTATATATGCTAAATTAGAATGAGCTGGCAGTGGCTGTGGTGTACTTGAGGCAACTCGTCCACCATTCATCTCGGAGCATTCAGGGAGACAACAAAATGCTGGGTAATAGTCAGTGCCGTGCCTAAGATATGAAGTGGACCCCTGAGTGAGATGTGTGATGTAACCTGTTATATTATTCATGTGAACCTTGGTCTACAGTACCTACAATACGAACAAAGATTATTTTCCATGTGTAAATATGTGAAAAGTTTCTGTGCAATTCCCACTGCTTGGTACTCATATTTAAAAACGTGCACAGAAAGATATTAAAACCCTGATGATGAAGTAGTAAGTAAATGCTGAAGGTGATCAAAATGCATAAATTATTACAAAATTGTTGAAAATACAGAACCTGTGGTATATTTCAGAATGTTTTCTATTTAACAAACACCAGCATTGTGTGTTCTAGTTATTTGAAGTAATCTCAAGATGGGTTGAAAATGTTCAGATTCACTGTGGCCACCATAGATATTGCACTTTGTTTCCCACCAGTACCAAATAACTGGAAAAGTCAAATTAATGAGAATGCAGTTTGTTGATTCTGTGTAATTGATGACAGCTGTCCAAGTGTGGAGGTACAGGATGGGAATTTGCTGCATCAAGAGTAGCCCTCTGATGCCTAAAGACTTTAGTCAACATGTAGAGTGATGGTGAAAAACTGAACACTGCCTAAAGTTGTTGGCCAAGAACATGCAAAGTAATGGGTGGCAACTTAAATCCCAGGTGTTGTGCAGAGTATACTGGGCATTTAATTGTGGCATCAGAGGGTTAGTGAAAGGTTTGGTGTTATGCTCAGGGTTATGCAGTGAAATGATGATAGTCTAAGTAAGAAACAAGGACAATTCAACATAATTACAATAAGCATTTTGAAAACAGGCACTCTTACCCAGGACTGTAAAGTTCTTATTAGAGCAAGACAACACTGAACACTGTTTTCACTTATACAGCAAAGGACCACGATTTCTCATAATTTTTGTCACTACCAATAGGCGATGGTAAGACAGTACACTAACTTCTGTGGTCCAGTGTCAATAGGGAGTCAGTATGAAACCTACAGTATGCCCCTTTCATTTTCAGATGGAGCGACAAGTCCCTTGTTCTTTTCTTTCTCACTAAGCCAGGTACATACAGAATGATTTCCAATTTGAGCTTTATGCAGTTTATTGTTGTTTGTGTAAATAGTAATAATCACAATAATAAGCCTGAGCTGTGTGCCTGCTTTTGTTGTTGTTGTTATGTTTTGTATGCTGTTGGCAAGCTTGCACTTCTTGCTGGTTGCACTGCCTCGAGAGGAGAGCTGTGGGGACAACTAGTAGTGTTATGGAAAGTCTAACTCTGATCTTGTGTATTGCACATCTTTGTCAAAAGGAGGAATAAAATTCCTTGGCAAGATCATTTCATTGTCCTTGCTGTAATTAATTAATTAATATGTATCTCATTTACATGTTCAGGATGGTAATTATTCATGGTCAAGAATGTTCAGTATGTTGCTTGGGGTACAAGTATTTGATACATGTGGGATAGAGTGACATACCCTTCTGTTTATGAACAAAACCATTACCTTTGGAATGTCAATTTCCAGACTGTCCATTACTGCAATGGAGCTTGCAAGAAGTATTGACCAAGCCAACCCAAGCTTGTAGGTATTGTGTAAGAATGTGAACATGTTCTTCATGTGGCTGGATATTTTCATGATAACAGTTTATAACCTGCCATGTTTGTTTTACTGCCACCGATCTCCTGTAATAGCAGCAACATGTACAATCAGGAAACCATTATTTTATAATAATAACAGAAAAGAATGAAAATAAATTTAGGATGCCTTAAAGTGCTGTGTGTATTCATTCCAGTGTCCTTAGCACTTATTTTCACTTTTGACAAGCTGTGTGATTTCAGGCTTCCGCCATGATGTAGGCGAGATCTGCGCTCTTCTGGGATATTACGCAATGTAGAGTGGTAATTCTGTACCAACGTTTCAGGACAACCTATCAGTCCCATTTTCAAGGGTCA